>WOVY01012443.1:100000-117500 GCA_013436015.1 Rhipicephalus annulatus
TCGAGCGAGGAACAATCTGGCCTGAAGCCTCAGCTCTTTATAGGCAGAAGATTATGCCCCTAGGCTGCTCATGGCACTCTTTCTCCGCTATAGCGTACTTCTCTGCCGTATCGTGGCGTACTTGTCCGGCTCGTAGCTGGAGACAAAGGCCCATGCCCCAAAGTGCTGGGTTGTATAATCGCTCGCGTTAGGAACCGTCCCTTGCACCGTTTTGCCAGAATATGCGGATTACGTGGGGCGGTCGTAGGAGTTACGGAGCCCCCCCCCCCCCCTCCTTTCACGGCAACGTTCTTTTACGGCCGGGTCGTATTCGTGGAACAATGGACGGTGAATGGTATAAAGCTTACGGAGGTCACCACCATTGCTGGTGTATATAAAACGAGCTCTGTGGAGGCGCCGGCCCGAGTAATGTTTTCTGGAAGGAAGTGGCCGACAGAGGAGCGTTAAATTGATGGTTATTTAAGTGCGATGCTTAATAGGGCTGGCCTTCTTTGATTTTGTTACCCCACGGCAGGGACATAATTCTGCGAATTTCTCTTTTATGATTATCGGTTCGGTCTTATTGTGGATCTGACGTCAGGCAGCTTGTATCACTCCTGAAGCTAGACATTACGATGTCATTCCTGCGCGCCTATATATATTAATTCTGAGAAGCCACACCATCATATCTGCTGTAATTGGGATGGTCGGATTTTCGGACGTTACATGAAAGGGACGGTAAACCACCCATTTCAGCTCCCGTGGCCTTGTCTGAAGACGTTAACATTAACAACTAATCGTTTGGTACGGCCAATCACTACAGAGCTGGCTTCAATAAACTGATCCCTGAGGCAGAAAACTGAGGCCACTGATTCCGTATGACTATTCGAGCCAGATTTAACGGTATAAGCATTCTGCCACCAGTTCGCTTTGATAATGTTTGCGGACAAGGTAAGGACTTTCATAGATGCTCTAAAAGTTCGGAATAAACAAAGAATACGCGAGCGTATTAGAATAAATTGTCCTTGAACCAACTGTCATGCCCACTTGACGGCAGCTCGTTTATGCTTGAAGTATTACGTAACACTAGGATATCGAAGCAGATTGCACAAGGTGACCGTTGTGAAGACGTTTTGCTCGCGAATGTCCGATGGAGACAAATCTCGGATCCTCTGAAGCACACGCTATCGCGTCTAAAAGACCGTATTGCGACCATTACGCATTTCGACGTGGCCCTTACTTTGCAACGTCGTTTCAACGCTGTCTCTATACATTGTTCCCTTTTCTTACCCTACGCACACCTTCATTCGCTGCACACTGGCCGATAGACGAGAGTCGCGATGGGTGGCCATATTCCACGGGGACGATCCCACCGGCCCATGCATCACCCGATGGAAAGGCTCGACGCACCATTAAGGAGATTACCTTGCAACGACCGCCTCTTGAAAATGTCGCGTTTTATCTTCCAAGACCGAGGGGCGGTTAGGCAGCTTCGGGCGAGGTGGCGGGTTGGGGGGGGGGAGACATTTTCATAGGATGGTTTCGACAGCCGGTGGTTTTCGTATCCGACATACGGGCAGAAGAGAAACGTTTCACACATTTGGCGGGAGCTTCCCGGTGGAACGGCCTTGCGCCGAACAAAAAATATGTCTCAGGTAGGGAAAACTGTAGAGCGTGTTTGCAAAATAGGGAAATGAACGCCGTCGTTAGCAGCGAATAAAAACAGAAACCGCCACTCATCCTTCACAAATGGAACGGTTAACAGTAAGAAGCCGATCATTTTACTGTTCATGCTGCGGTTATTTGCGCCCCGCTGAAAACATTACTAAGCGTTGCGGAAATAAACACACCACGAATTCTTACACACCGCCCTAAACCAGCACTATCGTTACTGTTGACCAGAATTTTGAGTTCGGCTTTCCTGCAGGAGTTAATGGAACTTCCGTCTGCTCCCCAGTTTTTGCATTGAAAACTAAGTTTCAGGTGGTAAACAAGGTACATAAATATCAGGAAAGTACACCGCCTGTGAAGGCATGGAATCCATGTACTATCACTGTTCTACTATTAACTTTAATATGACCTCATCAACAAATCGACAACTAAGTGGAGAAAGCCCAATGGCTTTCTCTCAAGTGGATTGAGACAAAAATTTATGCGCATATTTATCGATCTTTTCCACAATAAATTTCTCAGTGGATGATAAGGTAAGGCGCCTCTCTAAATTTGGTGATCTCCTCGTATAGATCAGTTACCCAAGATATAAAAAAAGGTAACTGCTAACCATATATAATAATGACAGCCAACAAAAAGTATAGCTTCCCAAAATTTCAAGCTGTGATTCCAAATTCAGCAGCGTTTGCCTCGATGAACTCTATCTTGATTCGTTAACAACGCCAGGAAGAGCCTCTTGTGTCTCGGTTGTGCATTGCCGAGAATGTTGTATCTCCGTTGTGCTTAGCTTTTGATGTTACTACTTCCTTGTTTGTGCAGGGTATTCGCAAAAACTAATAAAAAGAGTAGGTACAACAACTTAACATTTTTCCTCGGAAACACTAAGAAGCTGCCTTGCAGCAGTGTAAAATGTAACTTAAAAATGTGAAAACGCGCACGTCGTCACCACTCGTAACCACACTACCAGAGTATTGCACATTCTGTGTAATATAGTATATAGTAAGGTGGCGGGAAAGTAAAGAGAAAGTGAGGAAGGAGGAAAGGAGGAGAGTACCATATAGAAATATGAAAGAAAGCGAAGACAGAATGTGAAATACATGGAATCAAAGAAAAAGAACACATAGAATTAAAATTCAGAGTAAGATAGAAATGTACAAAAAGAGAGGAAGAAAAGCCCGAAAGAAAAAAAAGAAGAAATATAATCAAAGGAATATAGGGAAATAACTAACGAAATAACTAACGAAAAAAAATAACTAACGAAAAAAAAAAAAGTGACCAGGGACAGTGCAACATTACTCGATATATGCGTTACAAATTCGAACCCAGTGGAGACCATAAGCGGTATCGTGTCAAGTGATCTTAGCGATCATTTGCCAGTTTTTTGTTTCATACCCTTGTCATTGAAACACCAAAAGCAACAGAAGGAAACCTTCGTCCGACGCAACATAAATAGTGAAAGTAAGAACTTATTCTTTCAGCTCGTCAAAGCAGTAGATTGGAATGATATATATAAGATAAAAGATGCTGATGAGGCCTACAATGGTTTTTTGAATGCATTACGTCACTGTTACAACACGGCATTTCCTAGGAAAGAAGTCTCTTTTCGAAAGAGAAAAACTTGCCGGAAACCTTGGATAGACTGCACGCTTTATAAACGTATTCAAATAAAAAATGGCCTTTTTAAAAATTTTTTAAGCCTACGAGAACCCGAAGCATTTGCCGAGTACAAAAAATACCGCAACGCACTTACATCAGACTTAAAAAAGGCTAAACGAGAATATTATCAGAAAAAATTTCAGAACATATGTGATAACCCAAGAAGGGTCTGGGAAACAGTGGATGCCCTTACTGGGAGAAAGAAAGCAAGATATGACATCACAGAAATGCAAGAGGGAAACGTGATGCTGCGTGGCGAGAACCTAGCCAATGCTATAAATCGTCATTTCGTCAATGCGGGCGCGTACAGTGGCTTTTCTGAAAGCGAAGATGACTCGTGTTTCGAAGAAACAACAGCTATGCAGAATTCAATCTTTATGCTTCCTACTGACAGTGCTGAGATAGCTAACCTAATAAAAAAACTTAAGAGCAATGTGACGCCAGGTATAGACGAAATCACTGCAGCTGAACTAAAGTTGATATGTCCGCTAATATCCGAGGCGCTTGCTTACATAGTAAATCTTGTACTGAAAACAGGCGTGTTTCCGGCACAGTTAAAAGTTGCAAGGGTAACCCCAATTTACAAAGGAGGTGGCATTAATAATATGTCAAATTATAGACCCGTTTCAGTACTTTCGACATTATCAAAGGTTTTTGAAGGCGTTATTCACGTCAGGTTGTTATCCTTTTTCAATAAGTATGGCATCATCACAACATGTCAGTATGGTTTTCAGAAAAATAAGTCTACTGAACAAGCGTTAACGATTATTAAAGATCAAATAATTACAAATATGGAAAATAAGAAATTTACGCTTGGTTTATTTTTGGACTTAAAAAAAAGCCTTTGATTCAATACATTATGATATATTGTTACGGAAACTATCACGGTACGGCATACGTGGGGTCACCCTTAAGTTATTACAAAACTATTTGCATAACCGGTATCAACTAGTACAAATGAAGACAGCTACATCAAGTCGGCTTCAGTTGACCCAAGGAGTTCCGCAGGGTTCTATACTGGGTCCTTTGCTCTTTTTGCTTTATGTTAATGATATTGTATGTATACCCGCCTCACCACAGCTTATTATGTATGCAGACGACACAAATGTATTTTTCACATCAGATCACTTAGAAATACTAGAAAAAAATGTAAATGAATATATGACGTCACTCTCAAACTGGCTTAAACAAAACAAGCTACAGTTAAATGCCAAGAAGACGACATATATTATATTTCGCCCAATAAATAAACATGTTAAATATGACATAAAGATAAGCTTTGACGGGAACATCATAAAACGAGAAAAACATCAAAAATTTCTTGGGGTATGGTTCAGTGAAGACTTAACGTGGAATGTCCACGTTAATCATTTAGTTAGGCAACTTGCGGGAACGGTAGGATGCCTGTACAGAATTGGTTCCCTCATTCCTCAGTGGCTGAAGAAAAATTTGTACAATGCCCTATTCTATTCGAGACTTTGTTACGGCGTACTAGTATGGGGTACCACAACAGCGAAAAATTATAACAAACTTATAATGCTACAAAAGAAAATACTTCGCTGTTATGAAAATTACCAGGGTAGAATAGACCGTTTGCGCACTTCAGTGCTCTTTGATAAACATGAAATCTTAAAGGCAAACCAAATATATTATTTTAAACTGCTTCAAGAGGTACACAAAAATAAGTGGTATAAACAAAAAGAAAATGACCAACGTTATCCTGCAAGAAGAAACTTGCAGCGTTTACCGAGAACCAGGACAAATTACGGAAAGCAAACACTGCATTACCAATCAACGCGAATAGTAAATGAATTCCAAAATGGCTTGCAGTTTGACGTCAGTCTAGGGACATTTAAAAAACAAGTTAAAGAAATTTTGATCAAAAAAGAAATAACTTATCATCACTAATCTATATTGTGTAAAAAGAGTAGGTAGAATGGTAATGTTAAGAAAGTAAGTAGTTCATTGTGGCATACGATGCATCCATTTTTTTGTTCCTGCATCTGTATTATGCTAAGTGTATTATGTGTTGCTTGTTTTTTATTCCTGTATTTCTTTTGTTAGCGCTCATGTGGTACATGACATGTTAGAATTTTTGTTGCTTGTTTGTATCTGCAAAAAAAAAAAAAAAAAAAGTGCATCTGTGACGAACTACAGGTGCAGAGGCCTTGGTCAGGCGTATGAAACGCCTTTTGCTTCTGTATCCTTTTTCTTGCCTTTCAAGAAATAAAAATTACTACTACTACTACTACTACTACTACTACTACTACAAAGTAACCGCCATCATCCAGAAGACTTGAGGATCAAGCAGCTTCGTCGCGCCAAGCTTTGTATCGCTTGCAAATTTACCGCAGTTCTTCACCAAACTCTTTACAATGAAATGAACCTTTTTGCACTGTTACACTATGAACACAACTCAACCAACACTGCGCCCTGCTAATATGTAGTGGCACGCAGAACTCCAACTCGAACGCAGGCAGCTAGTTCCACCGCTTTTGTATTCTCCGGTAAGCTAATATTGCCAGCATCACTTTGCCTTGCACACTTGAGTGTGGGGCCCAAAAAAGTTTCCCCAACTGCTAGTAACTGTGTGACATTGTGTTCTCCCGTTGTCCCCTCGGAAAAGTATTCCACTCTGTGTGTGTTTTCTTGTAAGCTTTTTACTTTTACACAGACATTTTGAACTGGAGCAATGACCAAAAAAATTAGTGCAGCTTAAAGTTCTACGTTTTCTATTTGATTCGTATACAGAAAGAGGGGTAAGAGCTAGAAGCCGCATAGCTTGACACAGGCGATTACTAAGTTGCACCTAAAACTCTTTCACTCCTGGCGTCCTAGCTACAAAAGGACATGAAGCAATTTTGCAGGTAAATGTGATACAATGAAGTCGGAAACCGAAAGAGGTGTCCGAACTCTCCTCAATACACCTGCGCAAGCATAGGTAGTAATTTTTTTTGTCATTGGCTTCTTCGGAAATGTGAAAAGTAGACAACAAAATGGCGGATTGCGATAACGATGACACTCGCCACAACCAAATAATAAATGACACCTTAATGGTTAACCAATAGAGCAGTAGCTATCATATTTTTTTATGTTGTTTCTATGAGATGTCTAAGTTGTTAATTACAAAGTGGGTCTTTTCTAACACTAGCGTATCACCGGAAGTTGTAAAAAATCTCATTGTCTTAAATATAGGTCACCAGGGCTCAGTGGTTTTGAGACCCCTGAATGCATTCAGGCTAATCCAGATGTGTAGCTCTTGTAAAAGCTCCCGATTTCTTTGTTGTTCTAGTCGACAAACCTGTCCACATCACTTACATAATATGTAAGGAGTGTCTAATAGCGAGATAGTACGTAATAAATTTTGATTTCTTCTATGAAATAGAATAATGGCGCGTGGTGTGTGTAGAAGAAGATGACCATGAAGCATAGTTCATTCAACTTGCCCTTGCAAACATGATGCCGCCCGATTCTTGGCCGATCCCCCTTTGTGGGCGAGTGCCAGCAAAGCTGAAGGCTCATCATCATCATCATCATCATCATCATCATCATCATCAAACATGAGCAAAATAATTCTGGCGCCGCAAAGCAGGACACGGCATTTTTTATTACGTTGGATCTTCCAAAGTGTTCAATATGTAGACGGTGGCCATTCAAGTGCATTAAGTAGCTGTGTATCACGAGCGCAAAGACTTGCTATTGGACAGTTTAGGTGCTGTAACTTGTACGTGGTTGCTGTATGTTAGTTTCACAAGAATAACTTGCACTAACAGGGTTAAATAAACAGATGTATTTATTTCACCATATTTCAATTTAGAACCACTAAGCCCTGGTGCACATGGAGCCTTTTTTTTTGCATACTAATGGGATACTCAGAAAAAAAATTTGTATTCGTCTGGTTGTACTAACTGCAAATCAACGAGAAACAAAAATATGTGCCGGTTAAAAAATTAAGGGCTGAAAAGGTTAATAAAGTGCGCAAGGCTGCGTCACAGCACAGTGGGCACTTAGCTGGTCCTAGGTGAGCTAGGCTTTTACCCTCTCCACTGTCTTTCTTCCGCTCCTTGCTATACTATATTATACATGCCGTTGCTTGCTGTTTTTAAAAATCTTCTTTTTATCGTGTCTCTATTATCATTAGATGTTCATTTGCTTCTCTGTGCTATTTCCCCGCCTCTTGTAGAAGGTAGCAAACTGGTTCTTCTACAAGGCAAATCTGTTGATCTTTTCCTTTTACGTATTTCTCTCTCCGTGTGTTTCTCTGCTGTTCTGCATTTTTGAATTAATTTTTGGTATTTCTCTCTCTGCATGAGTTTTCCAGCCTTCTTTTAAACATGCATAAGAGTTTGTAATTCTGGGGGCGTTACACTCCAAGAGTACGATAAGATTTGTGGAATACCGTAGCGGAGCGCTCCAGAAATTTCGACCACCTTGGTTTCATTAACGTGCACCTAAATCCAGATACACGGGCCTCAAGTGTTTTCACCTACATCAAAACGTCACCACCGGAGTAAAGCTGGCGAGTTGCTGTCAAAAAAACCGCCACCCAGTGTTTACGACGAGTACCGTTTTTTAAATAAATTTCATCGGTAAAAAAGTTGAAGGATCTTTAAGGACACTGTGCAGAGTGCCCTCACAAGGGCCTTGAACGCGCTTATATTTGCTCGACCTCAGCGCCACCATGGTCTGTCTGAAGTGCTCGAGCCTCTTGCCTCAATGTAACGTGACCGGGTTGACGAGAGCTTCGTTGCCGGGGCCCGTCGCGGACGTCCGCTTGTTTTCCGCCTGTCGTGACAAGCAATGACCAACAGTGTGTGCAGAACAGAAGGGCAACTGTGGCACAAGATGGCGTGGCACTGAGCAACCCCCCCCCCCTTCGCCACCCCTTCCTTTTTTTTTTGTCTCTCTGCCATCGACCTAGTCGTGCGTGGAGTAGAGAAGCGCTTGCGGCTTCTGAGGTTTCTTCTCTTCCTTTTCTGGAGCTTTTCAGGTACGCGCGTTACCAAGTGTGCATGCGTATGCGCATGCGCGTGCGCATGTGCGTACAGTCATGTGTGTGAATGCATGCGTGTGGTGCGACTGCGTTGAAGTTTATAAGCGAAAACAAACAAAAACAAACAAAAAGATCAAAGAAATATTCAGATTGTTTGCTTATAAGTGCTAATTAACACGTTGAAATAGGCATCGCTGAACGTTTTTGCATAGATTACCTCATAAGAACTCTGATATTTTAACTGTCACTAGGTCTAGCTGGAAAGCAGTTTCCGATCCCCAATTTTTTGCACGTTCAGCATGAAAATACAGTGCGCGGACGTCGTGGAAATTGTTTTTTGCTTACTTCATTTGTAGCATTACAACCCCTCCCCCCCCAACACGTAACAAAGCTTTTGATCATCTTTCAAAATAGGGAGCACATATATCGAGTCATCGATAGAGGGATGCCGTTCGGGTGACTTTACAGAGAAGTCGAGCTCACCGATATAATGCAGGTAAATTCGCCCGCGACCACGATGGGGGCGACATCTACACTTTCATGCACACGTGTAGCACACTGTACCTTTCTTTTTCCCCGCTTCCTGTTTCCCGGAGTTCAAATAAGATTACATAGACGCAAAAAAGCAAAAAGCTCCGATAAACGATAAGTGGCGTATACATAGGCGCATATAAGACTCGACGATAGCCGACGTTGAAGCCCGTCGTCTCGGCGCTTCGTGTGACAAATTGCTTCAGGAGGAAGCGAACTATTCGTCTTGAGCCACCTGCGAACGCAGCTGCGCCTTCATCGTCGACAGCGGAAACTCGTTGGTTCCAAGCTTGGCCGCGGCAAACGGCGATGACTGCCAACGAGTCGAGGGATCGAAAGGACCCCTGCGCCCGCCGACTCCTATAAATCACGCCTTCGCGTTACTTTCGCTGCACCCGCTGAAGCTGCGGTGAGGGGCCCCGCGTGCGACAGCGTGTCTGCTGTGCCGAGCGGACGCACCGTGGCTCGATGCCTCGGTGGACTTCATCACTACGCTGCAGTAATGCATACGAGTGCGTTGGCCAGCGCTTCTGGAAACAGTGCCTTAGCGTTTTGCTGCAGCTCCTTCGTCACTTCGTTATTTCTGGCGATATATAGCCGTCAAAAACGAGGCACGCCGATCCCCTTGCGGGCGTGTCAATATGATTGTTCGGTTTGAAAACGTATCTATAACACCCCTATACAAATGTAGTGACCAGCGCTGGGCAGTCAAAGCATAGTCGAAGCTTCAGAAAGACATCAAGAATCCATTCGATATAACTTTACTTAGTAATTATGAGGATTCCACATTTTTCACATCGCCGTGATGTCTCGTACTGAGGGAGCACTGTCAACGCTAATAACCATTTTCGTAATGTTGCGATACTTACTACCAATATATCAAAAGTCGTAATATGACGTTGTATGAAGTGATTGGTCGGAAACAAAGTAACATTTATCAGACAAAACGTACTGTCACTTGCACTTATAGAGAAGAGAAGACATCCAGGGCAGAGCGATCGAAGATATCATTCAGACAACGTCGTTCTTCAACAGGCAACATTCTTCTGCTCCCTCCATCTCTCCCATTGTCTCGTTCTTATAACGTGTGCATACGTGGCTTCTTTTATGCAAACAGTGACCTCGAGTATACTTGAAGGGTTTTCAATTCCAGGCAACATCATGCTACATAATGCCCCGTAACTCCACCGCCGGCGTTACATTAGGAAAATTAGCTGTGCGTTCGCAGCAATCGAGGATCCTCCGTTGCGTAGCAATCGGCCAGGCCTCTTCTTTGATGAGTAGTCGTCCGTTTTCGTACGCACTTTCCCTCTCTTGTCATTAGCCATAAAAAAAACTTTAGAAGAATATTAATGCACATGGTAGCTTTAAGATAGATACTCTTAAATCTGGTGTCCATGGTAGTCTGCCTGAGAGATAACTGTCCAACATAACTTATCTGCGCATGCCCATGCATAATGCATAGACATGCGCAGATAGGTTTTTGTGCCTCCATTTTGGCCGTTGAGCACTTCCTCATTTGTCAGCAGGAATTTGTGATGTACGGATTTCCTTCTTCTGTCCGTATTCGCATGCTCTATCTTTCTAATAATAATAATAATAATAATAATAATAATAATAATAATAATAATAATAATAATAATAATAATAATAATAATAATAATAATAATATTATCGTGTGTTTAACAAACCAACATATAAATATGAGAGATGCTGTTGTGGTGGGCTCCGGGACTTTTAATAAGGTTCTTAAACATGCTCCTAAATCTAAGCACACGAGCCTTCAGCATTTTCACCTCCATCGAAAATGCAGCCGCCGCGGCCGTGATTCATGCCCGCGACCATTGCGCCCAGCAGTGGAGTGCCTTAACTGCCAGACCATCATATCGGGGCCCGTTTCTATTAGAATGAATACATACGAGCTATAGCTGAGCTCTGTGTTATTCTACACGGACATTAGAGCATCTCCAAGTACATACGTTCGTCCCACGTTGCTCGCTCCAGCTTAAAGAAAAGTGTTGGGGTTCCTTGCGCATTCGCCTAAGCCGACTCGAAGGCAAAATGTTTCTTCCTCTCAGACACTGCACTGATCCTCCCCACCAGCGCCTCCGAAACTTTTTCTGTTTCGAACGTGATTTTGAGCAGTCTGAAGGACCGGAAGCGTCGCTAGGTTTCAACTCTTTGCCTAGTTTTGCAATGCTTCCGTGATCGGCCCATTGTCATCGCGTGACGTCCGGTTGGTGCCCCAATCAAGCTTCCTGCTGGGTGAGTTGGTGTTGTATGAACTTGTATCATAGATTACATTTATAGCGCCGAAATGAAAAAGAAAGGGATACTGAAAATAGAAGAATACTTAAAAAAGAAGAGATGCGTAGGGCAAGCATTAAACGTCTACTGACTACTTCGGAAAAAAACCATAGAAAGTAGATTACCGCCGCATGCACGACACCGCTGCATCGCTAATCGAACAGTGAATAAAACATTACATACTCGCTATTGAACAAACATGCAGAAGTGTCGCTGATAAAGTCCGTGCACGTCTTCGCTCTTCATATAATAGGCTTCCGGTAACGCACCCAAAGTATCAGCTCTTATATCTAGGATCTTAATCTCGTGAAGCGACAATGCACAATCTGGTATCCCAAACTTGTGCTGTCACGATGACATTATCACAATATATTTTCTTTTAAATCCCTTCTCTCTACGTGTTTTTGACGAGACATCTACTACTTGGACCTTAATGATTGCACAGAAATCGTTAAGAATAATTGATAAAGTCCGCAATCGCCGGTGCAGTCTAAAGCGCTACTCACAGACACGCCTCAACAAATACCGGACAGAATACCCGGGAAAAATGACGTTGTAGCATATTTCTACCGCTACATGCTTGTCACAACAGAGTACATATATATATATATATATATATATATATATATATATATATATATATATATATATATATATATATATGAGATATAACAGACAGTAATGCCAAGGAATGTACAAGGGAAGTTATTAGAACCAATGGATTGTAAATAAGAAGAAAGAAGAAAGAAAAGTGGACAAAATAATTACTAGCTGTGAGCAGGAATTGAACCTACGACCTTCGAATAACGAATAACGTTTTTCGAAGGTCGTAGGTTTGATTCCTGCTCACAGCTGGTAATTTTTTCACCCACTTTTCTTTGTTCTTTCTTCTTATTTACATTCCATTGGTTCTAATAACTTCCCCTGTACATTCCTTGGCATTACTGTCTGTTATATCTCATTAATATTGTGTTAAAACAAGGAAATACGAGCCCTTGAGTATACACTTCTCTCCCTTATATATATATATATATATATATATATATATATATATATATATATATATATATATATATGTATATATATATATGGAAGGCACGGGATCAGGCGCTGGTGCAACCCAGCAGTGCCACTGACGCCGCCCACTGCTGCTCTGCAAGCCTGTTCCTGTTACATCATGTGTTAACCGATTCCTCCCAGAATAACGGCAGTGCAGATGAGATTTCCTGCTCTCCGCTTGCTCACCTTCCCCCGCATCTCCTTCTTCTTTTTCTCTCCTCTTCTCATTTGTTTCTCTCCTCTTCTCACTCAAAGAACACGCCTTCGCTCGTAAACCGGAGAATATTCTTTGCATCATGATGGGTTCGTTCTAGAGAAGCTAAGCTCCTTACATTACTGCAGCATTTCAAAGCTAAGCAACACTAGATTCGAAGGCTATCTTCGAACTAGTCAACGCGAAACAGCTCATTTCAAAACTACTATCACTGCATCAGCTTCAGTTGATTATTCTGCGTCATTGTTGAAGTGGCAGCTTTAAGCGAGAGAGCTGAGGTACCTGAGTGCTGTAGCCCATCTCTATAAGAAGCAAAACGAGGAGTGCCATGTAGTGAAAGTGAAACACATACAGCAACATCGTGGACTCCCGTCTCTACCATCAAAGTACGCAAAAAAAAAAGACGCGCGCAGCTTGCAGTAATGGCGCGACGCTGGAATAATAAGAGAAGATTGTGTTCGGCATACCTAGGTTTGCTATATTTTTTAATTTGCTAGGAATGCCAAGCTCTACCTTGAGATGCTAAGTTTTTGCTAGTAGTAGTGAGTACGACTATAGACTTGGCTAGACACGTGGCTTCCCTACCTGTTACGTATGTTGTGATTTTAGTCGCGTGACTAACTATTACGTAAATTTGGGGGGGGGACGCATTACGTAACTAGCTATAAAGCGATGCTGCATGATTTCAGTCACGTGACTAAATGTCACGAAATTTAAGCGACGTGAGTAAACGTTACGCGATGTTATGCTTTCTTAATCACTTAATATATTGTTGTGTGGTTTTACGTGATTTTTCGTCGTGTAACGGACTTGACCATCATAATGTTTGTATGCAACGCCGGACAAATCGATTCACTTGTTGCGGGAGGAGTGCAGAAATTGTAGTGGACTAAACGAACACGTACCGACCTCTAACCCAGTCCCTTCATCCCCGGTACTAAATATCTGATGCCAGAATTTATGAGTGGAGCCACTACCTCGCAACATAGATCACGGACAACCCTTCGGATGCAAGCAAGCGCGTACTGCTGCCCTTAAAGGGGCCCTGCAACACTTTTTGAGCATGACCAGAAAACGCTGCCGGACGGTAGTATCGATAGAGGCTCCTGAGAACACGCGTGCTAAATATTATAGCGTAGTATGCAGCCTAGAATTCGCAATAAATGAATAAAGTCAACCAAAAATTGCTTTTTCTGCTCTAGATAAATGACGAAGCATGCTCGAAAATCGCGCGTGGAAGGACATCTATCAGCCATTGGCTCATTTGAACATGGTGCGCTCGGTCGTTACATGGATCGCCTTAGGAGGCCATGACTTGTCAACACGTGCGCGCACGAACACACACACACACACACAAAAAGTCGCGTATGTGAAGAAAAAAAAACAAGAAAAATTGCAAGGTCACAAGGTCCTGTTAAGGCACGCCACTTTAAGGGCCCCTTTAAGGCACGCCACTCCGATCGCCTCATGTAGACGTCTCAGGCCCTTCCACTTCGGGTCACTACATGGCCGCTGTGATCACAGGCGTTCACCATATTGATGACATCTTATTTAGAGCCGGCATTGCAACTCATGCAAAGGAGGTTACCATTGCTTTGGCCGCCTCCCATTCCAGCGCTGCTACTATCTTTACAGACTCGCGCTCAGCCTGCTCTTGATACATACAGGGTTCCACCATCCTATTGGCTGCTCATCTCCTTGAAGCCGCTCCGTGGCACTTTATCCCTCACTCTGTAGGCATAGTACGGACTCCAGGCCACGCAGGTATTGCCGACAACTAGACGGTGAATGCCGCTGCCCGCGCTTCTCTCCCCTGAGCCGCTTCTTTTCCAGATCCTGAGTCGGCAACTGGAAACTCGAGTCTCGCACGATATCGTGATGTCCTGGATTATTACCGCACTTGGCGTCAACTTTACCTTCACCCAACATGTGGTTTGGAGAAAGTGGACGAACGATTGCTACGCAACCTTCATACTAATACTTTTCTTAGTCTGGCGGTCACCGGCTCTCCATAACAGAAGTCACTGTAAGTGTTAGCAGATACCTTTCACGTCGTGGCTTGATGAGCTGCCATTACACTTCCTTTCTCACCCCTTTCCCCATCCCAACTAGAGAGGCTTAAGAGAAGTACCTACTCGGAAGCTCTATCTTGAATGCTCAATGCTCTTCGGAGGAGCGCGCCTGGGCAGCGGCCATCTCCGATGGCGTCGCGTCCGGGATTACGGTCATTCAGGCACACAACAACTCTTTAGTGAATTCCTGACTGTACTATTTACCACCAATATTACCACCACCACGAGCAAATCGTTTTCGAAGGAAAGCCACAAGCGAAAATGAAAACTAATATAGCTGGAATGATATTTTCCATTTAAACAGGTATATATTCATTCAGTCATTCTTAGTTTCTTCACGTCATGTTTCAAGGCGGCCGCGTGCATCGCAGCAGATGCCGGGTACATATTTGAAAACAATCAACACAGCGTCAGGAAAGGTTAGCGGCCATCCGGTAAAAATTATCGTTCTGGGCGCCTACAACGCATCGTCTCCTCAGAATGTATACGAGGAGAAGAGAAAGCGTGCATCATCATCACCGAAATCAAATACATAGTAACAAGGTTCCCCATAAGCTCCAGCGAGCCAGCGCCACGCCACCACCATCCATCACTTCCCGCAAGACAGCCATCTTATCACCGTCTCCACGGCGCCTAATCAGAGCACACCCGGCTAGCTCGGAATAAAAAGGGCTCCGCTATGACGCCTCTGCGTAGACAAGGTTCCGATGGGAGAAATGACTCTAGCTCTGTCGATGACCCCATAGTCATGGGGGAGAAACCAAAGGCTTTGTGCGCCATCTTCACTGCGTTCTTTATTCAGTTCTTGACGTCTTCTGTTCCGTTCAACGTGGCTGCGCAAGGAGAATGATTACGCACGCCTGCTATACGAGAGGCCATCGTAAACACGTGAGTGGGTTGGTCCTCTGCGTTTGCCGAAAGCGCGGAGATGTTTGTGGGGGAACAAAATTATTGAGGCTGGCCGTGCTTCAGTTGTTCGCTTACAACCCCCCGCCCCCCCCCCCTTGTACACGTCGAAAAGAAAAAATGACGGCTTCTCTGCCGGGCCTGCAATAAGACACTGCCCCATATGGTCAGGGTTTTTGCGACCCCTTCTTTTCCTGTATTGAGGACCAGCTCGATTGACGAAACACAAAACAAACACAAAACAGAAGAGGACATCATCGAATTTCAATCTTGGTGCTTCGCACAACAGAAAAAAAGAAAGAAAGAATAATAAACGACGGGGAAAGCCCGTTATGGTGCTGTGGTCCGAGGTGGGAGATTCCGCGAGGATTGTAGAGTGCGCCGTGCACGATGAGCGGCGCGCTACCACTGCCGGTTCTGCGACTCAATTTCGAGGTCAAGCCGTGCGGATCAGATTGCATTGCTGTGTGCTCGCCTTCGCCGTGTGTGCCGTGTTTGTCAGGGCTATCAGAGGAGATAACACTAAGTGAGGGGGGTTCGTAAGAATATAAATGGAAGACGTAAAGAAGAAGGACAACGAGGAGAGAAAGCGGCCCACTATAAAAAGTAAAAGCAAAACAAAACAGTAAAGTGAAGGAACGCCTCTACGGTGATTAAATTCGTCTATATTAGCAACTAGTTCATTCTTCCATAACAATGAATTTTCCCCATAATAATTCATCAAACAGTTCTCATTCAATAATAAAGCACTCTAATACTCAGTGAGTCTATCTATCTATCTATCTATCTATCTATCTATCTATCTATCTATCTATCTATCTATCTATCTATCTATCTATCTATCTATCTATCTATCTATCTATCTATCTATCTATCTATCTATCTATCTATCTATCTGCCATATTGCAAGATGAAGTGAATCCGCCAATACAGTTACGCACAGGCACTAACCACCACCTGCAATGTGTAAGATACCCAGATTGGGAGTAAGATACGATCCGTTCACCGCAGCCAAGCACCCGCTTCTGTCTATTCTTTTTTTTCTGTCTCCAAAAAGCTCAATGTCGCTGTTTGGAAGTGATCCAGGAGTGTAATACAGGCGCGTCTTCACGGGCTCAGATCGAAGGAGCATCGACGGCGGCGAAGCCTGTTCTCTCTGGCATCATCTTTTCTCGATCAGCGGACCATCAATCAGCAAGCTCAGACCTCCGCGCGTGGCGCCACGACGAGCGGCGCATTGACAAGGGAAGTGTCCCATTTTCTCTTTGCCAACGCTGGGTTTTTGTATTGAAAAAAAAAACAGAGATATACATGTAGAGGTATACCTTAGCCCATTAGGAACACGTTCGTCCAATAGATATTCGCCAGGCATACTTAAACGAATTTCTGAATTTCACACGCAACTTCTTTAGTCGTGAAATATTACTCGCTTGCAATGACGGAACGAAAGCTTTTTATTCATTTGTCGAAGTGCTGAAGAGTCTATCAAAAAAGGGAGCGGTATCACACGAGCGGTATCTCGAGATAGCCTTAATTAATAAAGAAAAAGTCAAGGATGGAACAATAAAAAAAACAAGCATTTCCAGCGAGACCTCGCATTTATAGTGTAGTAAACTTCGACTGCTAGCTTCGTCAGTAATGTCACGTCGTTTGTTAACAAAAAATAATATCGGCCCAAACTACACGTAGAACTTATTTTTTAGTAATGAAAAATGTACGTAGATGGAAGATTCTATTGCTCCGCAGTGCGTGACGCGAAAATAAGTTTTGTAAAGAAATCACGTGAAACACTGCTATACACTCCCGTGTTAATCGCAGTTGCATTGTGCGAGCAGCGAGTGGCATTCTTTTGCAGCTTAACATTTGTTTGAAGTGCGAAGCACTATATGGGGTGGGGGCTGTCGGGTGCAGTTGTCGTCGCTTGGCTGAACGCAGGCAAAACAGCATATAGCATAGTCATCTGTAGAATATTGAGCTCGCGGTCGCGCCAAAGAGAAGTCTTCCTCTTCTTCTTCGAGCACTTTGATGATTATACGAAAAGCGGGTGTTACTACTATGGCTACGGAAATATGACAACACAAACCACGACTAAAAAGTGAAAGAGAATGATGC
>WOVY01012443.1:120000-225000 GCA_013436015.1 Rhipicephalus annulatus
ACTTAGAGAAAAGAGCCATCTCCTGCTTCTTTCCAGTCGATTGTATTGATGCATTCCCCTCCGTTTTCTCAAAGCTTTCTGCCAATGCCTGCGGGATAAGGTCGTCTATGTCTTGTAATGGCGCCAACATGCCTTCACGTAGTGTGTCGTCCAATTATGACGTAAACACATCCCATTGTAATCATAGGGTACATCACCCTATGATTTGATCAAATTATTTCATGACGGTTTCTTTCATCGCTTGTGTAGAGGCCCATGGTAACGTTTTGCGTGTGGTAGGACTTCTAAGAATTTCGCCTTAATAATGAGTTACTGTCCCCGCGTTTTGGGCGTGAAATTGAGAAGAACAAATGGAACGGCTGAAATTATAATTTGAAGAGGACAGTTTATCAGCCTAAATTGACTCACAGTATCGCAGTACACGCAGTATGTCGTCAAAATACTCCTGAAGTGATTGTAGTGATGGAATGCGATGAAGAGCGCTCAGTCATAGTGTTGCGAGTGGTGTGACGAGGCTCAATCGGGAAAGTGGACTGACAGATTGACCAGTATGGGAAATCTAGATGAGCTCGGGAGGCTTTCTTTTTGGATAAGGACCGGCTGGTGTATAAGTTGAGCTTTACGAAAGATAAAGGCCCGGGTATTGAGAGAGAGACGTGCAGAATGCCTTCGGAGGACGATCGATTACCGACGCCATTTGGTCACGCGATCCTTTCAAGCTCAGCCGGTCTTTCGTACTCATCTATCGTCCCCCTTTTTTTATCGTAGTATATATGTTTTTTTCTTTTGCGATAGTCACATTTCGCTAAACTGTGCTGAGAACTAATGAGCCTTCGCGGCTTTGAAATTGTCATTCGCCCGCTTGGCGGCGCTCCATCCCCTTTTCACGCAATATCCGTTTCTTCTCTGCTTCTGTGGCCATTGGAACGGGGCTAATGAAAGCTTCGCTGTTCCTACTGAGCCAATCTCGGTCCATCGACTTACACTGCGCTCAGTATATATCGCAAGAAATCAATCAACTAAACGCCCAAAGATCCGAAATGCGTACTGAAGGACTTATCGACCATAACATTTCTCAAGCGTTACTGGACACTGTTTCGACACTAGAACCTTCTATGTGACACATATCTAAATTGTCTTAAAGTGTCACACCTTTTAAATTTGAAACATGCCTTCAGTTTTGAACATCCATATAAAGCCGAACTGGGTCTTGAAAACCTAAAGCAAAGATTTACTGATCTTGAATAAATGGTATGAAACGCTTGGGATTCGTTGTATTGTATTGTATATTGTTGTATTGTATTGTGTTTTATTGTATTGCACTGAATTGAACAGTATTGTTCGCATTGCATTCAACTGTAACGTCTTGCATTGTATTGTAATGTATGTATTTATCGCATTGTATTAGAGCAGAGCTGTTATGGTCGAGGTCTGCCATGTGACATCGACAAAAAATTATCGTTATCGTGGACCAGCACGTGCTCAATCACCCCCCCCCCCCTTTGAACTTCATACAGATGGTCAGATGGTTAAGAAGAGATGCTGAAACGTGTGGTTTGTAATCGGTGTTCACTGTCCGTGTGTTCTCCAGTTAATTTTTCGTGGACAACTATGGGGATTACTGAGATTGTGCCTAATTTTTGCGGCACTTATGCCCAATAGGTGTTCTACAGCAGAGCTTTTATGGTCCAGGTTTGTCTGGAGAGAACAATATAGAAAGAGAGATAAAAAGAATAAATAAAGATAGCCAGCATAACCATATATAGTATAGTATAGTATAGTATAGTATAGTATAGTATAGTATAGTATAGTATAGTATGGTATAGTTAGTACAGTACAGTATAGTATAGTAAGGGGTAAAAAGGAGATGGGTGAGAGAGTAAAACCTTAACCAAATAGGGACGAGCTATGTGCCCACCAGCTCTGCGGTTTCAGTGCGAGCTGTATCAGTTAGGGGCCCCACGTTCCAGCATCTCTTGCTTTGTATTGAAAAATTATGCCGCCATTTTTACTTGAAGTCAAACAACTGGTCTCGTCTTCAAGTTATGCGCTTTAAAACGAACCTTGCACAGCGCATGGACTAACGTTGACGGCTACGCTATATGTTGCATTCTATTGTTTTACCATGTAACCTTCTTGAATAAGAATAGCATTTCTTTAATAAGCACAACAGATTGTGGATAAAAGGACAATCCCGCGAGCACTGTGACTGCCGTACTGTAGAAAAAGTGTATGTATGTAAGCACGTATGTATGTATGTATGTATGTATGTATGTATGTATGTATGTATGTATGTATGTATGTATGTATGTATGTATGTATGTATGTATGTATGTATGTATGTATGTATGTATGTATGTATGTATGTATGTATGTATGTATGTATGTATGTATGTATGTATTAAGAACGATGAGCTTGTTTAGCAATCACCTTGTGATTCGATTTCATTTCATTTCATTTATTTACGCTTAGTTCCCGAGAACGGACACCATATAGGGGGAGGGATACAATACACAGTGCAACGAAAAAAAATCACAGCATATCCAAGGAGTGAAGGGTGATGAGTGTGGCGAAGCGCTGGAGGGTTATATATACAAACGCTGTATATATTTGTACAAGAAATTGTACAATTCGTAAGTGGTAGCTATACGTCACTTCTGTTCCCCCTTGATTGTAACGGCTTTATGGTCGGTGAAGGGGTGGGTCGGTGATGGGGCATAGTGAGATGTTTGCAAGGACGAAGTAGGGGGAAGTTTGCAAAGGTGGAACTATACGTGGTCACGTACAAACAAGGATTAGACACTGTGAAACAATCTATGGTTCTTTAACGCGCACCTGGATACAAGTACACGACCACCTTGCATTTAATTTTGGCTACTTCTCAACATTATTTGCTTCATGGTCAGTGAAGTGGTGGATCGGTGATGGGGCGTAGTGGGATGTTTGCAAGGATGAAGTAGTGGGCAGCTGGCAAAGGTGGAACTATAGGCGGTCACGTACATACGTACGTACGTACATACATACGTACGTACATACATACATACATACATACATACATACATGCATACATACATACATACATACATACATACACACACATACAAACATACATTCATACATACATAGCTACATACATACATACATACATACAAACAAACATACATACATACAAACATACATACATACATACATACATACATACATACATACATACATACATTCATACATACACATACAAACATACATTCATACATACATACATACATACATACATACATACATACATACACACACACAAACACACACACACACACACACACACACACACACACAAGGGATGGACAGACCCACGCCTTTTGGAGCTTCGCCCCTAAAAACCTAATGAAAGAAGAAATAAGCATTAAAAAAGAAAAATGCAATAACAAGTAAACATAAAGAAAGCACAATTTTAAAAAAAGGCAGACGCACAGGTGCGCAGTTAATGCCGGCAAAGCATTCTTGTGGCGACGCAAAGCGCACCATGACCAGACACCATGCTCTCCTACGGCTAGCCGTAACAGTCTGCGATAATTGCAACGCCAGAAAAGTGCCGTCGCCATGTTTTTTGCTGATAACGCGTTTGTGCGCTAAAACTGTACGGACACGAATCTCGACGCACGAATTTATCCGCGACAGTCTGCAAAGCGTGCTATGCAAAGCATTTGCACTGAGAGATGCTCACTGCACCCCGACGTCGCGTTCAGATGCGTACGTTTCCGCTGAGAAAGCGTATAAGTGCAAAGCTCAGCATCTGCAGCAGCAGCCAGATTATTAACGACGTCGGGGGCACACATTTTTCAGCAACAACGTGCTTACGCACACGAACTCCTCGTTGGAAAAGAGGTAAGTAGCAAGCAGGCCATTCTGGTGCTGCCGGTGTACAGCAGCAGTATTAAGTAAACGCGAATAAATCTCCACCAAAAGTGTTTGAACTTTCTCACGCTCTTCAGTTTAGCTCGTCATGAAAATATTGCTCAATTCTATTTAATGTTCTTTATAAATTATTGGTATTGTTAGTCCTTATTGCGAGTAGTGGCACATGCACAGAAGGAAGTGCTTGTGTAGTGGGTGTTGCCGCATTGAGATGGGTGCGCAAAGTTCGCTGCATTAGCACGTACGTAACTACTTTAGTCAATGCGCCAGGTCCATGCAGATCCACACATTCTATGTAAAGTTCAATGTATTTTAAAATAAATAGTTAAATTCGGCAGATCTCACGTATACCGTGGGAATCGTTGTCACGCAAAGCAAGCGGATGAATGGTGAGCGTTCTGTAATATCTTTTGTTGTCGTTTTTGTTGAGCGGATCATTAAGAAATTAGCCTAAAAACATGTACAAACGTTATACGCACATACATGTATGTTGGACATTCGAATATTTTTTTATATCACCAGATGTTTACGGTTGCGTAACTATGCCAAGAGCAATATGGGTAGCACAACTACACGCGGTTAACTGTATATAACGTATAGCACATAGGCTTTCGAGGATGGTAGCCCTGGATAGTGCTACGTAGACCAACTTCAGTAAATGGTGCTTATCGACAATTGACGCAAACCCGACATAACACCTGTATCATCGGCGTAGGTATGTAATCTTTGTAAAACTAGATGGGCAGCCCTGCAGCGATAATTGACGTTTTATCAACAATATGCCGGCATAGGATCTTCTTCGAAAGGAGTTCCGAGAACTGGCGTGGTTCTGTGCAGATATTCGTCGGATCAACGCTGTCGATGTGGGTTTTTGTTGACGCGCAAGCATTTAAATTACAAGTGTGTGTTCTTGCCGTTCCTCAGTATATATTAAACGTCGAACATCTTTGGCACATACCCGCATACCGTGGCCGGTGGTATGCGGGTAGGCCCCCCGTGTTTGGAGGAAAGCATTTCACGTCGTACGTGACGTCATCTTTCCATTATTCTTGTCATGACCAAACGATCATATTCTTCAAACCCTCTTAGTCTCCAATGCTAATCTTGATCTACCCGTGTTAAGCAGGTGATCACGAGCGCTCCCACTTGTAGGCGACTCGATAGATAGATAGCCACTCAGCTCCGCTGTTCTTTCACGCTTGGCATCACTGAAGCTGCCTTATATTATATTGCGCTTGCTACCATCATGACTAAGCTATCCGCTTAGTTCCTCCCTTGTGATGAACTACAACCTCATCACTCGTATGAAGGAATCGCCGCAGCAAGTTGTTTCAGTGTCGACTCGAAGAGAAATCCAGATGATTCAATAGCAGCACGATGTGCCGTAGAGATTGACATCAAGCGTGGACGTGACTTCAATAACAGAACTCACAGCATTATAAAAATACTTCACACCACTGCTGGAATACGTTTTATCCTGTAGCTATAGCCCTTTCATACACGGTGTGTACACGCCAACTTCGATGTCACGTACCGCACCGCACGATTCATCAAATGGCTTGAAACTATAGTGTGCACATTTGTGCAAGCCTTTTGAGTGAACAAATAGCAATCATTTGCCTTAATCCTTAGTTTTGCTGTGCAACGCTGCAGAGGATCACTTTGTTGGATACACTACCATGTTCGATGAAATCTCGACGTGACGCGTTCCTGGACCAACGTCAAGACTTCCTTTTTTTTACTTGAACCAAATGCAACAAAAAAAAAACCGCGCATGCCTTTCGGAGATAATACTTAGTAGTTTTATGCAAGTATAAACTACTGACTGCAGGATAATTATATATATTATAGTGAGACATTAGAAGGCTTAAATTACAGAAACTCGCACACAACAATACATCCCATGATTTTCTTGCTTGCAATCTAACACTGGGTGCTTCGTAATCATGTCATGCAAACTTGACGTGTTCCCAGACAATGCATCAAAATGCGTGACGGAAGCGGATAATTTCAATCACACTTCCCCGCGTGTTCTGGCATGATAACTCGACGCTGGACATTTTCTTACCATGACCGCTCCTTCGAGCAAACGCAAGCCGTTGTTGTCATGGAAGTAATCACAACACGAACGAGTGCTTTAAGAGCTCTCATTGTCTGCAGAGAGCTCAATGGTGCGCCTGCAAATACAGAATACAGCCACATCTTTCTATACAGTGCTGCTCGCAACTTCCCGAGTGACGCCGGCTATATCCTTTCGGCCATGACGCATCGAAACAAGCCCGCAGAGCTTCCTGTTATTCACGAAAGAGATTTTGTTAGCCCGCATCTCTTCGCGATCTTCATCCGAAAATGACAGGTGCGTAGTTATGTTTACCTGTCAGACTTTGCAAGTTCTCTTATCATTTTTCTGCTTTCGCGACTATGACGTGATTTTCAGTCACAAAACGGCGTGCAGATTCGCGTCGTACGCCAGCTACTCGGCGTTAGAAATGTCTCTCCAAACTACACCATCCTCTTTAAATCGTATGTCCGTAAAATTGGTCTGATGCTTGCTGCTACGAATTGTTTACGGCTATGCCAGGAAAAAAAAAATGTTAGACGAAGGACAGTTCTCTGACACTCGCAGAGCACCACATTCCCACTGCGTAATATTCTATGACTGCATGTTTAAAGACGCGTTGCACAGAAGAATTAGAAGAATGGCAGTCGCTTACCTGTCAGGTGTGTATACGCAAAATTTTATTCCGAGGGCTAATCCGGATTCGGGGGCAGGAAATAAGGCACTGTGACAAAATCTAGTCGCACTCAGTGCCGCAGAACGTGTGCGACGTGACGCTGGCTGTGCCTGTCCGATTAGGGATAAATAAATAAATAAATAAATAAATAAATAAATAAATAAATCACGACGAAAGTAAATAATAGCAAACAGCAGAATTCTCATTCTTATTCTGGACATGAGTAGCGCGTTAAAGACAAGCTGTCTGACAGTGCTCCGTGCGTTTAAGCGTGATAAAACAGTAAAGTTCAAACGTCGCGCGTTCTCCGAAACAAACGTAGCTGAGTCGCACGAAAAATAATCAGGCGCCTCGGGACTTTCACTGCTGGTGTTCTGTTTAACGGCTTAAGAGTACTTGATCAAACCTGCATGTTGCAACTACCAAATTATAAGCGAAGATCCCATGACACTAATCCTAGTTAGCGTTCTTAAGAATAATGACAGCAGCAGTACGAACTTGGCCTTGCGCATGAATGTTTGGACAGAATAAAAACTTTTGATGTTGTTTTTAGAACAATTGGCTGCGATAATTTTTTGAAATTAAAAAGGACGCTCATGTCGTTAGCCCATAAGAATGAACGGCGCGTTCTGGTGGAAAGGAGGGTTAAAGGGAGGGAAAGATAGAAAGGAGGCTTTGTTAATTGTACCCAGTACTTGGCCTGTTGGAAGAAGGTGACACCTTACTACCGCTGTAGTAGCCAGGCCTATTACCGCAATATTTTTGCCCCACTGAAAATAACAACTACATTCGCATCTCGTGAGTGCTGTAGTGCCATAGCTTGCGCAGCTGATGCTGTATGGCATACTAGGCTTGGCCACAACTTAAAATGGCTTGTCAGCTCGTAGTTTGTTTAGAAATTTCGCTTGCAATGGCTGTCTTTCCTCTCCGAGCGCTTTTGCCTTGTTCACCCAATTTCTGGGCGTGCGAAACGTTCGCACAGCGACAATGCTCGCAGATCTGTAGCGCACAGATCTACGAACACTGTTTTACAGGGAGAGCTGTATATGACTAGGCCAAACGAAAAACCATTCGCCCCGAGTTTCAATTACGGTCTCCATTGGCTGCGCCGTCAGCAACACTGTTCTGTACGTCGTACCCAAGGGCACTCGCCATTGTCCGCGTCGTACGCAAGCACGCTTGCCATTGGCTGCGTCGTTAGTGACGTCATTCATCCCTACGCAGCCACGCCGCCAAACCCGTGCGCAGCACTTTCAACTTACAACTTCCACATGGTGAAGGCATGACTAACGCCCGAACAGCAGACAACTTTCCAAGAAACGCGCCAACAGCTGATCCATGACAGAATTCATGTTCGTCGAGCCCATGACGCAGTCCGCGTATAAGAACAGGCCCGGGTGGCGAAGCGTAAGCAGCAACTGTGCACTGAGGATCCGACAGCTTTAGAAACGACAACGGCGAACATAGCAAGCGTCGTTGCGGGCAGAGCAACGTCAACGTGACAATGGCAGGAACAGGTTCAACGGGGCCACCGCCCGCTTGCGGCGGGAATTTCTGGAGCCTCACTTTGGTTTCAGCTGCGACCGCCTGTGGGTGCACGTTTTAGCTTCGCTGATTAATCATATGTATGGAGTGTTTGGACGGCGCTTGTTTTTTTTTTCGTGTTCCCTTAAAGCATTCCTGCGCAAGCCGGGATACTGAAGGCGAATCACATGGTTCAGTAGGGCGTGCACTTTCAGCGCCGCCACCGCGAGTGTGCTGCCGTCGCAAGTGTGTAATTCAATAATAATATGGGGTTATTACGTCCCAAAACTACGATGTAAGCATGAGAAACGCCGTAAAAGAGGGCTCCAAAAATTTTGACCGTTTGATGTTCTCGAACGCGCCCTGACACCAGTACACGAGCTTCCGCGATTTCGCCTCCATCTAAATGTGAACGCCTTGACCGGGATCGAACCCTTCACCTTCGGGTCAGCTGCCAAGCCTCCTAGCCAGTGATTCACCGAGACGGACAACTGAGTAATTAGTTATTTCTTTTAAACGTGCGTTGACCAAGTTACCGTAAGCTGGAAAAGGTAAGTATGTGCTGTTTTTCAGAACAACAGATCCCCAACCTGTAGTGCCAGGAGAAGGAGAATTCCAGGAAGAAAGGAAATGCAAGAATTTAAACTGGATGCACGGCCAACTTGCTACCCCGCATTGGGGAAAATTATTAATGAATTAGAAGACATAGGTACATAAGTCAACACACCTGTATAGAACGCAGGAACGGCGCGCGCGGAACTGCACTGACGACATTTGCCGATTGCACCTGGTTTCAAAGAGCTCAAATTATAGCATGCCTTGCTGCTAAAGATCACTCCGGACAGATGCCAGTCCTCTTTAGTGTGGGCCTCTTTAGAAAATTACAAGAGGAAACATGTTTTTACCGCATCAGAATAAATGTCGCGCACACCGACTACTTTAGGAACAAGATTTAAGCTCTCAAACTCACCATTGTATGTTCAATGTAACGTACCCCCCCCCCCCCAAAAAAAAAGCTAGCATGTTCTGTATGAATGCAGGCGATACGCATCAGAGAGACAGTCTCTGAGTGTGACTTTATATCTTCAACGAAACTAGTGCTTAGAACTGTGCGTTACGCTTGCGTATGTGTGTCAAACACACACACATACACACACACACTACGTGTGTCACACACACACACACACACACACACACACACACACACACACACACACACACACACACACACACACAGCCAGCCAGCCAGCCAGCCAGCCAGCCAGTTAGCCAGCCAGCCAGTTAGCCAGCCAGGCTAACACGTCCAGTTTTTCATTAAAACGAACGTTTCTCTTGCTCGTCCTTTCTCGATTGCACACGATGATTTCTGAAGTGTGGACTATCTCAAACTCCTTTCCATCAGCATGTACGGCACTGAAGCGTGCTAGAACATGCCGGAGCGTACCGTTTCGGCGTTCAAGAGAAGTGTGCTGACCTTTGTACGATTACGGTACAGTTGTGCCAGCTCCTTACACGCCTACAAGCAATCCCCTAAGTACTTCGATTTCAACAACAATATTAATGCCCGCGTCACTTTGCTGGCCGGGGACGCGTAGGGATAGACATGAGGGGAGCGTAAAAGCAGGACTCGTCGCACATCCATGAATTTCAAACGAGTGGACAATCGGGCAACGCTCTCAAGTGTGAGCGCATGTCTTCCAAGTTTGCAGTCGTTTGTCGTTTCCTGTTTATGGAACATCTTTGCGCCCCGCACGCTGACCCGCCTCCACTATCAAACAGCTCTTTAACTGTATTCCCCCACTCCCCTCGACTGCCGCGCACTGACCACTAAGCAGTACACATCCCGGTCCACACCTCGAGGTCTAATCTCAACGCGGATCACGTCCTCTTGTCGGATCCCTCTCCGATAACTGTTTAGGAAATCCGAGTCGACGGTTCGGTTCGCCTAAGGGTAGATGAGGCCGCTTTTATGCTTCCACGTCGCGTCTTCGAGCTGACATTGAAAACATCGCTCGCTTATTTATGTCTCGTCTAACTTAAGCAAAATTGAGGGGAAAAAACAAATCTCGCAATATTGGAAGATGCGGGTACTTATAACCGCGGACGATGTACCCTATTGATCAAAGGGTTGGTGGGCGACCCTGTCACGTTCGCAGTTCTCCCTAACTTGCCTACCAGCGTGCAGTTCTGTTTGTCCACGAGTATTGAAGTTCTGGGCGATGATTAAGCAAAGAAATAAAGCGTGCACCACTATGTTGTTCCACGACACGCAAGCGTGACCTCGGCGAATAGGGAACCCGTAGAAGTTGAGAATAACACAGTGCCCCCATCGAATCAGAATAAACATTCGGCGAGTTTACGATGCGGGCATCATAGAGGTAAAACTCAGTACAGTATAGTCTGCATTTCACGGTATTGGCTATTCGAGGTTAAGACTCCATCCCTCGATGGCAAGCATCATTGCCCCTCAAACGCACTGTTTGGGTTCAAGGAGTATACATACGCCTCACTTTGTGAATGTCGCGTTTATTGCGTCACCGCGTAGTTATAAGCATCCTAGCAACGATTCGGTACTAATTATCAACATAGGGACGAAGTAATTTATATATCACCAATTAATACGACCAGTATCGAACCGAATTAAAAACGACTGCAAGCTCGCCAATTTTTAGCGCTGCCAAGCGGTCACCTCTCGTGGTCCCACCCCGTCTGATCGCATGGCCACACTAAATGGTGAGGCGATCTTCAGTTGACATATCGTCTCTTTCCTTAAATACAGAAAACTCAATGGTCGTTGCCACCGACATTAGTGTCCACAAGTGGCGATGAAAACACACCAAGGAATATAAAATCGCGGTGATTCGCGGTGCGGCGAATCATTTTCGGTTTGATCGCCTTCTGCGCAGTAATTCTGAAGTCGATGCCCGACCGAGCAGTAATAAGACAGCTGGAAATGCACACCTGGGGCACGCTGGCTAGTAAGGCATTCAAACGCCGCGCGCGTATTACTTGATCGCGACGACCGTGGCTTCAAGTTGTCACATTTCATAATCACGATTCCACGACAAATAAACCAAAGAGGCACGTCGAAAATGCTGGATTCACACGAAGCAAGCGAAACGAAGCAAGTGAAGTCGTTGTTAGGCAGCCAGGAGTCGCCACTAGACGGGTACCACTTGTAGGCACCGCAATGACAACACTTACGATGTCGACGTCAACGCTGCTCGCTCATCGTGGCACTCGGTTCTTGAGACGTGGCCTAGGAGTTTCGTGAACACGCCAAAATACTGTCGATGTATCATTGCCAGGAACACGCAAACAAGCCTCGTACGCCCTTTGCGCTCGAAATGGAATAACTTTTACGTAACATACGTGATTCATACCTCGCTAAAAACTCGTGATTACCAAGCAACTGAACGAACACCACATCTCGAGCTTGATATTTGGTTTCACTGCTCCCTTAATTTCTTGTACAGTCTTCCGTAGGCTGGCCTTCAATTATACGGACGCTGTTGAATAATTACACTAGATGTGCGGAAATTGAAGACTTTCAGGCGACTTGATTTTATGCATGTCAAGCAATGATCAGTTCATCGCTATCAATACTGTGCTGTGCGTAAACCTCAGGCTTTTACGCACATATTTGCGCCCATAAGTTGAACGAACAAAAGTTTAACTAACATAGTAGCGTGCATATCCTTGTTCCATTCATAAACCTTTCGCGTCTTCTGCTCAGCGCAACTACAGCAGAATGACGTCATGCCAACTAGTCCAAGTCGAACCTTTAGGCTGAAAGACTACACAGCTTAAATGCTTAAGCTGACAGCCTACCTGAAACAGCATCAACGTTTCTGCACGTAAATGCTCTTCCTGGGTGAAAGGTGCGCGTCCATCTCCAGCGGTTGAGATGTCGCGGAAACAAAGCCATTTCGTTCCGCTCCGGCGGAGCAAGAGGGGGGAGGGAGGATAACCTCCGTCCCGCCATTTCTCGGGGGAACGCGCTCAGCGCCAACCTCGAGAAAATGGGGAAGGTGGCGATAAGGCCGAGGCGCCTGCACGCACGCCCGTCTATCCTCGCTCTCATTCACTCACAGACACACTGGCACATACACACACAGACACTCAAATACACGCGCACACACACGCACACACACGAGCGCGGTGGCCGCAGCCGAGAAGCCGTGACAGAGCGGTCGTTTGTCATCTTCCCCGAAGACAATTAACGTCGCCGCTTTCGGCACATCACGCGAAACGAACGGGATCACCCGCGCTGCCGTCGCTCCACGGGCGACTGCAGCGACTGGGCCGGCGTCGCTACGTTTCGCGCTCTTTGGTGCGCTGCGATCACCGGTCAGAGGCGTATCGGAGCTCTAATTATGTTAATTGGGACCGCGGCACGTGGTCTGATTGAACACGTCGTTTGGCGGAATGAATGCTTCATAGTGGGCAAGCCGATTGAGAGGGTTTTAAGGCCTCGGAGGTTGACTATATGTTATCCGGGATTACGCAAGTGATAACAAAGTCAGAGTGCATTATTTGCAAATGCACACAGTTTTCTCAACCAGCTGCGCATTAGAAAATGTGCGCATGTATGCGAGCTTTTTCCCTGCTCTTGTCGCGTCTTTGCAGAAAGTAAGCAAGCAGTAACAATAATAGTAAATGTTGCTGTTTAACTTCCCAAAACCACGATATGAATATGAGAGACGCCTGTAGTGAAGCACTCCGGAAACTTAAACCACCTCGAGCTCTTCAAACGTGAATCTATATCTATATACACGGGCCTCGATAATTTGGTCCTCCACCGAAAATGCGCTCGCCGAACCTGGCATTCGATCCCACGATCTGCGGACCAGCAGTCGAACACAGTAACCACTGGACAACCGGGCAGGTAGAAAGTAAGCGAGCGGAATTTCCAGGATGCATACAGAAAAGCAGTTGGTCTTTAATGGGAAGGTGCTACACAGCAACAAATCAGGACATATATTGTACCGTAAGCTACGCTGGCGATGGTTGAGCAGTTTTGCGTGGCTTACGGTGATGCGTTCTGCGCAAGCGCAAGGAGCCACTAGTGACGTTCCACGGTGCACAGGTGGCACGAAGAAGGCCGAGAAGCTCCTGGAATGACGTGTCACTATTGTGAACTGGCGCTTGACTCGCGCGAGATCACTCACTTGCTAATCCATCCATCTGTCCGTCCGTCCGTCAACGATCAGTCTGTGGTTCGTCCATTAATTTGTAAATCAAGCTACCTATATCTTGGCATAGCCGAGCTGAGCCGCTGATACTTTTCTTCACTTATGAATATTTCTTGTATATATTACTCAGAAGTGTAAATTAGGGAATAGCACATCCGATGCTTATCGAACTCACGCAGTAACACGACCCCCCCCCCCCCACACACACGAATATATATGTATAGATATAGAAGGACCACGAGTGCGAATCATCAATCATTAACATCTCAAATAGAGGAAGAGGGCGGGTTCCGTGCCCTGCCCATCGTTCCTTTAGTTTGAGCGATGGTGTCCGCTGGGGCCACAGATACCACCATAGGCGGGTATAATTCATCGTTGACACCCACCGCCTCATGAGCTACTGAAAAGGAGTGATTAGCAAACAGGCACAGTCTATCAATCTCTTTTTTCTTTCATTTTTTTCGCTCTGTTACGTGAGCTGCAATGAATCAACTACACCCGAGAAAGCAGCCACACCAGACTGAGCTCTGTGCATCATATGAAAATTCTTCACGCCATGCGTATTTACGTGTGAATGTTCGTCGATACTGTGTGTAGGCACGGCCAGCGGCTCAGAGTAAGTACGATGTAGGAAAGGTTTCATTAAAGTACAATAACTGTAAGTCCATCTGTAATGCAAGCTCGTATAATTTGACCACTGATACTGTCAAGACAGCAAACACTGTGCGGTTTCTTGTGTCTCGTAATTTTTTTGACGACCCTGCCAGAGTCGACGCTGTGAAAATTTTGGCAGTATGTTCCAGCAGATGTGTCCCATATAGTGCATCCGACAGTATGCGCATGCGCTAACACTATTCACGGAAGAAAAGGAGAACACGATAATTATTGGTTTGATTGATATGTGGGGTTTAACGTCCCAAAGCCACCATATGATTATGAGAGCCGTCGTAGTGGAGGGCTGCGGAGGTTTCGACCACCTGGGGTTCTTTAACGTGCACCCAAATCTGAGTACACGGGCCTACAACATTTCCGCCTCCATCGGAAATGCAGCCGCCACAGCAGGGATTCGAACCCGCGACCTGCGGGTCAGCAGCCGAGTATCTTAGCCACTAGAGCACCGCGGCGAGGCGAGAAAAGCAGAACGCACAACAAATATTAGCGGATGATATTAAAAAAGGGGTAAACGATATTGTCAACCCAGCACATGAGACAGGACACTGAGCCAACTATCCCAACAAGCAACTGAATACTCCAAAAGAAGATATCCGGTATAAATAGTCCTTACTCATGTAGCAGTTGCCATTAGCCTAGTGAACCAAGGCTCCTTAGCGACGAGTAGATGCCTGTAACCTAAGGGCTACAAGTGCTAAAGGGTTTGCGCTTTAATTCTGTGTCAGATCGCACCTTGATATCTCAACTCTCCAACCGATCTCACGCTATATGTTCTCCATGAATTCATGAATGTCTTCCTTTCTTTCTTCCTTTCCTTCTTTCTTTCTTTCTTTCTTTCTTTCTTTCTTTCTTTCTTTCTTTCTTTCTTTAAAAAAAAAGAGACAGGTCCATATGAACCTCAAAATGGCGATGGGGACGGCCTTAAACAAGCCTGAAATTGGAAGGTAAGCAGGATCATGTCACATTAACCCGGGTGTTCCATTTTTCTTTCTCCTTCGTCGCCGATAAACGAGACAGGAAGGGGTAACCGTGTTTGGCCGAGCCGCACCAAGACCGCCTCGGGCTAGGTGTGGGCCCACAGGAAGGCGCCAACTGTGCTTGCAGGGCCGCACGAAGGAGCGGAAGCCGTCAGCATGGGTGTGCGCTCGCTGCTGCTCTGAAACTAGCCTCAGGGGTAATCGATGCATTGAATGCTAGCGGTAGTCCTGTGCACCACTGGTAAAAGCACGATGCGCACATAGTTTATGCGTGCGGAAGATTCAAGGATTGATTTAGTTATCCAACGACTGGCTGAGCGACAAATGATAGATAGATAGATAGATAGATAGATAGATAGATAGATAGATAGATAGATAGATAGATAGATAGATAGATAGATAGATAGATAGATAGATAGATAGATAGATAGATAGATAGATAGATAGATAGATAGATAGATAGATAGATAGATAGATAGATGCTTAGGCAGAAATTGAGGGCAGTTGTTTATATTAGAAAGCTGTAATACGGTCCCATTTATGGAACAATGATTATTTAAAATTGGCGAAAGTTGTACTTATTTGTAGATGCCCTGCGCGCAGAAAACGCGTCCTTTTTGTGACGTAACAACGGTACAACACGCGACAAGTGTGTGTGTGCGTGCGTGTGCGCGCGTGTGTGTGCGCGTGTGTGTGTGTGTTTGAAATTGTAATCGTGCGTAAGAAGTATACTGCCAAAACGTGTGCCGTGAGCCTCCTTCATTAGAGTGCAACAATGCCTCTATACATACATATGCATCGAGTCCGAAGAAAGAAGGGGGATGGGATAAGTTATTTATCTAATTTTTGTAGTTTGTGCAATTTACTTTCAAGGCATAACAATCCAGAGGGCACCCAGAATAGTTTCAGATTTCAGGTATAGCCACGAAGCCTTAAATGTACCTTCGTCACAGCATTTCACTTATTCTAGTGTTACGTAAAGTCATACAGGCATTTCTGCTTTGTGCTCGAAATATTATTAATAATAATAATAATAATAATAATAATAATACTAATAATAATAATAATAATAATAATAATAATAGCAGTAGTAGTAGTTGTTGTTGTTATTGTTACTGTCATTGTTGTTGTTGTTGTTGTTGTTTGCAGAGTTTAACGTCTGAAAACACCATGTAATCACGATAGATGCCGCCGTGCTGGAGGGCTTCGGAAATTTTGACCACCATGCGCACGAAGTCAATCGCAGAACTATTCGCTTCCAACCTTACAACCACATGGTGCGCTTTTATGAAGAGTGTGCGTGGGACGGGATGGCATACCCAGCCATGCTGTGTTTGCGGAGCCATTGATTTTGCCAGTTTCCTGCTGGTGCTGCTGACATCACACTGAAAGCGCTGCGGTGTCGCATGACTTGTTTATCACGCGGCCGAGATGTCGATGAATCGATAGCGATAACTCTTGGGCCATCATTCGGGGCACTTGCTAGGTCTTCCCCAGATCCATACAAATACCATACATGCACCCTTACATATACACAGAACGTGCACCATTCGCACTTGTGTTTGACATTGCGTGTGAAGAAGTTATCGTCACTTCTTGCATCTTTCAGGCGATACGGGCGTTTACATATAGCTCTTCAAAGCCAGCAGTAGAAGGTGTCTCGGGGAGCATTCGTATTTGGTCGTGGGAGTTGCCATAGTAACTAAACAAGCGTATACAAATGGAAGGCCACCTGACAACTCAATGGTAACCGGTGTATTTTTCACGTATCCTCAAAATTCATGTGACCTGGATAGTGGTACTTCAGGACGACAAGAATAATAACTGTCTCAGAAGAGGTTGTTTATAGATGATCCTTTTTTATTTCTGTTCTCACTCATATTGCCCAAGTCTTCGGAAACGTTTTCTTCGTTTCTGTATATCGTAATCTATTTTTCCCTCCACCAATCTTCCTTTCCTTTACATCTTCCTTCCTGCTGAATAAGCAGGCTGGCGTTAAGTCATTTGCGATTGCGTGCCAACCTGTTGTCTTTTTGCTTCCGGTGTGTCTTTGCGTATATCTGTACGCATATTAGGCAATAATAGTATTTCATCGATTGTTGTTTTGTACTTTATATCTAAGTTGTTTATATTTAGTACTAATATACGCTTCAGTCAACACACCTGTTTCTTTTGAAACCACCCCAAAAAATTTACCATGACACACAGACAAAAGGACAAAGCTGCTCTCATAATGGAGTGGCAATAAAATGCTTAGGATCCCATGAACAAATCGCGCGAAAACATTAAACACATCCTTCTTTCCCTCCTTTTGGTAAATTATCGTCTCGCCCGTAATCTCTTTTTCAAACAATATTCTTCATCGCGATTCTTCGTCGCTACAAATATTGCTATTTAATTCAAACCACCCTTCCTGGCTCGAGACAAGCACGCTACCTTATCGGCCACGCTGGCTTGGTAGTTCAGGCTCAATGAAAACCGGCTTTTATGCTTTACTGCATCCTGCATACCGATAGTTATACAACATCATTAATTAACGTTTGCTGTCACACTAGTTCATGCGTTCAGATCTGCGGGTTTTCTTGCATTTCTTTCGGGATCTGTTTGCGAGGCTTTAATGAAGAAAGTTCAGCGCGATGTTAGTGGTGCTTCTCGAGTGTGTGCGCTTTTTCATGCCTTACGTGTCTTCTTTCCCCCCTGCATAAACAATCGCGCCATCAATTCAAGCCCAGCAGTAACATTTCTAGAGTTTTTCTCATTCTGAATACCACGCACATGAACGTTCATCGATGTGCACAAACATTTTTTGCCATTGTGCTCACGCGCAGTGCCATATTAGAGTAGCTTTTATTACACGTGTATTTCCTCCTGTGACATACAACCGACATCACGCAAGAGCGTGTACTTGTTTACAACCTTTCCGACTGATTTCAATGTAAAATTGTCTATACCTCGTGTTCCAAGGCGCGTTTAACACACCTGACTCACCTGACTTGTTCTCAGCATAACGTGCCTGGTGCATGAAGTAACATAAAGCGATGTGGAAAATAATGTTTCCGTCTGCCTTCTACGTTTAGGTTCCACTGAACAAATATGAAATTGAAAGCGTAGATTCAATTCCATTTCATATGTGCTGCTTTTTTACAGTTGCATAAATTGGTTTTATAGGAAATTCTTGCTACTCCTCCTGAAACATAAATTGAATATCGGATCCATAAACAAGAAGAGAACATATTAAGAATAAAATAACAATATTTATTCGAAAGAAAACAAGGTGCTTTTTATGAACTTATCATCGCTTTTTCATATTAGAGATAATAACAACAATGCTCCTACAATTGTAGCTGCGACACACGACATTCATTTCGCAACCTATTAACTAGGGCTGTGTCGAGAGCTTCGTAACTTGTCGTAAGTTGTACGTATACACAAGTGACAGAATCGGCTTTTCTAATTAATTTCGTAAAGGGTCTCACGTCCAGTGAAAAAGAGCATGCATTTAACACACTTCGTAATCTAGTATAGCTCTAATCTAGGTCGCTCGCAATCTATCTAGTCATTGTATAAGGCTTTCGAGAACAATGAAAGGGGGTCTATTTTATTGGACAGATCCCACGAAGTTCTGGCACCTCCAAATGGAAACAAATTAACGCGATTATTTTACCTTTTGAGTTCAACGTTTCACAATGCTGGCACAATTCATTCAAGGCCCCTCGATTTTCCCCATGAATGCTATCTAAACTGTGTTGCCCAAACAGCTCTCTCCGTCCCCAATACCGTTGGGTAATGAACACTGCCTTGTGCTAAGGCCCATGAAAGTCTTCGGGCCCGGCCCTTTATAGAGACTATGGCAGCTGTGAAGGAGATGTCTACAGCCGCCCGAATACTTTACACTCTTGAAACGCTGCACCCTCCGAAGTTGAAACCCAGCTGTAAAAAAAAAATATGGCGAAACTAGTACTTGAAAGTGAACTGGTAATCTTTAGAGAATCTAGACACATCACTGCATTCGGTCCTTACTTTAAAAGCGCAGTAGCTGATAATAATGGACCATTTACAGACCAAAAAGTGTCCATATAATGTTATCGAAAGATGTTATGCGCGGGAACTTAGCCTAATGCACCATGGTGGCAACCTACGCAATGAACATAGTGGATGCATAGCTCCAAGTAATGTTCGTACTTAACCCCACCTGCAATCATTTCGTGCCCAAAAAATCTAAAGGTACATATCCTCACCGATTATAAGGGTGGCCTTCAGTCGAAATTTTTCGGCATTTCAATTTTTCGGCGTTCTGACATTCAGCTGTTTCATGACTCGGCCCGCTATTTTTTGTGCGTTTTGATACGTTCTCTGTATTTTCTTTATTACGTAATTTTTGCTTTGTGATGCTTTACCTTGAAATGTAAGCGAAGAAGAGGTACACATAGAAATCTAAGGAAAGTGTCGAAGTCTTCAGCTTGCTTCTGAATGCATGCACGCCACTTTCTTTTCGTGAGAAGACGTTCTGATAACCAAGGATACATGGAGTGAATCGGGAACAAGGTATGTACGCATTTTTATCAGTGCTTTCTCATTTCTTTGTACAGTTATTTTGCTTGGAGAGCAAAGCCTCCCGCTTGTCTTCTGGGATTCATTGTTAATTCTGCTCGTCTATGTTCCCTTAGGATGAGCTATGACTGGTTGACTGGGCTAGGGCGATGCATAAGAGTCATGTTCACCTGAACTAAGGGCGAAGAGAACCCATTTAGGTGTAAAACAAAACGCGGGCCGGATCACACATTAAAATTTAATTCTCTCTCTCTATAAAGAAGCAGCGGGTAAATGTATGTACGGTAGAAAACAACACTGGTTTGCTTATGTAAGAAGTCGTGTTTGCTAAGACGAACAAAATCATTGCTTGAAGCAATATTTGTTTAGTTTCGTTTACAAACATAATTTTTAACAAGATTTTTTTTATTGAGAGGCAGGTACAATGTTTTTATACACTTAAACGACGTGGAAACTTCCCCTGACGTGCGTAAGGCCTCACACGCGCTCCTGCCCAGATAACGTGCGCAAGTGAAAGCTAGCGACGCAGTTCAATGTTTAGTAACAAGAACCAGGCTTCCGTGAAATCGAAGTGGAGAGTATCGTCGAACAACACGCGCGTGAAAACATCCGATGAAGCGGGAGAGATTGGAGAACAACCCTGCCACAATCTTCTACGACGAAACAAACGAAGACTGCGATTCTGTTCCGTAGACGAAGGCGCACGAACAATTGACGGAAAGAACGGAACATCGCGACAGCTGCGCCTGAAGATCTTCCGCAGTTGTATTTGCCAGCTGGTATACGAGTAGCCATGGGTCCCAACCAATTTCAGCGGGGTCACATCCCATGTAAGAGTTGTGTTCAGGAATTGCCGGCGCGTTAGTACAGGCACAAACTCGGGGACAGGCCCTCTTTGTCTCAAAATGCAGCGGGAGAGAACGATCGACAGGGGGAGCTGCAAATCGGCTTAACAGCGAGCCGCGAAGTCCGTCGACGGGACTTCACCATTCTCGCTCCACCGATCCGTAACGAGTGTCGTTGACTGGACGACAGGACTGCCCGTTGGTCGGATAGATTACAGCTCCCAGCTCTACTCGCAGCTTTTAACAATTCCTGTTTTAGATGCGGAAGCATCTTATACTCGCGCCTTGTAGTGCGCCGTCCGCGCCGTCCGCACCGCTTCTCGAACATTCGACAGCTGACGCGCGCGCATGCGCCGTCGCGCCGTCGCCCACCATCTGTGCCGCGCACGCGCTTCTCCTTCGAGAACATTCAACAGCTGACAGTGCATGCGCCGTCGCGCTGTATATATACTCAAGGTCGGCGCTCGCTCGCTCAGTTGCCGCTCGTCGGTTGGTTTGTACGGTGCGTCGACGTCCAAGGTCGCGGTGAAATGAATTCCAACGAATCCACAAACACAATGATCGACGTCCCTTCGACCAGCGCCGTCCTTTCGCATACGTGTGTACGTGTTCACTCGTTTAACATCCCTTCCTACAACCACGTTAACCAATTTAGCCATCGACCCAAGTAAGTCGCAATTTAACACCCCATTTCACAACCACGTTAACCAATTTAGCCATCGACCCAAGTAAGTCGCACTTTAACACCCCGTTAACCAATTATATGCTCCGCATCCTCCTCAGTGTTCCCCTGAGGGAAGCTGCGGGCAATTTTTTTTCTCCGTTTTTCGACGTGAAACAGCTTTCACTTCAAATACTTGTTGCCGCATATTTCACTTCGACAACACTTCTACTATGCCTTCTTATTTTCAGCACATTACCTTCTTTCTTATACAACACTACAAGTTTATGTTAAAACTGGGAGGTTTTTAGAGGGTGCATACGTGTTATGAAGATCAAGAAGTTGAAATAAGAAAAAAAAGGACAGCAATTTTTCGAATTTTTTATTTGTTCAAAACTCAATTCTTGTGGCCAACGTAAAACAACATTTAAATGTCCTTTGATGCCTCGAACCAATGCAACACGAGAATGCATTCCGATTCCGCTTGCTCGCTGGTTGAACGGTATCTGGCTGGTAACAACTGTTCTTTGTTCGTGCGTCAATATCATAGGCCAATTCACTCTTTAGCCAATAAAAATCACACAAAATGGCAGAACGACGTGTTATTTCAGGCGTGGCTCCGATGTCGCGGCAATTCTGCGTTTTTCAGTGCATATTTTGATGTCGAAAGTACACACAAAATTTATTGATGGTGAATTTTCACTGTATAAATAATAATGCACGTTTACAAACTGTTCTGCGCCACGACAAATACAAAAATGTCCCCATACGAACAAATACACGAAGCTTCAGAAACTACAATAAATGACAACAACTGTTAAATAAGATGACCAAAAGAAAAAAGATTAAGACAGAAAATGAGAAGGAGGTAAAGACGTAATGTGATGAGAAAACATCTCACACTGTAGGTTGTTATGGCCCCTAAGTTTCGACAAGAAGATTTATTATCGCCAAGGTTTTCACCAGCTTGTATCTCATACGTTCACATTACAAAAGGCTTCTGGATATTTAAATCACAACGCGGCCAAAAAAAGTAAAAATAAATACAAAAGTTGTGTAAATGTGCATTGGCCTTCGTGCGAAGATAAAAATTAGTCATGCTACACAAAACAAAACGTTTGGGCGAGTAGAACTACAAGCCATAATCTTGCATCTCAAGCCTCTCTGATGAAACGCGCTTTAATAACTCGCTGCTGACGTTCCATTGGCCATTTTCTCTAAATTACATATATAAAACAAAGAATTACCCAACAAATATAAGCGGTGTGCTCCGCCAATGGCAAAGATGAGCAGATGAGTTTTCAGGCAATATGAAGTGACGTAATCCCGAAGCTCAACACGTACGCTGAGACAAGGCGGCTGGCGAACTTATTAAAGGTGACATGTCGGACCACGAAGCTAGCAACGGGAATCAGAAAGCGGCCGTAGAAGTCGAGGCCTCGGATGATATGCACTGGAACCTTAAGACAATACATTAATCTCAAAAAGAAACGCACACACGCAGACAAGCTGGCTTCGTTTTAACTACAACAAGAGAAAATGTTGCTTCAGCCATGCTTTTAACGTCGCGGTCATTCTCCCAATATTGCGGCGCAGATTATTCTTCCTTTTCTCTAGTCATATTGGACGGTGTATGTCGTAACGTCATTGCCGGCGTGGCTGCAACCCACAGTGAGAGCTCAATGAGGTCGTAGATGAATGTTAGGGAGACAAAATATTGTACCATGATTGTTCTTCTATGATGTTTGTCATTTTTTATTCAGGGCTATAAGACACGTAATGTATAGCTGAATCTAAATAGTTGATTGTTTTTTAAGGTATCAGACCAAGTGTCGAAAAAGAACTTTTTAAAACGACAACTAGAGATAATTAGCCTGCAACATAAAGCACATTTTTTAGGCATATGCGAGCATTATAAAGCAACTCCCAATTAGGTTAGTTTTTATTAACCAAGGAGTTAATTAAAAGTGGGCCTTAAGCCAACACTTTGAACTAAAGTTACACTCATAAAAAGTCTTTTTATTGGACAATTAACAAAAAATAAGCCATGTATTGTACCAAAGCAAATGAGATGGGATGAATATTAAAAACATGGCATTTAAGCAGCTAAAAGGCATGCAATAGAACTAAAGGCACCTTAGTACAACAGCTGTAATAAAAATTTCAGGACGTTTCTGTCTATTTGTGCGCCTGCTAATGCGCTACAAAGTATGCCATTTTTAAAGAAAAATGTTTTTAGCGAAAGAGTGATGACTTTTCACGTACGGAAAACTACTAGATATAAAAGTTCTGCGAAAATCATAAAAAATATTTGAAACAAGTGCAGCGCTTACACCGAATGATCAAGTGTTCTGAAATTCTCAATATTCACAGCCAGTTCCATCACGAATTTTACGACTGTGTGCCTTTGCTGGAGTAGCAAATCGTTTTTGCTTGTTTTGCAGCACAAGTGCCATCACAGTGCGTTTTCGCACTGTGGTGTTGATGATTTGTGAGGCAAGATTTTGTAATGTAAAGGCTCGGCCTGATACGAATTTGCTTTTCAAGTTTGCCTCTGTGTCATTGAAATGACACACAGCGTCGACCAAAGCCCATTTGATGATTTATATGCTCACGCACGTGTCGTTAAACGTAAACAACGCGTTTATCACGTTACGCGTTCCCCCGGTGAGAAGCTGATAAGTTTCATGATTAAAAATGACGTGTTTACAACGTTCCTTAGAACATTGTTACAAGCTCACGCTTCGTATAGTTGCCAAATAGTTAACAAAAACACTAAATATCAAGCTAATCTTATGATTAAAATGAAAGTGGCACTTTCAGATTTGGTTTCCAAGGTGAGAGTGGTCTAATTTTTTTGCGTGAGCTTTTTGAAAGAAAAAAAAACAAGGAACTGCATAAAAAGAAATTTTCTACAGCATAATAAAATACAATAAATTCCGCATTCAACATCACCAAAAAAGGATATGGCATTAAAAAAATCTTTTTCTTCACTTGACCTCATATCTTAAGTGAAAGTTCACTGAATCTTTTATGCCTTCACCTAAAGTTATTCGAAGGCTATAGTCATACTTTCGACACTCGATGTGTTGATTGAGCCCCGCCACTCTAAGAAAGCCTTCTGCGCCAAGCGTGACTTTGCACCGTGTCCGTGATCGCACCGCCAGAGACCTAGCAAGGGTGTCACGCAATGACGTTGCAACATGACGTCACATTGTGTTACGTCTAGGGAAGTACCAATCACGTGATGATTTGGTGATAAGCTCGCGTCATGATGAGGTCGCAATTTGCGCATGCGTTAGTCGGCGAAGCGTGCCCAACCTTGCGAGGAGGAGTCCTCTACTCTTCCATACTTTCGGCTTCACAAAATGTGACGTAATCGCCTCTCCTCGGCATTCCTTCCTACAAAGTACTCACTATATGTGATTACGATGGAGACGATGATGATCGTAGAAAACGACTGGCTCGCGCAATATATTACGTCTCGATACGCTCTACGGCGCATTTTCTATCAGTGGAAACAACCATTAACCACCAGGAGAACGTGTACAGATCTTGTAATTGCAAACTTCAGGCTTGATGTGATGCCACAAAGAATTAATAATAAAGACCCAACAAAATTTTGCGCTTTACGGTGATACAAATGCGCTTACCACAGCCTGTGTTGAAGCCACGACGTCAATCCCAGCTGAGCAACGCTACTGGCGTCATTGTACAAACATAATATCAATAGAACTTAGTTATGAATGTTAAAATTGCCTTGTGGAAGTCTGATCATCGGGAGTGAGTTTAGTTGCATTTCTTCAATACCAATCGACCAGACGACCTGGCTGCAGCAACCCGCTCCTCCTTCACGCAAGCGTTACTATGAACAAAACACAATTTACAGGTCGTAAAGTGTGCTTCGCCCGACTAAAACCAACTTTGAGGTGGTGCATGCTTTACAGTACAACCTACTTCCCGAGGAGAATTTTCTTCTTCGGCCTCTGCACTGCAGCTGTATATAATGTCTCTACTGCGGTTGTGCTTTGCCCTACTAACATCTAACTTGAGGTGGTGCACGCTTTACAGGACAAGCTACATCCCGGGGCGAATTTTCTTCTTTGGCCCCTGCACTGCAGCTGTATATAATGTCTCTACTGCGGTTGAAAATTACAGCCGTTATAGCAAGTAGTGTTTGGCCGTTGATTTTCTTCGGATTCAGTGTCACTTATTTTAATGCGAAAACTGTTATAAGATCAGAACACGGGTCACGTGTGGCCCCGTCGTTGTCCGCCGTATCCGCCACTGGTGTGCGTAACCGGTACAGCGAGAAATAGGACAAAAAAACCTCTTTAAATGAAAAAAACATCGAAGACACAGTAAGATTCCAAATCTGGTCCACTGCGTTCCAGCCCAGTATTCTAGCACTGAGCCACGCCGGCGCTGATAACTCATTTTCAAACTGTCTTTAAACAGGCTTGATGTCGGGAAGGAATCGCGTTAATATAAGTAAAGAGCGTTTTAGAACATTAAACGAACAACTAGGCGTCACACAATGTTGATTGCGAAAAGAGTTGGTTGTCTAATGGTCCAAGTCGTTACAAACACTCATTAATATTCACCCATTAACTGTGGCGCATAACCACTTCAGGTATAATTCTTCATCGTCGTCAGCCACTGCATTAAAAAAAAACATTGCACACAATTTCTAACAAGTGTTTAGCGGATACAACGCTTCTCCAAAGATCGACAAAAAATAGCATAGTGAGAACCAGCACACTACTCAAAAATCACGATTAATCACGAGTAACCCAGCAATTGTAGTTGTAACAATTACTCAAACAGTGCTAAAAAGTCCACTCTTCCAGCTTTCGCTGTGACAGTCCTGCGCGTTCTACGCAGGCCTGGTGCTTTTTTCTCATCAAAATTTTTAAATATATAAAATTATTTTCTTAATTTCTTTTTAGAAATTTTCATTTTATGAACGAGCGTACGTTATAACATCAAGCATAAATTAAATATGAAGGAACGCATCACGTCTGCTACGATACACAAAGAGCGTTTGAGGACATGATAAAGGAGAAGCAGTGCCTCGCATAAAGCGTAATTTTCCCAACGCACAAATTAGCACGTCTCGCGCTTTGTTTACGCGAACATGAACGTCACTTATTGTTATTGGCCTCATTACGCTTCTAACTTCTTTATTGTTGTTTCGCTGAGTAAGTACACGCACCATAGTTGCTACTTTAAGTGCCGGCAACGCGCCCTTTTTCCAAGCAGGGGCAGAGCGGACGCAGAATGGGTCCAGTGGGATTCGTTATGGCGACTGGCTGACGAACCCACCCAACTACTGATCGGGCACCTTTGCGGTCATTTAAATTGATTACCGCTTCACCCCATGTATTTTCATAGGCGAAACGTGTAAGTTGTCTAGGGTAGCAGAAATCATACAGGCCAGATCGTTTATTGTTTCGATTAATAATGTTTTCACAGCTTCAAAATATATTTTGCTTTCCCATGCCCTTTGGTATACGCTATTTCGAGAAAACAATAGTATGTTTAGTTTTATATCGCCTTCTGCGTTAAAAATCAGTTAAAAAACGATGTCATTCTTGTTTTGCACATTCATATTAAGTAGAAATAATCATTTTACGAATCGCGCTCCTGTGATAATCGCACTGTTCGTAATGCAGTCGTGTCCTGCTCACGAAGTGCTGCACGTGATGCTTTTTACCCGACGACACGATTCACACACGCAATCATAACGAACATGGTGTAACATACTTAAGGAGGGATAGATAATTTCACAAAAACGTTTTAGTAAAGTGTATTGCTGGTTGATGTTAAACGTAACGCGCAATGAGCGAAACAACGAGTAGCATTGCTTAGATCAGATTCTAAAATGAATTGATCGACAGAAGCAACTTGAACACGTTGCGCCAAAGTATGAAATACACTCGCCCACTCATATTAGTACAAGCACAGGTATTAGCTAGGAAATTAGAAAAGAGGTAAGTTATGTGCATTATACCTTAGATTTTGCTAGTACTTCTCTTATATATATTCTTATGATCCACTTCCGCCTTGCGCAAGCGAAACTACATTCTCGTGCAGCCGGTCATCCTCTTGATTTTTCGCAACGAGTAAGTAGTTTGCCCCAAATATTGTGACAGTTAGATTTTATTAAGCCCTTTTTCATGTAATTTAAATAGTTTACGTGAATAACTAGTAGCTCCGCTTTTTTTTCTCTCTCGAATTAAAACAGCACTTCGAACAACAGCTCTCAGAGCAGTGAAGTAAGTTTGAAGAGAAAATCCTAGCTGCTCATCTGTATTGCATACCCCTATCACTTTGTAGTCTCTTTCGCGGCTCCACGTAATACTACTGCATGGACTAGATGAACTAAAAACAATTCAAGGGCTTGTAGGTCACAAAAAGACTTAGTGGCTATCGCCAACTGCGTTAGCGCAGAACATGCGCGTAATCTCATTAGCTCGTACCATCAAGTTCCATCCGCAATCTGTGATGCTAACCGGTACTCATCATGGACGTCTAGAAGTTGTGACATATAAACTGCATTTTTGGCACGGCCTAAGATTCGGTACTGCTACGTACTTTCACTGGTAGCTACAGCAAGAATTCAAAATGCTACCTGCATGCAGCAACGTGTCCTGTGCGAGCGCTGATAAGCTAGCTGTGCAGCGTAAACAAACTGCGGACCCACATTCGCCTTACAGCACGATTTCCTAGAAAATGAACGCAAGCATCCGGAAACAAAATAAAAACGAAACAATCCGATTATGGTTTGTTGCCCCAGGAGGGCGCGTTAGGGCAGCGGCTGTGAAACGTGACCGTTAAACGAGTCCAGCATCACGTTTGGAGCCGAATGAAAAAACAAACGGGGAACGTTTTTGCGCGACTCGTTCGGAGCGTGGCTGCGAAGAGACGATAGTGATTGGCTCTAACTCATTCGGCGCTTTCTTCCCCAAGACGGCAATAACGTACAAGTAAAGGACGACGGATGTTGCAGAGCGTCAGTATGGCAAAGCGAAGTGACGTGATAGTGACAAACGAGATAGGTACATGCACGTCAACAAAATGAGAACTAAGCCAGCAAGAGGTGCAACCGAAGCAAGTGAAAAAATAAATAAATAAATAAAGTGACCGGCTCGTGGCAGTATCGCAGATAGGAAAATACTCGAAGAAGGGCAAGCTTGAACTGCGGTGGTAAAACTGTAATGACAGCAAGCTAAATAAGAAAAGAAAGAGCTTAAGGAAAAAAAATCATGGTGAACAAAAAAGGACCGAGAAAACTGCATGAACTGGAACCAATGCTGGAATATTAAACAAGCGAATACGCGTTGACTAGAGCTGATTGCATGTAAACGGATTCACATAGCAAGAGCAATGAAGGATGAGGCTTGGGAAGAAGTAGCATTATATAAAGGGAGAAAATTATAATGTTTCAGCAAACATTCGCAGACTTCAATTCTCGAAGAGACGCCCGATACGCGGAAGTTTTAAATCTGTAATTCTCGCGTGGCATTGTTAAATCCTTTCGCTTTCACATAAAATGGTACAAGCAAACGAGACTTGAGCAGCTGAAAATTTATTATACAACGGTGCTGAATAAGCGCACTTTCTGGTCGCATTCAATTCATAATAGTGCAAAAATACAAAACCTGACGAAGAAATCATCGCAGGCTTTATTCAATAAATGGACACCGCAAAGAACACTCTGAAGTTGTTTTTTCTTGTCTTTTATGAATAATTGCAAGGAATAACTGATGTAGAGGAAGCTGCGTATTTACAAAACCATTAAGTATGAACGCTTCTGTTGGCTTGTTGCTGGTAGAGTCATCGCACTATCAGAATGTTTGCCGATAGGCTCTTAAACTGCACTAAAGAATAAACATTCTTATGCGTGCGTTTGAAGAGATTTGATGCGATACGTGTAACCTGAGCAATCTGTGTAAGGGAGGTGGAAATATTCTCTCCGAAAACTGAGCAGACTATTACGCCAATTGATTACGGAGAAGAACTTCACAAAAAATGGCGACCTCCTAGAGGTGATGAATATCCTGACGAAGACCTCTAAATTAGTCAGAAAAAAAAACAATAGATCAGAATCGGGTAAGAGAGATGCTTTAGGAAATGCAAATAGAATTGTCGTATTAAATTTAGAACGTGAAAAGTTAAGGCATACCGGAAAAGGAAAGCTATCTTGCAAGAAAAAAAAGAGCATAATTGAAGTAATGATTCTCTTCTTAAGGCTGCTGGAACGAAGAAAATTTAATAGCGCCTAACAAACTTATAAGTTTTCTGAATGTGTTTATAAAGCGGCATCGTTGACCTATCATCAGGACTGGTAGGTAAAGCTTTACGAAAGGAAGTGCATTACTTAAGGGTATTTGTAAATAATTTAGAGGGAACTGAAATAGGATCGGCAAACGAAAGTAATGAAATTCGCTATAGCCCCCGTCACGGAAGGGTTTCCAGAGCATTCATAACAAAATTCTTGTCTTTGTGTATGCGCGTGTGAGTGGATACGTGCACGTGTGTCTGTGTCCATTTTCATAGAGTGCAGAGCTAGTACCCAGTGCCCAGCAACATGTAAAAAAAAGTGTACGCTTTGTGCACAAATGCGAGTAAGAAGCATAGTCTTGCGCCAACGATTTCTTGGCTTGCGCAACTACGTTTCACCCAACTTTCCGTCTTTACTCTCTACAGTCCATGTTGAAACGTTCGAATGAGGCTCCATACACTTCAGTTCTTTTTATGACATCGCTTGCAGGCCTCGCTGCGGCCTTTGCATAAGAAAGTAAAAAAAAAGTGTTTCATGCTTTGCGAGGCCGCTGAGCATATATTTTATGCACCAGTATACAGGGTGACCAACGCAAATTTAGCCAGAACTTAAAAATATGCCGGCGTACGTGATTACGACACGACCAAATGCACGTTGCTAACCATTGCCTGGAGTTAGACTATTTTTTGTGTTCTCACATATTGTTTAATTAGATATGTTTAATTAACAAACTTTTCAAGAAACGAAGTTGGATAAAAAAATTTCCATGACAAAGTTATCGATCAGTTTGCAAAACATCTGATTAGACAGTTTTGAACTTTATATCTGTTAGGTATTACCGTTTGTCTGCTAATTGGAAAATCCCGTGATGTACAAAAAATACCACGTGACAAAGCCACTCGTGCGCCAGTGCGCACTATGATTCTAGTGCTCCCGAAGGTTCCAGCGTATGAACGACCATAGCATTTGCCCTATTGGGCTGTCTAGGTAGGGTCGCAATGATGGTGGTGGCTTCACGATGAACACGTTTTGCTACCGGCCACAAAAACGATAACCGCTGTGACTGCTTATCGCTGTCATGAACCGGTGCAAGGGAAGCGTGTCTTTTGTACGCGGAACGTTAAAGAGCACTAGAATCATCGCGCGCACTGATGCGCGAGCAGGTTTGTCTCGTAGTATTTCTTGTATTTCGTGGGCATTTGTTAATTAGCAGAAAAACACTAAAACATAACAGATATAAAGTTAAAAACTATCTATTTTGACGTTTTGCAAACCGATCTACAACTTTATCGTTTAAAATTTTTATCTATCTTCGTTCCTTCAAAAGTTAGTTAATTAAACAGATTTAATTGAACAATATTTGAGAGCACGAAAATCGTCTAACAAACTTTACGCAACGGTGAGCAACGTGCATTTGGTGACGTCGTAAATACGTGTTCAGGCATATATTTCAACTCTGGCTAAAGTTACGTGGGACACCCTGTGTGTGTGTGTGTGTGTGTGTGTGTGTGTGTGTGTGTGTGTGTATGTATGTATGTATGTATGTATGTATGTATGTATGTATGTATGTATGTATGTATGTATGTATGTATGTATGTATGTATGTATGTATGTATGTATGTATGTATGTATGTATGTATGTATGTACGTTTCGGTGCACAGCAGAAGGACGCAAAAAAAGCTGCCGCATAGACGCTTTATTTTCGAGAAATTTTGTTGTCAGCGTTGTTGTTGTGCTTCACCTGAAAAGAGAAAGCGCTAATGCACAGTGTATTTGAATATTATGCAGTAATTGTCCAAATGCTGCGTGTGATTCGAAGTATTCAACCTTTAGAGGGTGACCACTACATTTAGAAATAAAGAGTGAAAAAAAACAATGAACGCGATAGCAAGTAATTGCAAGGTCATTCGCGTAATGTCAAGCAGATCGAAACGTGCCCCGTGTTTCTCACGCACAAATGACGCATGAAACGTACTCACAGATACAGATGAAAGCGAATAAGCATCTCAGTTATTACTTCGCTGTGCCTTAAAAGCGCGCCCTTTTCGCAAACGGAGGCTGTGCAACGATTGCAGGGACCGCTGTGCGACCCATAACTACAACAGAATCATTCCAGTGGCCCAACGCCAGCCAAGACGTACGATCCTACCAACCGGGAGATAAGACCGTGCGAGCGATCGTCCACTATCCTCCTCTCCGCGGGTCAAAGTGAAAGCTGCCACGCGCTTATTGCGCCAACTTACTGATAATGCTGAATACATGAAAGTCCCCCCCCTCAAGATGCCCGCCGACGACGGTAAGGGGTAGCTATAAATAGCTTGCCATTTGAAAGTTGAAGGAGGTACCTTTCGGTGGCTCAGTGGTTAACGCTTTGCAGTCATCACGGCGTAGAAGTCCCACGTTCGATTTCGCGCGCCGGAGTCTTTCTTTCTGGATTTTTTTTCGTTTTTGCGTTTTCATATAAATAATATAATATATATATATATATATATATATATATATATATATATATATATATATATATATATATATATATATATATATGTTAAACAGTAGGCACTGAAAACTTTATATCTTTTAACTTATATGTTTCTAATTAAAGCTTCAAGTAAGTATATCCTTCTTCGGAATCCAGCGTAGCTTTATACACTCAACCATGAATGCAAATAAATTCTGAGTAGTTTCTGAGCAGCGAATTCTAATAGGCATGCGAACATCAAAATACGTCAACGCCTAAAAAAGTAAGACTGCCGCATCCCGCGTCTTTCATTCTTCCACTGTCGCCTTAAACAAATCGCACCGGTGTGACCAAGCTTTACGATGATTGGGTGAAACGGTTCTCTAGAGCACCCCGGTGCGATTTTGTGAAGATGGAATTAATGTCACTCTTCTTTACGGTGAAGTTAATCGTGAATTTGAAACGTAACTATCTTCTGGTTGTTTTTCATTTGACATAACAATAGTTTCTCCCGAATACTGAGTGAAGCCTTCGTCAAAAACTTGGTAAGTCGGTTTGTTGCCACGACAACGAACTACCCTTCACGCAGGTAGGGTCATGTGTCGTTTGGATGACTCCACCACAGACAGTTAAATTGCCGATGACACAAACATCAGCTGACGTGTGTATACGCGTGCGTGCGCGCGTTAACGCACGTAAAGTGGAATGCCAAGAGTTCAAAGGCGCCGCGACGCGGTGGTCTAGTGGCTAAGGTACTCGGCTGCTGACCTGCAGGTTGCGGGATCAAATCCCGGCTGTGGCGGCTGCATCTCAGATGGAGGCGGAATTGTTGTGGGCCCGTGTGCTCAGATTTGGGTGCACGTTAAAGAACCCCAGGTGGTCCAAATTTCCGGAGCCCTCCACTATGGCGTATCTCATAATCATGTGGTGGTTTTGGGACGTTAAACAGCACATATCAATCAAGAGTTCAAAGGCCTAGAAAAAGCACTAGTAAGCGTAAGTGTAACCTCAAAAGGTAACTGCAATGTGTGTTTCAAAGCTACTGTAGATTCCTGCTTTATACCCTATACCGTCACAACATGGCATCAGCTTCTCGTCATGTGCTCCCGCAAAATATTGTGACGTTTCAACGGCCATCCCACGCCATGACTTTGAAGATCACACGCAGGTGGTCATTTTGTATGTTTTTGGTGATGCACAAGTGGCCAACGACTTACGCCATCACAGCTAACCATCCTAGAGCATTGAGTCTTCAGTATGGACAAGAGCTGTAGCCTAAAAGCACGATATTGACATGGGTAGATGCACCCCACGCTAAACGACTTCAATGTCAAAATAATAGATCTTCTCAGTGTTTACTGAGCTTAACACTTTCTCGAGGCCGTCTCATTGCACTGGCGATTCGTATGACACAGTAAACACATCTTCGAAAAGTGGTGTCAGTACCCCTTTAAGCTTTAAGTGAACCACCGCTGTGAAACCCAGTGTCGTTTCTTCAAGAACGGTTTGCCAAAACGCCAGCATTTGATCTTGACTAGCACCGGGCCTACTTTATCTCCTGAGATGGGAGCGGGAGGTAAGTGAGGCGCTGGCACGGCTCCAGAAGCCACGGACCTAAGGGCGTTTCCCTCGAGTCCAATTACCAAGCTGCTGCCGACGGCGAAGCCAAATCCCATTCTGATGTGTACCGGCGAAGTCACTATATTGACAATCGTTTTGGGATTCCACGAACGCAGCTTGAAAGTTGTGGCATGAAATGTAAAATGCTGATACTGAACATATTATGACGGATTTATCACATATCGTTCAGACCAACGTAACTGCTAATAGTGCGCGAAACAGGCCCATTCGTTCCACAGCGATCACAATGGATTCCGATGCGTCACGTGTCGCTACTGCCGCTCGAAACTTCGCACGAAACAGCTACTTTTCCAGATTTTTTGAAGTTTGACTGCAATAACTTGCTTTGCCAGCGTTTTAAAAAAATGAGGCATGACTCTGCTATCGAAAACATCGATGATATGCGGAACTGTGAGGGCTTAGCAAACCACTGCATGGTTAAGCAAAGGAGAGGCAATTTATTTAGCAACGCCATACTCAACTTTTAGCACATAACTGTCTATGTGGGCCATATCTCAGTAGTTACTTTCGAACCATGGCTACCGGAGTTAAACTGTCACCTCATCAAGAAAGAATACTTAAAAAAACAATAGTCTTTCTTGGAACATATCTTAGTCCCTCAAGTATTGAGGGACTATGGATATATCAACGCAGAAATTTTGCTCTGTCTGTCTCTCTGTCACGCGAAACAATTCACCTGCCCGGCTAGAGTTTAAGCACGTCACCAACACCCAGCCATCTTGATCTAGTGGCTTCGTTCATACTTGTGAACATTGTCAATCAAAACGCAGGTTTTAGGCATGTCTGAGGCGCAACAAGAATATTTAGCTATTAGGATGTATGTTTCTTTACTAGAATATGCCTAGATACGTAATTCTAAACACCCTAGTCGTTTTTATGCTGCGCTAACAATGCAATGCTATGCACGGAAAAGTGGGTGTTACACGCTTCGCTAAGACGATATGGTTGTGCCACCTACTAGTGGCTCCGTGTTTCACACAAACTTTTGTTTCCCGACATTACCGTCAGATGGTATCCATATCTTGGAAAAAAAATTGGAAAAATTATATTGGAAAAAAGAGAGAAAGAATAGGCGTAATCCCTGGATAACGCGAAAAATAGTTCGTCTGAAGCGAAAAATAGGACGGCAAAGGAAAGTCAAAAATCATGAAAAGATATCAAACTTATCTTCCCAGTTGCGTACAACGCTGAGGCAAGAAAAACAGAAATATTACAAGGAAACACTTACAAACTTCATGGGGTCTTCACCGCAAAAGTTTTGGCGTCATTTGTCACAAACCTCTCAAAGCCAATATAGCATTGTTGTTGACGACGAAATCATAACCGACTGTTCGAAAATTGCGTCTTACCATAATAAGTTCTTCCGGTCTGTCTTTTCAAACGATTCCGAATGTAGTGCTTCAACTATAGCAACATCATTCTCCCATATGTCTGACATGCCAGAACTACGCATTAGCTATGAAGAAATACTATCGCTCCTGCTAAACATTAAAGAACATAAATCTGTTGGTCCTGATGGGGTTCCAAATGCTTTCTTGCGTAGATACGCTGAATGGGTTGCCCGATACTTGGAAATAATCTTTAATGCCTCCTTGCAACAAAACCGGGTCCCAGCTATCTGGCTTGTAGCAAAAGTGGTCCCGGTACACAAAACCGGAGACAAGCAGAATATCGAAAATTACCGGCCAATCTCCTTAACCTGCGTCTGCTGCAAACTCCTCGAACATGTTATACCCAAAGCTATATATCAGTACCTAGAAAATACAAAACTACTACATCCTAACCAACACGGCTTCCGACGAAAGCTATCAACCATAACGCAGCTTCTTGAGACCATCCAAGACTTTTCAAAAGCAATAGATAACGAAAGACAGGTTGATGCAATATGCCTTGATTTCGCAAAAGCCTTTGATAGGGTTCCTCATAACGAATTAATTAATAAATTGAAGCAGATTGGCATAAATAACAATATAGTAGAATGGGTCAGGTCATATCTGACATGTAGGACGCAGTATGTGGACATAAACGGCTACAAGGCTGATCGTTTACACGTAACATCTGGAGTCCCTCAAGGGTCCGTACTCAGACCGGTGTTATTTCTCGTTTATATTAACGATATTTGTTCCGACATTAATGAAAATATTACTGTTAGACTGTTCGCCGATGATTGTTTATTTATCGAGAAATATGTAACCATAGTGATCAAAAAACACTCAGCGATGCCTTGGCATCTATCGAGAAATGGTGCGAAACATGGAAAATGCAAATAAATAAAGAAAAAACGGTTGTTTTGCGAGTTACAAACAAAGTAAAACACGTCAAAAAAATTGAGTATCAACTAAGTTCCACTGCGTTAGCTACCGTTAACACATGTAAATACTTAGGAGTAACAATATCTGAAGACCTGAACTGGACCCAACATATCAGTAATATTTGCTCTACTGCTGAAAAGAAGTTATGGTTCTTACGTCGCAAATTAAAACTGGCTCCAGCCCCCGTAAAGTTTACAGCGTACTTAACAATAGTAAGGCCTACACTGGAATACGCAAGCATCATATGGGACCCTTATCAAAAAGGATTAATTAAAAACATCGAGCGGGTACAAAGAAGGGCGGCTGGATTTATTCTTTCAAAATATTCTCGTAAAGATTCTGTAACACAGATGCTGCAAGAATTAAATTTACAGCCCCTCGTGGACCACCATCGCATAGCCAGACTTAAATTCTTGTTCCTGCTTTCCCAAAATACATTTAACTTTGATGCAGAGCAGTACCTAATTCCCCGTCAAGTGCGGAGCCTACGAAGTGACCACCTCAGAAAATATCTAGTTCCTCAATGTCGTGTGAACACATATGCATACTGTTTTTTCCCTAGAACAATAAAAGACTGGAATGTATTACCCGATGCTATACGTGATTCTCAAACTGCAGAACATTTTGAAAACAATGTTACGAAATATTTTCTAAGTGAATCTTCGTAAACGGTGATTGCTGTTTTTGGTGTGTGTGCCTGTCATCTTTTGACTATGAATCTATTTGCTGTAACTTGTCTCATGTACGTTGTAGGATGTAATATTGGGAAGTGTATTTTGTGATGTATGTGATGTAGCATGTAAGTCGTAGAACGTAGTATAGTGATGTATTCCTTTTGTATCGGCTATGCATTTCTTTTTTACACATGACATGACGGTTGTTATGTCAGTTTTCTACCCCACGCCTGTAACGGCCCAATCGGCCAACAGTACCTGGAAATAAAAAAAATAAAAATATCTCAAGCAGAGCTTCAGAATAGAAGACTATCGTTTTTCGACGACGTTTGCAGCAAAGCGCGCAGATACCCGGCCTATTTGATATTGTCTCCTCCTATTTCTATCTTAATAACGTATACTTTGTCTTGCTCCTTTTTTATCCGTGCGTTATTTGTCACTTCATTTTGGTATCCCTCCCAGTTTCTCACCCTGTCTCCCTCTCACGCTCTCATTGTCTCTCGTTCATAGCAAGCGCCCTGTAAAACTCATTCAACAATGCACTCACAAGCTATCGATAATGCATCTTCTGCTAGCGCGAATACACAGCCTTGGGAATACAAATCTTGTGGTCAGGCTGCGGGTATACTCCGGTTTGAGTCCCGCCTCGCCAAGAAAGTTTATTTTGTGTTACTACCTATTTCTCTTCTCTCTTTCTCTCTATCTACTTCTACTCACTTTCTCATCGCTGCGTCGAGCGGAGTTTCCTGTTTACGTTCGGCACACTGAATGTAGAGGCCCTTCGTGATGATAGTGTCGTTTTAACGTTCGGCGTGGCCAACGCTGGACGTTAACGTTCGGCGCGGCCAACGCTGAACTACTAAAATGTTTATAAGATTTATATTACGGTAATTCGCCATGATTATTACAATGGCAAAAGCCTCATAATAACGGAAGTATTGGTCTGACGTATCAAACCTCATGGACTCACTAAATAGACGTAACGTGTGGAGGAACCACGTATATAAACTCGCGACTCCTACCGAGGGATGTGGATAACGATAAATATGATGATATATGTAACATATGCGGTAGCAGTAGGCCGAGGTGCAGTCGCTCGCAGCTATCGCTGGCCCCAAGTTGTTGGATCAGCGTGCAGGCGGGGGCGTTCACGCTCTTGTCGAACGTAAGATTATCTCCGCTCGCCAAATTACCTCTCATCCCAAGGATATCAACTGCAAACTGCTCTGTGCACGTGCGCAAATGTTCCGAACACGTAGTTTCAAGTTTTCGCCCTCGGGGTGTTTCATTCCACACGGGACCATCCAAGGTGCGTAGAAACTCCAACCTCGCGGTTGCGAGAGCGGGTCGGGTCGAAAGCGAACGAGCAGGGAGAAGGATTCAAGTTGCCCGAACTTCAGACAAATCCGGTTAACGCAATGTGATTTGCGTCGTTCCGAGGACGGATGAGTTGGCACTGCCGCCGCGGGCGCCAAGGCACTATGGCTTTTGTAACAACAGCCTTCCGGAGTGGTACTAACATACGCACGCGAAGTATGAGAGGTAGAAGGTAGCGGAGATGGTTTTGAAAGAAAAACCAAAGACCAACGAAACACGCTATCGTCATAGGAACGTAGTTAAGGCTGTGTTGACCGACACCGTAAGTTCTCTATTACCGAGGTTTAGAAAGTACTAGTCAAAAAGTAAGAATGAGATATATATTTAATTGTTGGGTATTGACATACAAAAACCGCGATTTGAACACGTAGGACGCCATTGTGGAGGTCTTCAGAAATTCAGACAACCTGGGGTTCTTTTACGCGCACCCAAATTAACACACAGGTCTCTACCATTTAGTCCCCATCGAAATGTTGTCGCCACAGCTGCAATTTAGTTTGACAAACTTTAGGTCAGCATTCGAACACCATATAGCCACTAGACCACAGCTGCGGGTCGGTTTGCTACCTTTCACTGATATAGAAAAGAACAAATGAATAACACTAGAACTGTAACGGAAAAGAAAGACCCCTGAAGACGAGAAAATTTGGGTAAGCATATCGAGTCTGCAAGCGTGGTCGTATAGGACCGGACGACAGCTGAACCGTCACAAGTGGCATTTCATACAAATTCGCAGGGTTCCCTATGCTTCAGTCAACTCGACGGTGAAATCCATCTTTTTTTCCCCTCTTGGTCGATGCAATGAACCTGACCACTCCCCCTTCTTCCGAAAGCTTTCTGCGATTAACGTGGTTTTGCAAGGCCTCCAGGATGGAAGCAATGTAAGCTTTCTGCACTTCACCTAATTTTGCATGGCCTTCGTGATCAGACCACCGTCCACCAAGTGATGTTGTCATGAGATGACGTTGCGCTATGTGGCATCACAATGGCATTATGAAGACATCAGAACAAAGTCACAAATTTTGGAGATCTTATGCCGTGATGACGTCATATGGTGACGTCATCGTGTGATTTTTTTTGCATTTCTCGTGTTTCCAGTGAATTTTCACACTCTATGAAGCATCTAAGGCTTTTGACGTAATGAACTAAACGAAAATAACAACGGAGGTTGTTTATCACTTCGTTGTAGAAGAGGCCTAAAAAAGAACCATCCCACCGATGGCATGCCCTGCTCTTCGATGGTACAACAGGAAAGCACTTACCAACGTTCCTCCTTTCCTACCTCCTCTCTCGCACTCCCTTCGCAGCAGCCTGAAATCTCCCATTATTCCCGTTTCCGGGGGAGAACCCCCGGGGTGGAATGACAACTTGCTTGTGCAGCGCGCTATTCACCTCGGATGCCGGATGCTACGTCGACACACAACAGAGAAAGTATAAATGTAGCTCTAAAGTTCGGCCAAAACGTGACTTTGGAGCGATTCTTTTCAAAGCGGAGGGAATCGCTCTCGAAAACAGTCGCCAGTCTGGCACGGACTCGCTCGACGGTTCCTACTCAAAGGCGATGGTCATCTACTCACCGCCGTTGGCTTCCAGCTTTCTTGCCCCAAAATGCTGGCTTTCAAAGAGCTCGAGCTCTTTGAAGATCGCTCGCAGCTATCGCTGGCCCCAAGTTGTTGGATCAGCGTGCAGGCGGGGGCGTTCACGCTCTTGTCGAACGTAAGATTATCTCCGCTCGCCAAATTACCTCTCATCCCAAGGATATCAACTGCAAACTGCTCTGTGCTCTGTGCAGAAAGAGGATCCTCTTTCTACCTCTTTTTTTTTCTAGTGCGTATCCTTCGGATGGCATCTTCTTGAGATGATCGTCCGGATCTGTTCTTGTCTTGGAAGGACGCCTCTGGATAACACGAGGAGCTGCGATGGCTAGAACTACTGAAAAACGGGGTCTCCTCTAAAACAACTGAAGCAAATGTCTCTCAAAGATAGAAAGAGAAAGTGAAGCAATTGCTTTTCACGAGCCGCCGAAGCCAAGGTAAATGGGGTGAAAACTGAGACTAATAAAAACAAAGAAAGTTGCGATGGAACAAACTCTGACAGCAGTTCTCGTTGCGTACGTCACGCTGTTGCAAGAGACCTCCTGCGGTGTGACCTAGCGCCACCATTTAACAACCGCAAAGGGAATCAGCGCAGGAGTTTTCACCGTGCATTCAGCGTCGACCTGGTGGTCAGAGCACGCACACCTAAGCCGAATCCACACAAGCTAGGGGCCACTGGTAAAGGCAATGCTGGCGTGGAGCGCTGTATGAAAATTAGAAGAAATAGGGAAATATGAAAATTAGAAGAAACACATTCGTTACTTCTTCCTTTGTGGAGTTCGTCAAGCGCTACTTTATTTTCGTTAACAAAACCTACCCCCTCGCCCGATTTGCCTGTCTTCTACGTAGGAATAACGGATGATGCATCCTTCAAAGTTCTAAACACTGGAAACAAAAACTTGAGGCAGCGTTGCATCCGGGCCTGCAGGCAAACAGAATACGTTCTGATCTTGCTGTCTTGCCCAGGGGCGTCAAGCCCTTTCCTAAAGAGAATTTGACGTGTCTGTTTTATATATTCAACAGAAAAGACAGCCAGTGGAGGAAACTATAGGTTCTAAGAGCAGGAATGGAAGTGACGTTTTTTCGGGAACAAAATAAGCATAATTTCTAAGCATACGGCAGAGGTAACAATATTTTCATCCAACATAGTCCCTCCTGATGCCACATCGTCAAGGGATACGATAGACAAATAATCGACATGATTTCAAAACACTTAATTAGAAATTACACTGCCTTATCATGCGAGTTGTGTGCCGGAGCACGTAATAGTTGTCCAATGAACTGTTACAAAACGTGCGCACGCGATGAATATTCGGTGCTGAGATGCCTCCGTTTAACTTATTTCAAGCTACAGACGTGACTCTTGCTACAAATAAAGCAGTAGACCTTTCGAAGCTTAGCCTTCTGGAGTGAGCCACTGAAGGCAAACTTCCTCCATTGGTTGCCGCGGTAAAGGGGTGTCGAAAATTTTCAACTGCACAAGTTGGCAGAATGGCGTCGGTGCAGCACGCACTTTTCAATGGAGGCCTGTTAGCCTGCACAGCTGGAGGGAAATGGCAGCAAGCAAGCAGAAAATGACGTGATCGTCATCAGAAACGGCACCATCTATTCGACGCCGTACGCATGGACATGTACGCTTCGATTAACTCTCCTTCATTTTGGTGCCTTCCTGTGAAAGTAGCCTTCAGGCAACGATATTGTTTCAGAAACTTGGCGCAACATGACGTCAGCCGTGGCTGCTCAAGCTACTTGTGACAAAGACAAGCACGGGAAGAGCGCACTCGTGTGAGATTGCAGCGGTACACAGCGGCTGGTCGTCTGAACGAGCGGCTAAGTTATGCCACTTCTCGACGTCAGGCACCTTTTTTCGGTGTATTCGACGATGGTCTCCCATAGGTATGCGGGAACAAATCGCACAGACGCAGTAGCTCCGTAACCCAGAAGGGGGCCACGTGTGTGGTGGTCCTATTCATTTCTAACTCATCTTAAAAACACAAGGCATGCAAACATTGACAGACGAGTCATCACAAACACCATGACTTCTCTTCCATGTCAGCACACCCTGTGTCTTTGCCACGAATACTAACCAACCTGTGTTTTTACCACGAGTACTAACAAACTAGCTCACCTCTTCGTTATTCTAATATTTTGTAAGCATTGCGGTTATTACTAAGTGAAGCCCTACTTACCAGACTGCCTACATTGTTAGAATCTATGACGGAACCCTGAGTGGGCAGAGTTTTTTTAGAAATATCTTTTGTCAACAATTATAATGAAAGTGGACCATTACAAAAGACGCTGCCAACTTCGGCGACACGATTGAAATTGCGGTCTCTCTAAAACACCATACTGTTTTCAGCTGCAGACGGCATCAATGCGTAATTAAACCGGTTTGTTACGAAAAGTGCCTCTAATTTTGAAGTCATCCATCAATAATTAGCGTCAGGTTACTTGCTAATAAAGGTAGACAATATGAGTGAAATTCGGGATGATATGACAACTAGAATCAGCTGCCTACTGTGCCTTAAGGAAGTAAATAAATGTGTCTTTGTGTGCGTGTGTGCGTGCATGCGTGTGTCTGTGTGTGTGAGCGCAAACATTTGTGCGTGTGTGTGCGTGAGAGAGAGAGAGAGAGAGAAGTAAACCAGTAAACTTCGCTTTAAGGGAATGCATACAAGATTCTTTGTCACTTGAACATATGCGCTTACATCAGCTACCGAACTTAAAAAAAACGCCAATTCTCTGTGGTAGGAGGTGTTCCGCAGGGATCTCCCCCTCTGCAAGACGTCATCCCCATGAAGTCCACACTCGACACCACATCCGCCTGGAAAGCACGCCACCATGTCGTCGCCTTTTGGCCTGGGCTTGTCAGCGACATAATGATGCACTTCCTCTAACTACCCCCATGGGAAACTCTGATAGCCTCTCTACTGTTCCGACGTCCTATATCTCGTCACAATGATACTGCCCACCAGTTTCTTGCCACGTGACAACTCATGGAAGCGAGCTTAGATATCATCTACATATGCAAGGACGCTGTTCTCTCCGCTGGCCACGCTCGTATAGCATAGATCTGCGCGCAGACCACCGAGTACACCAGGGCCTACAGGTGCCATCTACCGAACGGTTTCCCTACGCATGCCGAACTCCTTGTCATATGGGAAGCGACTGCAAGCCTACCATACACTATACATAAACGCCTTCGCGTCTTTACCGACTCGCACACTGCCTACTCGGAAATATTTCGCCCAGCGTCGGAGGACGCCACAGCTGCTGCTACTCAAAACAGCATTCGTATGCATGAGAAAAGCCGACAGGTCGATAGAAATTATCCGGACGCTGGGGCATACTGGTGTCCCCGGGGGCAATACGGTGGCACAAGCCACTGCTGCTTCCGCAGGTAAGTCGACCTGTCTTTCTCTGCCACCGACTCATCAGGGTGTACCCATATGGGCTCTTAAGTCAAATGTCTCCCTCGGTAGCCACAATGCACTTCGTTCAAACGTCCCTGCGTCATGATTGTAAAAAGCGCATTGCGCAGGTTACCCCACGGGTGCTATCTTCCAGCAAATGTTCGCTTTCGCGATTTGGAGAAGTCTTCATTAATAAGTTCTACGCCAATTCTGCATACACACCATACATATTAGCAAAATGGTGACAACTGGACATTGGGACAGTGACGTGCAATCACTGCAGGCGCTGCCGCGCAGACTTTCACCACTTACTGTGGCAGTGTTCCGCATCTGATAAAGGGTGAATGGCCATACAACCTTTGCAGCCCACAAATTATCGTGAAGTGGTCCCTACGGACCCTACAAGCAGTTACCCGGACAGGCAGTTGTTATTTTTGCAATACGGAAGTCAAAGCGGCCTAATCAGAGTGGTTTAGGGGGTCCGACAAACCACAGTACTGACCCTATACCGCCTCGATACTAGTGATGGTGAATACAATAAGTGCAAAACCTGTGACAAGTAGTGTAGTGTGGAAGTTCCGTTTATCCCAGAGAGGTCTTGCGTCTCCTCTTTTTACTTTTCTATAAAAGACTTTTCATCTGTGGTATGCCCCGCCGTGGTGGTCTAGTGGCTAAGGTACTCGGCTGCTGACCTTAGGTCGCGGGATCAAATCCCGGCTGCGACCACTGCATCTCCGATGGCGGCGGAAATGTTGTAGGCCCGTGTGTTCAGATTTGGGTGCACGTTAAAGAACCCCAGGTGGTGGAAATTTCCGGAGCCCTGTACTACGGCGTCTAATAATGATATGGTGGTTTTGGGACGTTAAACCCCACATATAAATCAAATCATCATCTGTGGTAGCGTTGTGCAATATCGACGCACTGTCCTCGATTGTATAGTCTACCGTATGTCCTTGTCCCGTCAGAAAATGCAGATAGAGGAACGGCTTTGTGGCCCTCGTACCAAAACGAGACCGAAGTTTGCGCAAATATGGGCGTATGTAAATAACCAATGCGGTAGCAAGTGCACAGCGTTTAAAATGTTTCTAAGAAATTCCGCCGATACAAAGTATAAGAAGGTATACGTTGCTGATTTTCATGGGTAAACTACTTTAGAGCTGGCACAAGTTCATAATTTATAACTCTTGGTTGTTTTGACCGCGATGACTCAATGCAAACCAGCTTTGCTGGCGCTTTTGGAATTACTCGGAGATTTCGGTCGATCACCCGCAGAATGCATTTGATGGATTGTCGAGTACACGTGCCGTCATAGAACCGGGTCTTACGTGGTTTTCCATGGCTATGCCTCGTATACAAGTGCTTGCCTACCCACTATGATTCAGACGTAGTTTTCATGCGGGGAGCGAAATTGAACGTCTGCATGCGACATCACTCACTCTCAAGCCTATTACGCAATGCGAACATTCCATGTGGTCTCTCAATCTGCAATGAAACCCCGCTCCTCGCACGAGTGCCCCAGTGTTACAAAATGCTCAGGCCAGAAGAACTTGGCATAGCAAGTGATTCGGCCAGCGCTTATGTTCAATGCATTCTGCACAGAGTCACGCAAGTCCTGTCTTTGAAATCGAGCGGGATGCCAGTGCTATCACGCAGGATTTCGGCCATTTATTTAAGCTATGCACTTGCGCGGCTTTATTGTTGGCACAACTCTTTCGAGTTATTCCGCCAGTTTTGCCTCGCTCAGATCGGCATAGTTTATCGAGACACATGCTCTATAAGACAACAAAAGTCATTGGACTTCTTTTGCCTCGTATACAGCTATTTTTAAAGAGACACTTCAACTTTCCTTGGAATAGACGAGCGTCCCACGACTGTCCACAAGAGAGTTAGCTGTATCTTTGAACGATTCAAATAACTTTTTTTGAGTGCTTAGAGACAGACAAACCAGGCAAGAGGAAAGTGTCGCTATGTAACTGGCATGTCCATGCACATTATTTTGTAGTGTTGTGCATTGGACGCAGAAGTCAGCACCATCTTTTTCATTCCTGAAAAACTACCTCCTTCTCTTTCTTCGTGAATCAAATAGACTTCTTTGCTTTAAGCTTCCTTTTTTTTTTTGAACGGCAGGACTATGACCAGACCTTACACAGAGAGAACGGCAGTGAAAGAGGACGAAAGAGAGAGAATCGAATAAGTAGGAAAAATGAATCAGAGAGAGAGAGAGAAGTAAAAAGAAACATGAATAAAGCAGGGGCGTAGGCAGGCATATGTGGAGGGCTTATTTTTTGGAGGGGGGATGGCATTTATTTATATATTTATTTATTTATTTATTTATTTATTTATTTATTTATTTATTTATTTATTTATTTATTGTACCCTCAGGGCTTTACAGCATTGCAGAGGGGAGCGGGCACTGATGAAGAATGTTAAAGAAAAGAATACATACACAAGACACTAGAACATTATTAAACACTGGAAAGCAACTATTATCAACTGCAACTATGTTATACAGCCAGTAGATTATACAAGAAAACTAACAACAAAATAAAACGTTTACATTTCCAACACCAAGTATGTTATCGAGCGATGTTTTAAAACTGCAAGGCGAGGTGATGGATGCAACTGATTGTGGGAGGCGGTTCCAATCCTTGCAAGGTTTAGGCAGGAATGAGTGGGAATATGTTGATGTCTTGAAGCGAGGAACAGCAACTTTCTGCGCATGGTCAGTACGAGTTGAAATGTATGACGGTGGGGTTATTAAAAGTGAACACAGAAGGGAGTTGTAAATTTTGTGGAAGAGTACGAGACGGGATAACTTACGGCGTGTAGCGAGTAAAGGAATGTTAATAATTGATTTCATGTTTGTTACGCTAGCGGTACGGCGATAATCTGATAATATAAATCTAACAGCGTGATTCTGAATGCTCTCAAGTTCGTTAACTAAAGTGATATTACCAGGGTCCCATATCGATGACGCGTATTCCAAATGCGGACGAACGTACGTAATGTAAAGAAGCTTTTTTTAAATCAACAGGGGCCATGTGAAAGTTTCTTCGCATGAATCCTAGAACCCAGTTTGCCTTACTAGTGACAGAGTTGATATGATGTTTCCAAGATAGGTTGTTAGTAATATGGACACCAAGGTATTTATAAGAGGGGACGGGATCGAGTACGGCGCTGTTAAGGAAATAATATGGGCATGCGGTAGGATTACGTGATATGCGCATAGACGTGCACTTCGAAACATTTAATTTCATTTGCCATTATTTACACCAATTACCATTTCACCTACTTGAAATGGTCATTTTTCGCTATGTATGTGATGGTGAAAAAAAAAAGTTTTGCGGGGAGGGGCATAGGACCAGTGTGCCACCTCCTGGCTACGCCAATGCCACCGAGCGAAAAAGAAAGAGAGAAATAAAGAGACAAGAAAATAGAAATAACCACGTTTAAAAATTACTGAGAAAAAAGACAAAAGCAGTGATGGAGAGGAACGAGAATGTTACAAGCTGTCACTCTGTTACAAGCTGCTGCAAAGTCGGCGGCGAGAGTGACAGCAGGATAGTTCGCTCCGTACGCATGCAGAAGCAGTGAAGAGATCAGAGACGTGTGAGAAATCGAAATGGCGGATTTAATGTTCTTACATGCTGCAGAAGAAAATGTAACAATACATACGAACTAACAAGAATACACGTGTATAAAAAACAACAGCAAATGAGCTTACAAGCCAGAAGTAATAACAGCTACTAAATGAACACACAAACAAACAGTTGAATAAATAAACAGTAGTTAAAGGCGTGAAAGTTCAGATGTCTTAACAGGCGATGACACACGTGCAATGACCGGCAGAGTTGAATACGCGACAAGAGGATACAAGAAGTCCCGAAGAGTTCTGGCACAATTGCGATGAAGGCGGCGGCGTTGCAACGCTAATGTTACGGTAGATTAGGCTTGATGGTGAACCCAGACTAGTCGAGCTAACCCGAATTGAAGTTCCGATGTATACGCCGCAGACGTTGTTTAGATGTATCAACTAGACGAACGGCTAAGTTCAGGTGGCCAGCCGATGCAAAGCCAGAGTGAAAACTTCTATAGGAGATACTCGATGATCTTTCTCTACACCATGTTCTTCAAGCAACCAGACTGATTAGAAGGAGATATTCTGCGTTTAAATTTCTTTTCTTCCCCTTATTCTCATATTGTCGGGAAAAGAGGGCCATCTAAATGGATCGAATCATGCCCGTGGCACTGTTCATACTTCGCCCTAAAAATATTGTCACGGGGTCGTGACGTGGCCGAAGACAGGAGACTTCATGTTGGGATTTAACTGTTTATTTGAGCGAAACTGTGCCCAGTAAACGGAAAGTCCGATTACAGCAGCAGTCTTGCACAGATAGCAGTCTCGGACTGATAGCGGCGAACGGAGCGTCGGCCTTCGCTCAACTACTGACAAGCGGCGAAGCGCGTCGGCATTAATACTCTTGCCATCGAATGTTCTAGCGTTATCGCTGGCGGTGGCGTAGGTTCCAGAACAATCTGTACCGTTCGCACAGTGGGCGTGATCTTATCGAAATGATCTACTACAGTCCGGAACCTTCTCGAAAACTGCAGGCGCGGTTTGCGCTGAGAATCGTGTGGTGTTTTGGGACGATCACAAAAACTTGGGAAATGGAACGTGGCATTGCCCCCCTCTGAAAAAAGGCATCGTCCCGATGCTTTAACTAAAGATGAAGGTACAATATTAATGCAAGAAAGTACAATGAATAAATTACGATCCAACAATAATACAAAAAAACACTGTTTCAGTTTGTTAACGCGCATGAAACGGCTTGAGGCGCGCGACATGGACGACTTCAGGTCGCGATCGGCGTCGTTGAGTGTTCGTGATGCCGTCGGGGACAACCTCGTAATCAAGTGGGCCGAGACGTCGAACCACCCTGTAGGGTCCGAAGTACCGTCGCAGAAGCTTTTCACTTAGTCCACGTCGGCGTATCGGCGTCCACACCCAAACACGTTCACCGGGCTGGTATTCCACGACGCGTCGTCGAAGGTTGTAACGGTTGCTGTCGGTCGTCTGTTGATTCTTGATACGGAGACGCGCAAGTTGTCGGGCTTCTTCAGCGTGTTGAAGGTACTCGCTCACATCGAGGTTTTCTTCGTCGGTGACGTTGGGTAACATGGCATCGAGCGTCGTTGCCGGGCTCCTTCCGTAGACCAATTTGTATGGAGATATCTGCATCATCTCCTGCACCGTCGTGTTGTATGCGAAGGTCACATACGGAAGAATGGCGTCCTACGTCTTGTGTTCGACATCGATGTACATTGACAGCATGTCGGCGATCGTCTTGTTAAGCCGCTCGGTGAGGCCATTGGTCTGTGGGTGGTACGTTGTCGTCCGGCGGTGGTTTGTTTGGCTGTATGCCAAGATCGCTTGAGTTAAGTCGGCAGTGAATGCCGTTCCTCTGTCGGTGATAAGGACCTCTGGGGCGCCGTGACGTAGGACGATATTTTCGACGAAGAACTTAGCTACCTCGGATGCACTGCCTCTTGGCAGGGCTTTTGTCTCGGCGTAGTGAGCGAGGTAGTCGGTAGCTACCACGATCCACTTGTTTCCGAAAGCCGACGTCGAGAACGGCCCCAGTAGGTCCATACCGATCCGCTGGAAAGGTCGGCAAGGTGAATCAATTGGCTGCAGAAGTCCCGCTGGCTTTGTCGGCGGTGTCTTGCGTCGCTGACAGTCCCGGCATGTCCTCACATAACGAGTGACGTCGGTGGTAAGACGTGGCCAGTAGTACCTTTCTTGTATCCTCGCGAGCGTGCGAGAAACACCGAGGTGCCCTGCCGTCGGATCGTCGTGCAGGGCCTGCAGGAGTTTTGGTCGCAGAGCTGAAGGCACCACCAGGAGGTACTTAGCTCGAAGCGGTGAAAAGTTTTTCTTTTGTAGAAGACCGTTTCGTAGAAAGAACGACGCAAGTGCGCGCTTGAATACCTTCGGGACTTCGGCGGTCCTGCCTACGAGGTATTCTATTAGGGCCTTAAGTTCCGGGTCAGCCCGCTGTCGTTCAACGAAGTCGTCGGTAGTTATCGTTCCCAAGAAGTAGTCGTCATCCGGGTCGTCGGGTAGCGGTTGGTCAACAGGCGCACGAGAGAGACAGTCGGCGTCGGAGTGTTTTTTGCCGGACTTGTAAATGACAGTAATGTCATATTCTTGAAGTATCAGGCTCCATCGTGCGAGGCGACCTGAAGGGTCTTTCAAAGTAGCTAGCCAACACAAGGCGTGGTGGTCGCTCACAACTTTAAAGGGCCTGCCGTAGAGGTAGGGGCGAAATTTCGACGTAGCCCAGATGATGGCAAGGCACTCCTTTTCTGTTGTGGAATAATTTGGTTCTGCTTTGGATAGCGATCGGCTGGCGTAACTAATAACCCTTTCAAGTGCGTCAGCCCTCTGCACAAGAACGGCGCCAAGACCTACGCTGCTTGCGTCAGTATGTATTTCTGTCTCGGCGAATTCGTCGAAATGGGCAAGTAACGGAGGCGTCTGGAGGCGATGTTTAAGCTCCTGGAAAGCGTGTTCCTGTGGTGTTTCTCACTTGAACTCCACGTCGGCCTTGGTAAGGTTAGTGAGAGGATCGGCGATGCGGGCGAAGTTTTTCACGAACCGCCTATAATAGGCGTACAGGCCCAGAAATCGGCGCACGGCTTTCTTGTCAGTGGGCGGCGGGAAGTCGGCGATGGCGGCTGTTTTCCGTGGATCGGGACGAACTCAAGACTTGCTGATAACGTGCCCCAGAAACAAGAGCTCCTCATACGCAAATCTGCACTTTCCTGGCTTCAGTGTGAGTCCGGAAGTCTTGATGGCTTGAAGTACAGCTTCAAGGCACTGAAGATGCTCGTCGAAACTCGAGGAAAACACGACGACGTCGTCCAAGTACACAAGACAAGTCTGCCACTTCAATCCTGCCAGTACTGTATCCATAACGCGTTGAAAAGTTGCAGGCGCTGAGCAAAGGCCGAAGGGCATCACTTTAACTCGAAGAGGCCGTCTGGTGTTATAAACGCCGTCTTCTCTCGGTCTCTTTCGTCGACTTCGATTTGCCAATAGCCAGTCTTGAGGTCTGTTGACGAAAAGTACTTGGCGTTAAGGAGCCGATCAAGTGCGTCGTCTATTTGTGGAAGAGGATACACGTCCTTTCTTGTGATTTTGTTCAGGCGGCGATAATCGACGCAGAAACGTAGGGTCCCATCCTTTTTCTTCACTAACACCACGGGGGATGCCCATGGACTCTTGGACGGCTGGATAATGTCATCCCACAGCATTTCATCAACTTGTCTCTTCATGGCTTCACGTTCTCGCATCGAAACCCTGTACGGACTCTGACGGAGTGAATTGGCATTTTCTTCAGTTATGATGCGATGCTTCATGATTGGGGTCTGCCGAATTTTCGATGACGACGAAAAGCAATCTTCGTATTGCAGGAGCAGGGCCTTGAGCTGTTCTTGCTTATCGTACGGAAGTCTGGGATTGACGTCGAAAGCTATGGGAGGGGCTTGGTCCTCTGAGCAGGTTCCGCAGAATCGGCGAGGGCGAAAGCACTGGTGGCTTCGACAATTTCTTCGATGTATGCGACCGTTGTTCCTTTGTTCACATGTTTGTACTCATTGCTGAAATTCGTGAGCATAACCGTTGCTTTGCCTCCCCGCAGCTCTGCAATTCCTCTTGCGACGCAAATATTTCGGGTGACCAGCAGATGCTGACTGCCTTCAATGACGCCTTCCAAGTCAGGTGATTTAGGAGCGCCGACTGAAATAATGACGCTTGAGCGAGGCGGAATGGTGACTTGCTCTTCCAGCACATTCAAGGCATGGTGTCCTGACGGCGTGCGTGGCGGTAGTGCTTCTTCTGTGGATAACGTTATCGACTTTGTTTTTAGGTTGATGACAGCACCATGGAGCCATAAGAAGTCCATGCCAAGGATGACATCTCTCGAGCAACGCTGTAGGACTACGAAGTCTGTAGGATAAATACGGCCGTTAATGGTGACTCTCGCTGTGCAGATTCCTGCAGGCGTTACGAGATGACCTCCGGCTGTGCGGATTTCAGGGCCTTTCCAAGCTGTCCTAACTTTCTTTAACTTCGCGGCGAATGACCCACTGATGACAGAATAGTCGGCTCCAGTATCGACGAGAGCGGTCACACTGTGGCCGTCGATAAGAACGTCGAGGTCGCTAGTTCGCCGTCTCGCATTACAATTAGGGCGTGGCGTCGGGTCACGGCTGCGTCGGCTTGTTCCGCTGCTTTCATGTTGCGTCGTCAGGCCACCTTCGGTAAATGAGCTTTCGCCGTCAGGGCTTTGCCTGGTTGGCGTTGTGTTCGGAAAGCTCCGTCGCGGCGTCGTCGTCGTCGGAGGATCTTCGGTAGTTCGTCGCACAGCAACCGCACCTCCACCGGTTGCTGCCCTTAGTTTCCCGGATACGGGCTAGGAGACCGGTCCCGCGTAGGGCCAGAGTACTGCCGGTGGTGCGGTGACGTGCGGCGGCTGGGCGACGGGGAACGCGAAGGGCTTCGTGGTGTCCACCGAGTTCCTGTCAGGTAGTCGGCGATGTCACGTGGTCGTTCTCCTGGCTGTGGACGCGGTGAATCGACGGCGAAGCCACGCAGTCCCATCTGTCGGTACTGGCAACGGCGGTATGTGTGTCCGGCCTCGCCGCAGTGGTAGCAGAGCGGGCGATGGTCAGGGGTGCGCCAGACGTCAGTCTTCCTCGGTGCACTGCGCTGGGCCGCTGGCGAACGGTATGACGTCGGTGGGGGTGGTGGCGGCGGTGGCGTCTGTCGACGGAAGTGCAACGGGGCGGCGTTTTGACGTGGACGGGGAGGAGCGTTGTGGCGCAGTGCAGTGGCGTAGCTCATAGCTTCCGGCTCGGGCAGTGTTGCGTGGGGAATTTGAAGTGATTGCCGAACTTCTTCTCGCACAATGTCGGCAATCGAATCCACTTGAGGCTGCGCCGAAGGCAACAGCTTGCGCAGCTCTTCCCGCACGATCGCTCGGATCGTTTCACGCAGGTCTCCGGAGTTACTGGCTTGAGCAGCAGTGCAGTCTGCAGTCAGGCGACGATTATATTGTCTGGTGCGCATGTCCAGGGTCTTTTCGATAGTGTTCGCTTCGGCTACAAATTCTTGGACGGTTTTCGGTGGGTTTCTCATCAGTCCCGCGAAGAGCTCCTGTTTGACCCCTCGCATGAGGAAACCAACTTTTTTCTCCTCAGGCATGTCTGGGTCAGCGTGACGGAATAGTCGGGCCATTTCTTCTGTGAAAATGGCGACATTTTCATTTTGTAGCTGAACCCGGGTCTCTAATAAAACAGCGGCCCTCTCTTTGCGAGCGACGCTAGCAAACTTTTGCAGGAATGCGCCGCAGAAAACATCCCACGTTCGGAGCGTGGACTCCCGATTTTCGAGCCAGGTCCTTGCGGTGTCTTCCAAATAGAAGAACACACGACGCAGCTTTTCGTCATGGTCCCAATGGTTGAGGGCGGCCACACGGTCGTATGTTTCTAGCCAGGACTCCGGGTCTTCGAACGATGACCCATGAAAAATTGGTGGTTCCCTGGGTTGGTGCATGACCATCGTAGGCTGGGACGCTGCGGTTGTCATTGTCGCTGCAGTCGCGGTCATGGCCTTGGTCTTCCGCGCCTTGTCTTGTAGAAGGCCGTACTCCGGTGGTAGCCCTTGCTGTCGGACGCTTGTTCGCTGCTCCTGGTTGGCGTCGGTGTCTTCTCCGCGACGTGGGCTGGGTTCACGGCTTGACGGGGCGTCCGGTACATGAACGAAGCAGCACCTCCACCAGATGTCACGGGGTCGTGACTTGGTCAAAGACAGGAGACTTCGTGTTGGAATTTAACTGTTTATTTGAGCGAACCTGTGCCCAGTAAACGGAAAGTCCGATTGCAGCAGCAGTCTTGCACAGATAGCAGTCTCGGACTGATAGCGGCGAACGGAGCGTCGGCCTTCGTTCAACAACTCACAAGCGGCGAAGCGCGTCGGCATTTATACTCTTGCCATCTTCTAGCGTTCTAGCGTTATCGCTGGTGGTGGCGTAAGTTCCAGAACAATCTGTACCGTTCGCACAGTGGGCGTGATCTTATCGAAATGATCTACTACAGTCCGGAACCTTCTCGAAAACTGCAGGCGCGGTTTGCGCTGAGAATCGTGTGGTGTTTTGGGACGATAACAAAAACTTGGGAAATGGAACGTGGCAATATGTTCCAACCACGCTGATTTGCAAAAGCGGAATATGCTCTCAACTGGCCGGGGGGACAAACTTGTGAGGCCATCACTTCCATCTTGCCGGCGTGTTGCTTCTAGCGTGGGAAGGAACGCTTGCCTAGGTTCCCAGCCGCTCGTCGCCCGTGACACAAAAGGATTAATCCTCAGTGGTGGACGTCTGAGACGAACACCCCCGCCAGGCCTTGGCGGCTCAAAACGAAACTCTTTTGGTGTCCAAGCAGGTCAAGTTTAGGGGGAGAAGCGCGCCTGTTAACTCGGCGTGACGCCGGGTAGCAAAAATGGCAGTTCGTGACAGGGAACAAAGAAGAGCCTATATAAAAACCAAGACCGGCGCCCATAGCTCCTCACTTCATTCAAGCTCGACACCATAATTGCGAAGCTGGTTCGAATGTTTTCGAATGGGAGAAACTTCCCCGAGGGCTTTCAGTGTGCTAGTTATTACGTACTTCCTGCTTAGAAGAACATGCCTCGTATGGTCAAGTTACCCTGTATGATCAAGCGCTGTTTCTCGTCGCTATTTAATACTGAGAACACGCTAAGCTTTGTGCACGTAATCACATGCTCTGCGAGGACAAGTGAACGATGTTTGTCAATGACTCGAGAAAGTAAGTTCGAAATGATGAATATCAGTGGTTTTACGAGGCGAAACCATGGCAGGATTATGAGTTGAACTGTAGGGTAACTGCCTGGATTATCATTTCATAACTGGCAGTTACTTACTGTGCACCTCAATCGATGTGCTCGTGCCAGCAACATAAGCATAGCCTTAGGTTACCCTAATACTGAGGAGCACATGCGGTGGCGCTTGTCATATCACGACGCTTCGAACCCCTGCACAACAAGTAACAGCCTCCGTTACGTGTTTTTGGTGTCATTTTCGCGCAGCACTCGTCCTATACGCTGTGTACGGGTGTATGTGAAATACTTCAGCTCCCAGCCGGGTTAAGTCACGGGCAGTATTCGTCAGGATGGAGAGATGTCTTTAGGCGTCAATCTGAAACCGTTTGTGCCCAAGGGTTGAATGATTGATTGATATATGGGGTTTAACGTCCCAAAACCACTATATGATTATGAGAGACGCCGTAGTGGAGGGCTCCGGAAATTTCGACCACCTGGGGTTTTTAACGCGCACCCAAATCTGAGCACACGGGCCTACAACATTTCCGCCTCCATCGGAAATGCAGCCGCCGCAGCCGGGATTCAAACCCGCGCCCTGCAGGTTAGCAGCCGAGTACCTTAGCCACTAGACCACCACGGCGGGGCCGTGCCCAAGGGTGTCGTACGTATAGTTGCCTGACACAAATAAATGTTATGAAAGCACTCATACATCAACACGCAATAAACAGTCAACTACAGCTGTGAAGACACGATTCACGTTCGTGTTATACCGATTCCTATGACGGATGGATCAACCACGTTTATTTACACTTAGGTTACCATCGACTACAGATTATCCCTCCAGTCGTGGCACACGTATCCAGCGATGATCCGCTCACGCCTTTTATCACGTAGGCGCGGTTAGTCCCACTTAAGTAACGTGACGCCCTGTCTGCAGCCAGCCGCTGCTAGTATACGGCAATCGACAGATAAGCGGCCAGTCTGGCGAAAGCGAGAGCACGACGAGGATGCGGAGAGGAGGCGAAGAAGCCAGTGTTGAAAAGCCCTCGCTCCAGGAGGCAGCCACTCTCGCGGATTAGGACGCCGCGCCCGCTGCAAATGAGCTCGGGCCCCCCGGCGTGGCTGGTGTGCTACAGCCGGTGTACGACAACCACGAAAGCGTGTTCCCTCCTCTTCTCTGTATCTCCTAGGAAAGATAGCACGCGTCATCAATGGAGCTGCGCATTATCTAATTACGTCACAGCTACCAAGCTTAGAGGCTACGAGGACAATTTACACTGCTCAGGAAATGCTGTTTCCTGATTATCGTTCTACCTCGATGCTGTGAACCAAGTTGTATTAAACACAAGGTGGTGTAGAACAACCTGTTATAAATGTTATAATGTAGCGGCATATAGCAGAGTACGTATTTCAGCAGCAATCCTGGTTTTTGTTGCGCTATGTGGTACATCAGGTGACATATAACCAAATGAATGACATAAAATAATGCGGAGGAAGGTGAAGTGGGCTGTTAAAATGACGAGGGAGTGCGATCAAACGTATGAATTGCAATGTTAAGCCGGAGGTGAGCCCATGCGAATGACCAATCAGATGACTACATTTGTAAATAAAATGATGAGTAAATTCTGCGTTCAGTCTGCGAGCAATTACTTAAGTAGAAAAAAAAGTGCTGTGCTTAGGCTATAGCGAATGGGCATACAGTCAAACCATTGAGTTAAAAAAGACGCAACGATAACGAACCAGTGAATCGACGATCAAAAAGTCAACCGATATCTACTGTATTCGCCCAAGAGTACGTGAATGTGATAGCCATCTCATTTTGCTCCTTAGTGGCTTGATTTGATTTCTGTGCCCAACGTATAGTTTTCCATTGCCTTTAGGATCGGAGCAGTTGGAAGCTTCCTGCACCTCATCTGGTGTTGCACGTCCTCTGTGATCGGCCCACCTTTGAGCAAGCAACAACGTTATGTAATGACGTCATGTGACGTCATCACATGTTTTTTTTCCTCGTGTCGATGCCTTCGACGCCGCTGATGACTATTTCACTTGTCCAAAGAGGCATCTAAGGCATTTGTCATAAAACTGCACGAAAAGCACCTTTTGCCGGGTGACTGTCTTCACATAGCCGCTTGCTGAAAACAGTTGACGTGCAGAGTTTTCTTGGCTAACGGTCAGACGCACCCATCGGTTGCCATGAAGACGAAAAAGAAAAATAAGAAGAAAGAAAGAACTGACGCCGTGCACCGAAAGACGTGACGCCAAGGCCGGTACTGCTGCCGTTTCCGGAAAGGCGCCCGAAAGAGCTCCGGAAGTGTCCCCGGACGACTCAATATTCAGATTTCTTCTTCGAAGGGTGGGCATTTTCATTCTTTTCTTTTTTGTTGACGCCGCCACCGGCTTTTTCTTGCTGCAGATTGTTCTCACTTCGAACTTGCGTTTCTTTTTTACTTATTTACAATATGGCTCAACGTGAGCGTATTCTGTTGTTTGTTTCCGTGCAGTTCCTCCGTCGCTTTGGTTTGTGTCTCGAGCATTACAAACTCAGCGATGCAAAAAGTGCGTCACGTCGTGAAATGTCTGGGTTGCAGGCAGTCATGTAAGGTAAACTTTTGAGCCGCCACTCCGGCTCGACGATGAAAGGGCAGGTTTTTGTCTTTGACATTACACAGTCGGTGTGCCCCGGTAGAGCCCAAAGATTGTAACAAAAACAAGGACTGAGAGGCATCGGGAATATCAGAAATGTTCATTTTCTTGTCCAATTTGCGAATATCTCGTGAAAAAAAGAAGAAAAAAGTCAGAGAGGAAGGAGGAGTATTCGATCGTGTTGCATGTTTTTGTTGTTGTCGTTTTCTTTTTTTCCCCTAAACAGCATCGTTTCCCGGCCTTCACAACTTGCGTATATAAAAAAATAACATGAAAGTGATGGACGGAATTGACAAAAATGATTATGGCGAACGTGTTATATAATTTCAATTGTTCTAATGAGCCTGCCTACTCGTTTCATCGCAGACTAAATACTCAACCAGAAAACTGAGATGATTTTTTTACGGCACGGTAACATATTTTCACGGCAGTACATTCATATTGTGAGATGACGTCAGGTATGACGAAACGATCGTTGAATTCTCCAATACAGGCGCACGAGCCACAAGCAGTGAAGCCAGCGCGTCTAACGATGATGATGACTACAATGGTTTTTGGGTATACATATGAAGATGATGAAGTTAACAGTCAGCGCTCACACCATTTCCCCCCTTTCGCAAAAGAGGGCAGCAATTTAGAGAAAGTGGGACCCCGAATGTATCGTTTCAGTCGAAAATTTCCGGAGCCCTCAACTACGGCGTCTCTCATAATCAAATGGTGGTTTTGGGACGTTAACCCCCACAAATCAATCATCAATCGTTTCAGTCGAGATACATGAGCGATCTCGGTCTTGCACACGGTGCTTTTCTTGATGACGTGACAGCTGGCCACTTAGGCTTTCCCAATACTTACGACCGCATCGAGACTCGCTGTTTCTGGCCTCACCTTTCTACTTGTGTGGTCAAGTCGGTTCGTGTGCATCATGCCAGCACCGATAACGTTCCACATCTCTTCCAGCGGGGCCGTTGCAACCTCTGCCGTGCCTGTCCACACCCTTCGAATTTGTGGCCATCGATTTGTACGGACCACTTCCTCTTACTCCCGCCGGCCACCGTTGGATTGTTACTGCCGTTGACCACCTTACTCTATATGCAGAAACGGCTGCTCTTCCCTCTGGTGCTACCTCTGAAGTCGCCGATTTTATCCTGCGTGCCATAATTTTACGTCATGGCACCCCACGTGTGCTCCTTAGTGATCGTGGCAAGAAATTTCTTTCCCAAGTCTTTGCTGAAGTCCTCCAGACATCTAACACCATCCATAAGACCACATCAACCTACGATCCGCAAACGAATGGTCTGACGGAGGGTTTTCACCGAACTTTGCCTGACATAATCTCCATGTATATTCAACAAGATCACAAAAACTGGGACACTATACTTAACAGTACGTTATGTTGGGCTAGTTGGTACACAATAAGTTGAAATACGTGGCGCAAGGTTGCCAATGAGAAGAACGAGAAGAGACAGAAAGAGCGCCATCTCACAAATAAGTTTATTTTCATGAAGTATTCACACAATATAGGCTCTTGGAGGACATGCGCGGAACATTTCATTCACCGCACGTGCAGGCATGAACATTTTTGATGATGTAATAAACGATTATTGCAATCATGATATCTGGGAACCAGCAGCAAACAGACATGCATGATGTTAAGACGTCGAAAAAAATCAAACACACCCAGGCCTGCGCGAAAAAAGTCGAGGAAGAAACAGCAAAAAGGACTGACAGACACTTCGTAGCAGCCATCTAAAGTGCATCTAGATCCAACAGTTCGAATTCACTATTATGCAGCAAAACTGAAGGCACGCTGACGCCCGAGTCACCTTTCTTCCTTAGGTGAAATGCTTCGAGTATTAACTCCCGCGCCAGCGCATTCCGGCTCCTTCCAAGTAGTCGCGTGCGATCTAACTGCGGCGTGCAGCACACGAAACAGAGTGGAAGGGCAAATGAGACCATGTTCCATTCCTAATTGATAAAGAATGCTTCCTTAAATGGTCATTTGTAAAGCGCCCTGTCTGGCCTATATGGACCTTGCCACAGCTAAGGGGAATTTTATAAACAGTGCCCACGGCACTGTTTATGAAATTTTGACACTATACTTCCCTTCGTCTCGATCGCACTTTCTTTCTTGACACCACCTTTTTGTCCACGTCCTCTGCTCCACCTTCGTCCCTACCAGAAGAGTTCGCTGCTCGCGTCACCCATTGCCGTGAAATTGCCCACGCCAACACCGCTACGATTCAGGACACGAGGAAAGTCGGTGTTGGTGCGAAACGCTGGGTTGTTACGTATCACCCCGGCGGCGAAGTCCTTCTGTGGACACCTTTTCGTGCACCTGGGCTCTGCGAAAAATTCCTCCCCAAGCATATCGGTCCATACACCGTGCTGAAACAAACATCTGATGCGAACTATCACGTCGCTCCTGTCAGCGGGGCTCCTGATCATCGTCACCTCAGGACCAAAACCGCTTATGTATCTCGACTGAAACGATACATTCGGTGTCCAACCCTCTCTAACTTGCTGCCCTCTTTTGCGAAAGGGGGGGGGGGGGAATAGTGTGAGCGCTGACTAATCGTTTCATCTTCGTCTGTATGCCCAAAAACCACTGTAATCCTCATCATCGTTCGACGCGCGGTCTGCGCCGCTTGTGGCTCTCGCGTCTGTGTTCGTCTCACAATATGTATTCATTCTCGCCCCCTTCGCAGATGTCGTTCTAATACTATAAACACACCTGTTACCTAGGTCCGCCGAAGGGGTGTAGCGATCACGGTGCTAAGCTGCTGACTCGCAGGTTCGATTCCGTCAATGGCGGTTGCATTTCGACGGGGGCGAAATGCTGGAGGTCTGTATATTGCGCGATGTTTGTGCATGTTAAAAAACACAAGACGGCCATCACTTTCATGCGAGACAGCGTTAAAGAGCTCGTTTAGCAGAAATTACGGCGTCGGAGTCGTTGGTGTAAGTGAAAAATCGTTATCTTATGCGTGGCCAAAAAATCGAGAAATGAAATAAATGATAAAAAAAACTCCCAAGCATTTCCCCGAGGATGAACATGGTTAAGTGCGAATACACGGGGTGATGCTATGAGGGGTATTTATTTATTCGCACTATTATATTTATTATTCACACTATGGTGCCTTTATGGTGTAATGGTTCCTTGGAATCGCAATTTCATCACACGGGGGAGTTTACGTTAACTCACTGGCGAATGCCAACGGATTTTAACTTTACTCCCCCTCACGACCCGCTCTCGACGGGAGACTGAGAGAGAAGGCGGGCGGGCGAGAGAGAGGGGTGCGCGCGCAGCTGCAGCGAGCGAGGAGAGCGGAGGAGCGAGCGAAGGGGGAGGGGGTATAAGGCGCGTTACTGACACCGATATCAGCGTCGCGTCCGTGGCTTATTCGGTAGAGCGTCGCGCTGCGGCCCGCCAAGTCCTCTTTCTTTTAAAGATAGAGAGAAGACTGCGGACGCCGCCGACGGCGGTGGATGGTTTGGGGTCGCTTATAAAGTGTATTCACGCTTAAAAAGAATTCTGGGTCAGACTGGGGACCGAATCAGGGTCATTTGGGTCCGAGTGGAGATCTAACCCGGGTCGTTTGCATGGAAAGCGGATCTTCTACCCCACGACCACGCGTCTTTCTTTTTTTTCTCTTTATTTCCAGTTAAACTTCACAGATATAATGACGTGGTAAATATGTTTCAGTACTCTACAAACATGACAGAACAATTACTACGGCCGCCAAGCACTGATAAAGCACATCACACCTTAAAATTCCTTCATGAAAAGCAGGGCTTCTACCGTTTCTAACCACGAAAGAGCTCATTCATTTGTACTTACTACCTAGAGATTTCCGATGGAGGCCGAAATGGTGTAGTCCCGTGTGCTCATATTTGGGTGCACAATAAACAACCCCAGGTGGTCGAAATTTTCCGAGTTCTTCATGACGGCATTTCTCGAAATCATACGGTGGTTTTGGGACGTTAAATGCCACATCTCAATCAATCACTACCTCGAGAAACGTTGGTATGCTTTCTTCAAAATACTGCCTTCCGGGACTCCGATCGGGGTTCACCGTAAAATTCAGCCACTTCCGTTATACACGGCCACGCGTCTACTTGTTAATTCAGTGAGAAGAACTTCCGCTGCTTGGAATGGCAGTGAAAGCGGCTTTCAGGATGTACAAACGCACGCATCCTGCATACGTGATTCAAGGTGCAATACGAAATGTCGCAGCAATAATGCGTGGAACCAGCATTATCATGATGGCTTCGTGGTTTAAAGCCAGTCATTCTCTATACAAAAAGGCACACGTGGCACTGCGCCTAAACCCTTGAAGCCAGTGACCAGGTGCATAGCAAGTTCTAAAGGTTTCAAGCCCTGACTGTTTGAAGTACGCACTAGGAGCGAGAAATCACTACGTTCAACTCCTAAAGGCAAACATTTAGGGTCCCCTAAACTATACTTGTTTTCTTGCACTGTCTAAATATGATTACAAAATACCAACTAGCCTAAGCATCTGTCTTATCAAGTTATGGTCCCCTAACTTTTTTTGAGACCCATCCACTACGTCATGCCTCTTAATCACGTCGTAGTTTTGGCACGTAAAATCTCAGATATTACATTACAATTACTTCTAATAACCCGTATACTTTCCACGGGTTATTCTTTGTTATTTTTCGCTAATATGGGGCCTAACGAAGTAAATTAGCCATTGAGTATCTGCTTTCCTATAGCACTAGGTCAAGAATGCCAAGGATACACTTATGTCTGCTTTGAAAGGACCTCAGCAAATGATTTGTGTTTATCAACTGCAGAATCAACTAAATTATATCAGAAAAACTACAGTAGGGCGATTTTGCATGCTCATTTTTGTAATGTTTTCACAGTGCGTTTGTACAAACAAGGCGCATTATTTCAGAAGTACCTTAGAAGGACGTTACACTCAACATACTTTGGTAAACAGTACACTAAGTTCTGAGGTGCAACGAAGTAATGAACTTCGAATGTGGAAGGAAATTTTCCTTGAAAAAGGAAGAAGCCGAAAATTCCAAGAAACGTTAAGTGGTGGAGGAAGATTTGGAAATAACACTGGCTACTGCGTGCATAACGGCACTTTGTTTCAGATAACATGTATGTTTTTCTGCACGGGTAAACATTCACAGCGGCTGATTCGCTCGCGCAACATGCGATCCCTTCTTTCTTTAAAGACAAGGTTTCCGCTTTCGTGGGATGGCAAGCGCTTAGAAACAAATTGAATAAAGTAAACTTTCTGGTCCATTTTGAAAGCTTCGTGGACTATGCTCTAAAACGCAGTAACAAATATTTACTCAAGTAACAATCATCGGCCAGGTTCAATGAACACTTCTCTCGAGCATCACGCATAGCTCACATCGTGCTGCTGCTCATATTATTCAGAACAAAACAGAAGTAATGGCAACCCCCGGTCATTACACCTGCCCACATGGATAGAAACATGGCATTGCAGCATGCAGGAATCCCCTGACCCGCAGCATTCAAAAAACCTCACGTCAAAGCAGTAGCTGCACGTCAAGGCCGTATACAAAGCGCGCACGTCAAATGCAAGACATTCGCGAGATGCGTTACACAGGTTGCGACCCCATTAATCTCCTCATTCCTTTGCCCGCATTCCTTTGCCATTTAAAACGCAAGGCCGCAATGACGTACGGCAGAGCAGTTTCGCCATATCAGACATCGATGGATGCAGAGCGTTGCTTTGACGTCACAGCGATGTGCTTCTGCTCACTGCGATTCTGTGAAGCGCGAGCTACGAAGGTTGCAGCCGCGTTCACCTCCCCCATCGGATCCGCCCCGCATTGCTCCGTCGAGGCGGCCTCTCGGCCACAAGCGTGCACCTTCAGCAAGAGACGGCGGCGTTTGTGCTGCATCAGCGAGGCGCTCTTTTCCGAATCACTAGACGCCACGCCGCACAAACCACCCTCCCTTGAAGATATAAACGGGAACGCACCGGCGTAGACCCGCCTGCTATTCATTCTGGAAAGAAAGAAAGAAAGAAAGAAAAAGAAAGAAAGAAATACACAGCAGAGAAGCATTAAAAAAGCACCCATGGAAGACGGGAAGGTTACAGGTGAGCAAACATCACTCGGCGGTAAGGCGGAATATGATGAAAAGAAGGGGCGTGAAGAGCGATAGAGTGGCAGCGCTCTTCGCTGACTGCAGAATTCCAAAGGTCAGCGCTGCGTCTACGAGATTGAAAGCGAAAGAGAGAAGGAAGGAAAGGGAAAAAGGTGGCCGGTTCGCGAGTTCCCTCCTGCTTTGTCGGATGGCGCAAATGAATATACGTATCTACCTTGCCGCGAGCAGACTACAATGCGGAAGTTTGCACGCAATAGGCCACGCCCTCGAATGCATTAGTAAAATACAGTAGTGTTGCTTAATATCATTCGTACCGCGAAGAAGTGAACAATGTGGACGATTCTCCAACAAAGAATTTCCTGTGTCTTCTAAAACTCTGGCACTGACCTAGCGAATTGAGCAGCGATAATTTGGGCTGTCACACAAACACACACACACACACACACACACACACACACACACACACACACACACACACACACACACACACACACACACACACACACACACACACACACACACACACACACACACACACACACACACACACACACACACCACACACACACAGAGAGAGAGAGAGATAAAGAGAGAGAGAGACAGAACAGTTGTACCATTCAAGGGCTTAAAAAAGTACGGCACACTAATATCATGTTGACTCTGACGCAAGTCGGTCCACCAGCCGCTACGCTAGTTATTAAATTATCAGTTGTGTGGACGACGACGAAGTTACTTAGTGATAGAACGCGTCTGTCACTACTAACTGTTTTTCGTCATATTTTCCACGATTCCTGGGACGCTCCCTGCGTCCCGCCTTGTGGCGATGGCAGCGGCGACTTCTACAGGCCCACGTGGTCAAATGTCAGCGCCCTCAAGCTCTTCTGTGGCTCAAGGCTCATGGTCCATCACCAGCGACGGCTCAAGAGATGCTCCTGCTCTCGTGCACATGGACGAAGAACGAACTGCTGGCCCGTCTGGCTACAGCTCAGCATTTGTAAGCTCCGCAAGGAAACGAGGCTCTTGGAGCAGCTCCAGTGAAGACACGGACATCTACTCAGTCGACGGCGACGACTCATCAGATGGCAGCTTCGTGTCTGTGATGAGCCGCAAGGCCAAAAGGAGGCTAATCAAGACGTCATCACCAGCAAGCACGTCAACCGTGAAGGCAAGGAATGAACGCTGGCCGCATACCATTCTCTTCATGCCCGTGGATCCTTCCGCCAGCCTTCGAAAATTGAACAGGCAAGCCATTTCTAATGTTCTTGAGGGAATAGCGCAGAATGAAATCAAAGAGGTCCGGCTGAACACACGTAAGAACGTTTTAGCCGTTGACACAACACATGCAGATACGCTGCAGAAGCTTCGAATGATGACAGAGTTTGGAGATGTCAAAGTACGAGAGGTCGTACCGATGAATGGAACCTGCACTGCAGGTGTCATTTACGACATTGACTTGGCAATCCCAAACACGGATCTACCCATTCTGATAAAACCAGCGTACGAAGGAGTGGTCATTAAGCATATAAGCCGCCTCGGGAACAGCCGCTGCGTTAAGCTAGTCTTTGAGGGCGACTCAATCCCTACGCACGTCAAGGTAGGACATTTCCGGCATGTGGTACGGCATTTTGTCCCAAAGCCGCTTCAGTGCCACAAGTGCTTCAAGATCGGTCATGTCAAGGGCGTCTGTACAAATTCCACCGTATGCCCCCGGTGCGCGGAGGCGCACACGGTAGACACCTGTTGTGCAACAACTTATAGGTGCGGCAATTGTCGAGGTACGCATGAGGCCACGTCTAAGGAATGCCCAAGACTCAAGAAAGAAATGGGTATCCTGAAAGAAATGGTCAGGGATAACTCAACCCATAGAGAAGCTTCACAGAAAATCCGGCGTCGACGTCGCCACCGACGGAAGCGCTCCAGTCATGGTGATATTCATGCACCACTTCGGTCTACACCACCATCAACATCTAGTGGAAAGCCAGAGAGTACAAGAAAACCTCCACCGGCGAAGCCTCTCTCCCCTGAAGACTGGCCGGTGCTTGCGAACGCACGGCCTTCCGAGCAGCCCTCCCGCTCTCTGCTCCCAGTGAAAGCCAATGCTGCTGATGACGAGGCTCCAAACGCAGATCGTCAAATTGTTCCTATGCTGCGATCCATTGTGAGTGTCATCAGAAGTGTTCTGACAAGCATCGACACGCCAACTGCTAGGAGTGGCCTACAGGTGCTGGACGCGTTGAGTCCGGTCCTTGCAAGCCTCCAGTAAAGCCATGGCCGACAATAACAAGTCGTTCCGTCAGGAGGTCAGAGAAGCGTCCATCTTTCAGTGGAACGCAAGAGGTCTGAGATCTCGCATATCTGATTTTCGCCAGTTTGTTCATCTGCACCGATTTCCCATCATGATTATATGTGAACCGAAATTATCGCACCCAATCAGATTATCCGGCTACGAGTCATTTTTCTCTTCAAGTGACATCGAAAGTAGCAAAGTTGTTGTATTTATTCGCCGGGAGCTTACTTACGTCATCCAGCCAGTGCAACCTCACGACAGCAATCAGTATGTGTGCTTGTCTGTTAAAAAAGGAAAAGTGACATTCGCACTTCTAGGCGTGTATATATCCCCATCAGGTCATTTCGACGCCAACAAACTAGACGGCATATTAAGGGCACATCCGGGTCCGTGGGTTATCACCGGGGATTTCAATGCGCATCATCCCATCTGGGGAAGCTCAAGGCTTAATTCAACGGGACGACGTCTAGCATCATTGGTATCCAGCCATGGTCTCGTCCTTCTGAATGATGCCAGTCCTACGTTTTTACGAGGCACTACATATAGCAGCTGCCTTGATTTGTCTTTTGTTTCACGCCGATTTGCTACACGGGTAAAGTGGTTTTTGGACATTGAAACACACGGAAGCGACCACATCCCCACTTACCTGAAGATCAAATGTATTTCGAACACGTACTCCTCTACCACAACACAAAGAATAGATTGGAGTGTGTTCAAGACTCAACTTGAGGATGCTTGTGAAGAAGGCCTGTCCAATGGTCTTCAGCAAGCTATTAAGGAAACTGCACATGCGACTACGCGCACAATAATACGCTCTTCGAAGTACTCTGAATATGACCTCGAGCTGGAGCGACTTCGTGCGATACGCCGTCGTGCCGAAAGACGATACCGACGCACCAAATCCACAGACGATCTACGGACAGCCCGGCGCATCCAAAAGAAGATACAACGGCGCCTTGACAAATTAGACACCCAACGATGGAGGAAACTTTGTGCGTCGCTAGATCCTCATAAACCGCTGTCTCAGATATGGAGAATTATGCGAGGCCTACGTTCTGTTCCAGAGCAGCGTTTTCCCTTCAAAGCCCTTGCACTTTTTCATCGCCGGCATGAAATTGACGTAGCAGAAGATTTCTGCGCTATGACCGTGGGCCAGACAGCGTACACAAGCCTACATACAGTGAATCAAATCCCTCACTCACGGGACCCACGCATGGATCTACCGTTTACATCACAGGAGCTCGATGCGGCGCTCGTCTTATGTAATAAGTCGTCGTCAACTGGCCCGGATGACATCTCATACAAGATGCTGTTCAACCTTGGTAAACGGGCACGAGAAACACTCCTTAACATCTTCAACGATTCTTGGCAAGCTGGCGTCGTTCCGCAAGATTGGAAGATTAGCCGCTTGGTACCGATCCTTAAGCCTGGCAAATCTCCCCTGGACATTGCCTCTTACCGACCGATCGCACTCTCAAGTTGCGTAGGAAAGGTAATGGAGAGAATGATCTTGGCCAGGCTTGAATGGTACCTGGAATACTATGAGATATATCCGAACGCCATGACTGGTTTTCGCCGTCACCGATGTTCGATCGACAATGTTATAGATCTCGTCACATATGTCCAGCAACAAAAGGCAGGTAAACGACTATCTGCAGCCATGTTCCTTGACGTAAAAGGAGCATACGACAACGTTCTACATGACGCCATCCTTGAAGCCATTGAGTCAGTGGGCCTAGGCGGACAACTGTATCGTTGGACACGCAGCTATTTACAAGGGCGGACCTTGTTTGTGAACACTGCAGATGGTCCAACTTCCCAACACCCAACGCATCGTGGAGTCCCGCAAGGTGGCGTCTTGAGTCCAACCCTCTTCAACCTCGTTCTCATTGGACTTATAGAACGATTACCAAGTGTGGTCAAGTTATCCGTGTACGCTGACGACATCTGCGTCTGGACATCTGGCGTGACAAGGCCTCAGGTACGCGCAAGACTTCAGAAAGCTGTGACGTTGGTATCATTGTACCTCAAGGACCAGGGTCTGAAAATCTCGCCAGCGAAATGTGCATTGATTGCTTTTAGTCGAAAGCCAATGAGACCATACGCTATATCAATCGATGGCCAAGTCATACCGTATGTCAAGACGCACAGATTTCTAGGCGTATTCATTGATAGAGACCTCTGCTGGGGCCCACATGTGGCCCACTTGAAGAAGAGGCTAACAGAAATTGCTAACTTATTCAAGTATCTCGGAGGAAAAACCTGGGGGACTTCAGTACATGCAATGATGCAATTGTACAAGACGCTTTTTCTTGGCTATTTGCGCTACAGTTTGCCTGTGTTGACCAACACCTGTAGAACCAACATTCGGACTCTCGAAAGTATCCAGGCCATGGCTCTGCGAGTTTGTCTGGGGCTACCGCGATGTTCATCATCAGCTGAGACAATCGAGATCGCTAATGACTACCCGCTGAAGACGCATATCATGATGGAAGTGCTCAGAGCACACGTAAGGCATCTTACTCGTGCCCCTGCCCATCATCTAGCTTCACTGCCAGAAGCCCGACCACGTGCCTCATTCTGCCAGACAGTCTTGTCATATCGCACACACATTCCTGCGGGATATACAACTCCATCGAGGATTTCAACTCCCCCATGGAGTATGACCTGTGCACATGTTGAACTCACGGTTCCAGGCATAGGGTCAAAAGCCCGGCTCTCGTCTCCAGCGCTAAAGCAGCTTTCCCTTCTCTTGTTATATGAAAAATACAGTGACCATACTCATCTGTATACTGACGCTTCAACTAAAGTGGATGGGTCTGCAGGGTCGGTGATCTTTCCTGCAACAGCGACAACGGTGAAGTTTCGTTTATCCCACCAGACATCATCGACAGCTGCGGAACTTGCTGCTCTACGTAGCGCAATTGAAGTCATTAAACACCAAGAAGCCAAGAAATGGAGCGTGTTCACGGACTCTAAGGCAGCACTACAGTGTTTGACATTCGCCTTACGCCGGGGACCTCATGAACAACTAGTGCTGGAAATTAGAGAGCTGCTTCACCACCTCTTCGACGAAGGACACAGAATCACGTTTCAGTGGATTCCAAGTCACTGCGGCATATTGGGCAACGAACATGCCGATGCAGCTGCCCGATCAGCACACGAAAATGGTGAAGAAAAATCTATACCATTTTCAAGGACTGATGCTGCAATGACCATCCGAAAAATCGCTAATGCAGAATTAAAATCCCTGTGGAACACCGAGTGCTTACGGCACACGCGACTGCGTAGACTGGACGCGTCTCGTCGACTCCGGCCTCCGTCTGGACTCTCCCGACTCGAGACAGCGGTGCTTTGCCGACTATGGCTTGGTGTCGCCTTCACCAAAGCTTTCGCCTACCGAATCGGCATGGAAGACAGTGCTGCTTGCGGTGATTGCGGCAGCGATGAAACTATAGAGCACGTTCTCTGTCACTGCCCTCATTACAGCGTTCAAAGACGGCAACTAGCTGCTGCGTTAGCTCGCCTTGACGACAGACCTTTGTCTGAACAATCAGTGCTGGAAAGAAGACATGATTTGTGTGCTCACAGAAAATCAGTGAAGGCCCTACTGAACTTTTTGCGTGGCAGCGGCCTATTGTATAGACTGTAGCACCCCAGCTCCCCCCCCCCCTTTTTTTTTTCGCGCGCGTCTATTTCCCTCTTCGCTTTCTTTCCAATCTTTCTTCCCCATTCCCCCTTCCCCTAGTGCAGGGTACAAACCGGATGCTCCATTATCTGGTTAACCTCCCTGCCTTTCCCTCATTTTATTCTCTCTCTCTCTCTATCAGTTGTGTTTTTTTTTTTGAGGTCGGGAGGAGGGAGGGCTTTGAACGAGTGTATTTTCATTTGTAAACGAAGATACCTCCTTCCACATGAATAATAATAATAATAATAATAATAATAATAATAATAATAGGTTTGGGACATAACACCCCAAGACCACCACATGATTATGATAGATGCCGTAGTTGAAAGCTCCGGAAATTTCGAACACCTGGGGTTGTTTAACGTGCACCTAAATCTAAGCACAAGGGCCTCAAGCACTTTCGCCTCCATTGAAGATGTGGCCGCCGCCGCCGAAATTCGATCCTGCGACCTGCGGGTCAGCAGCCGAGTGCCTTAGCCATTAGAACAGTGTAGCGGGTTTCTATGATATATTAGTATTACTACTACTCATTCCTACTCCTACGACAAAAACCGCGGGCGGGCGCGCGCACACACACACACACACTATATATATATATATATATATATATATATATATATATATATATATATATATATATGGCTCAACTACTGCGCAGAACGAATGTTTATCAAAGTCAGCGACATTGTAATGCGCGCTACATCGAGGATGGGCTGAGTTGGCGCCTCTAACCACAAAGCAAAGGAAAACGGAAACATACGCCTCGTTTCTTCTTCAGTTTACGTCGAAGTCGGCGAGGCTTAGCCCTGATTGCATAGGAAAACCTGGAAGCTCTGTTTGAAAACTCTGCATAGTCCAGTGGGCGGTCAAAGAGGGAGGCGTAAATCACACTGTTTACGCGCCACGCCTATTGTATACCACTCGCGGCCTTGTGCACGCCGGCCGGCTTTCCCGCGTTACAGTGTATTCTAGTACACTGTACCCGCGTGGCGCGCTAGCTCGTTGTTGCTAGGAGTCTGGCCGGTCACCTCCACTCGCGTTTCTGTCTTGGCTCGGCTCCAAACGGCTTTCGAATGGCCACCACCACAGCGGGATCTCTCGCGACGAGCCGAGTTTGCGGGTGCGTGAAGAGCAAATGAGCTCGGCCGCGTTCTAGACGCAGCTCGCTTCTCGACAGCGTCTTTGTTTTCGTGGTTGCTGTCCCCTCGGAAACTTTCTTTGTGCACGTGAACTAGTTCTGTTTCTCTTGTTTTGTCTCTCTTTCCTAGCGCAAAAAAATAAGAGCTAGGGAAAAAAAAACACATGCACCCTCTCTAGAAATATAACTTATACGACTTGATACTTACTCAGGAGATTTCTGAGAGATATAGAGAGGGAGAGAGATAAAGAGTGAGAGAAAGGTCCAAAATTTAGACAAGAAAATTAGCCGCATTAGCTTTACAGTTTGCTACCCCACACACGCCTAGAAAAGTATAATTGATCATTTACAAAAGAATAAATCTGAGATAGAAAAAGTAAGTTGTAGATGGATAACAGTTTGTTATCGGCCTGTTATCGAGTCCGTTTACATGAGCACTCAATTTTTTGTGCCTAGGTGACCGCAGTGAAAGGAAACCTAAGCAAGAACGCCAAAAATCTTACCAGCCGGAGGCGTAAGAGCACTGCTTTATAGCATATGATATACAGTTCATAGAGAGACCGCTCAAGTTAAGTAGAGTGCGTGTTGAGCGCGCATACACCATGATTTCAATTGTGCTTCGCTGCTGGCCTCAAAGTCGCGGATAGTTCCCACTAGAAACGGCCGCAGTTAAGTGAAAAAGAAATGCAATAGAGTGCCGATTACTGTACGGTATCAGCGCACGTTGAAGAGCATCAGGGGGTCCAAATTTTCAGTCTCCATTATACGGTATGTCCACCATCATTACCATCACCACCATTCTCAGTCTGCATGTGTTGGTCCACTGCAGGGTGAAGGCCCCTCCCAATGATCTCCAGTTTAACCTATTGTGTGTCAGCTGATTCTATTTTATCCCTGTGAAGTTGCTCGTAAAACTTCAGCAGGGACCACAATTGGGTGGCCAACACAGAAATAGGATACGCCTGAAATCCTGTGTCTACGGCTGTCCGACGCAGCAGAGTGCTTTAGGCTCACGTCTATCTTTCTTTATGTTTTCTTTTTGTCTCGCTATTTTCATCCTTGATTCCCCTTCTCCCACCGTAACGCGCGTCTGGTTGACCTACCTACCTACGCACGTCTGGTTACCCTACCTGCCAAAAAATCAAGGTTATAATTAGCACCTAACTATGCAGTGTTCCATATTCTTAATACTAGCGTGTTTACTCAATTCTTCTGCACTTTTGTTCACGAAGCAATCAATTCATCGCAAAAAATAACAAGCCTTAAAGAAAGCGAACGACACGAAGCAGCTGGCGATAGTGGGCCGTCAGCGGATACTAAGATGTCGTCTTCAAGTGACAACCTAAACAAAAACAATATGAAATGAGATGTACCGAGCGCGGAGGAGACACGAGAAATGCTTGAAGCAAGTTCTTTTCCGGTGACAGGCAAACGCTATCTAAACGTGGCTCTAGAGTCTACACATCCGGAGAGTTCACCCAGGCAAGCGACAGGAGGGTGGAACTAATTTTCTCTTCCACAGCTCTGAGGCATATCAGACGTCCTAGTTCACTGCGAGCTATCTTCCATTTCTTTATTTTTTCTTGGTCTTGTATCTTCGAGATACCACGAAGCACTTTTATAGGAGTGCTGCTGGCAGTCTCTAAGCTGCAACGTGTGCGCGAGTGTGTCTGTTCATGCCTGTTGAAGAAATCAAACGAAATCTGAAACTCGTGTTCATAATTCAAGGCGCTTGGTGTTCGGAGAGCATAGAACTGAATCAGAACAGAAGCGCTGTCTCGTCAACTTTATTAATATATTTTCTCTATGAGGCATTGACACCTTTAAATTACACTGTATGATCCCCTTAAAAAGAATTTAAAGAAAATTCGAAATAGTAAGACTGCATACAGGAAACAAAATTTGACACGAAATCACACTTCAACTCATTCTGTATGTCCTTCAGCCAAATCACCAGAAAAAGTCACTGAAGTGCAAAACGTCCGTCACATCTTAATACTAATATTTCAGAGAACTCCACTCGCATGCACGGGTGTATAGTATAACAAGTACAATACCCGCAAGTGCAACGCTGAGGCGCAAGAATGCAGAGTAAGATGGCACATAATTCAACGAGGTATGTTGAAAGTATACAGTAACCTCACAACGGATGTCCGGTTCTATTTAAGTATCTTTCAAGGGCTTTCTTTCTGAATATAGCATTTTCTATTCATTGGACCCATAATTTTTATTTGGTCATCACATTTTCTTTTTTTTTTGTTGCACGAAAAGTTCCTGCGTACTCCGTTCAAAAGAAAGTGCCGCAAGACTTGATCACTCGCTTGAGTTTTCATGAAGGCAGTATGGGTGTTGTCAGCGTCACCTATTCACTACTAGCTAACACTAATAAACTATTAGTCCTATTTAGCCATCATTAGTCAACACTAGCTGGCATTGGCCATAATTTGCACAATTGACACCAATGAGTCTACACTATTGAGGGCTGGTTTCGCGCAAGAGAATGCGGCAGTCTAAATAATGTGATTTAAATTATTTGTTAGACTTCACTGCCTTCGAGATTGGTTCAAGTTTTAGAGGCCAAGATCCTTAGGGTGTGGTTTGTGCGTCCCTCGTTGTAGTGCGTAACCACTGGTGGCACATACCCGAAAGAGCGGACCTTAGATTGTCCGCTGGATATCGGCACTTGTATATGATGAATACATGATGAAAAAATGCGAGATGGCTGTACTTGGAGTGTTCACTAGACAGATGGACGGACGGACGGATGGATGGACATACAGATGGATGGACGGACTAATAGGCGCACGGACGGACAGACAGACAGAGGGGTGGACACACGGACGGGCGGACGCTCAGACAGAGGGACGGCCGCACAAACAGACGCACGGACGAATGGGCAGACAGATAGACGAACGAACAGACAGATGGAAGAATGGACGTAGAGACGGACGTATGGACGGACGCACTGACGGTCACACGGATAGACGAACACACGGACGGACGCATAGATGGATGGAAGCAAGAACGAATGAACGGACGCAAGCACGGAAGGACTGACGAACGCTTCGTCCCACCAATCATCATCCACTCCATGGATATGCTGTGATTATTCCTCAAGTGTTATCGCATCCAGATTTTGAATGCGGTTTCAGAAGAGGCCACAGAACATGTTGCTTTCGGTATGTAGAAACTGACACTGACAAGAACCTTTCTTTTTTTTTTCAAAAGTGAAGCCAACACAATGCGAATGTGCGTAAAAGTAAAAAATAACCCATAAATATAACGCGCAGTTTTTAAAGGCGGGCAACAACGGAAACGCTTGAAAACATTTGCTGGTTCATTTGCGACTCTTTTCGTTTTCACTTCACAGGAAGTCCTCGACTTGCGAAAGTTTTACGGCTTTACCCATCCGCTGATCACCGCCGGCCAGACTGTAATCTTGCGAACATCTGGCAATCTGTGACGCAAGCTGTCGCCTCATCTTTTCGGTCAGGCAACTTCTCAAGTGAAATAGGCCACAAAACTGCTCGCGAATTTTCTCTCTCTCTCTTTCTTTAACTTAAAACTGTCGTCGTACCACTCTTTCGCAACTCGCACCTTGGTTTTTACGACTGGTGGGATCACCGCTTTGATAGGCGCACTCTTCCCTCCTTCAGAAGTCTTCGTAAAAACGGGTCTATATTTCTTTTCTTATGGAGACGACAAATAGAAGTCTTAAAAGTGGGGTAAACGGAGGTCTCTAGATGACATAATCGCTAAATGCCGCACGCTTTATTGTCAACTTACGTATTTCGTCCGAAGGTCGACAAATTTGAAACAGTTTTTCGCGAGTTGTGAGATGCCTAAACTCTGAAAGATTCCTCGCGACTGAAAATCTCGTATAAAAATGTAAATGACACGTTCAATGCGAAAGTAATATGCAATGCAGCCAAGATATTAAGCCCAAACACGTGATAAGGACGCTGCTCGATTGAAACCTAACTGTTGTCACTAAAACTAGAACTTACATTTGCTATGAGAAAACGCTGTATCAATCTATCCTTTAGATTCGTTTCATCTTAATGATCACGCACCTAAATTGTTATCGGGGTTTTAAATTCGAAAACGGTGATGTAATTGTGTAGCGAAGAACTCTGCAAATTTTGAACAGCTAGGGTAACACTTAAATCTAAGCGCACGGGCCACGAGCATCCAGATCTAAACGACGTACATAGTTGAAGACGTTCTACAGCGTGAAAGAGTAACAACGCCGAGCCGGCGTTTGACACTTTTCATTTGTAACCATTAAGTGAGCCGCTTAAATATAACGACCGTCGTTAGCCAGCAGCTGCAAATGAAACGATAAGTCATGTCGAAACGGAATATCTCTGAAAAAAGATAGATCATTACCTTTTCGTAAATTCTTCGTTGCAGTTTATACGTACATACCCTATACGACTAGTACCGTTATTGCATATAATAAATATTGGGTTTCCAGTGACATTGATTGCAGCATACAAAAATCATTAATCAGATAGAGTACTAAAAAACGTATTTGGGAGCGTAGGTCAGTGCGCTGGTTAACATTCGCAGCATTACACAAGCAGATATATCAAATAAGATCGAGCGTGGCACGCCTGCTATCATTGTTCAGTCGGGTCAGCACATGGAGCGTGATTTGAAGGTTCTGGGTTCTGGCTCCTCCGATGGCAATGCTGTTTATTCATTCAGTTTAACTCACTTTCATTCACGTCATAATTACTAACCTACAGTTAAAAACAACAAATTAGGTCATCTATGCTTTATTGGCTTCTCTGTCAGTTCGTTTCCTTGGGTGTGCCGATATCCTGTTAAATTATTTTCTACGTTTTTATCGCAGCCAAAATAGTATACCTACACGCACCATGTCTAAAAGAAAAGGCACTCAAGTCGACGTGCCAGAAAACATTGAAAACGCCATTGCTCCGTTCTCCACATTCGATTACCGCGGCCGGCTCTCAGAGCGCACTGCGAGAGTTGCCAAGACGCTGACTTAGGCGACAACGAAGCACACACTCGTGATGCTGACGGAGCATTCGGGCATGCAGTGCCGCTACATCAGTGTGAGTACACACTCATTCACTGCTTTGTCTGCCTCCTTCCCTCTTCGCATGCATCCTCTCTTTGACCACATTTTTGCTGTGTTTTCCCAGACCATCGCTGAAATCACAGCCCACTCAGCAGCACACTCAGCCCTCTTGGAAAATGAAGGAATAACTTGCGTGCCTAACCTCACAGAACTATGCCTCACTATGTTTGTGGCAGTCAACAGCGTTTATCCCACAAAATAAGAGCGAACTCACACGGGCCAACATTCATTCGTCAAGCCAGCTAGCTGCTTCGACCGAGGCTCTCCCAACCAGTACATCGCAATAAACCACCCACCAAGAAGAGGCACACAGAAAGGAATGGGTACATCAAGCACTCATTCTTGTAATTCCTTTTGGCTTGTCTTGACTCGGTTCAGTGCTTTTATTGCGGTGGATTGGTACCATGTAGCTTAGCTTACGGCACTTCCTTACCTGTGCCTGACGGATGCTTTCGAGTAGGGACATTTCCAAGCCCGCGAAACATAGCGACCTCGTCTGTCACCTGGCAACCACGAGAATTCGTCGGTGTAGGCTGTAAAAATGGGCGTCATACTCTGGATGTTCGGAGAAGGCCCGATATTTATTGAGAGGGCCGCCTTCTCCTTTTTGTCTGTTTTCTCCTTCAACTGAACATAATCTTCTGACCTGAACAGCTGCATCAGGTCGATAGCTCGTAACAGAGACATGTGTACGGACGCCCTTCTAAAGATAAAGCGGGACATGGATGGGAATGGCAAAAACTTTATAAACTTTATTCAGGTCCACCGGCGTGCGAACTATATTACGTCGCGAGCCCCTTTCACGTCGGGACAGGTGGACCTATAGTCTCTGCGCCACGTGGTGGGCCCGTTGGACCAACCATACTTTGTTTTAAATCCAAACTGCGTATCGCATGCAGCATCTCACTTGAACAATGTCCAAGTATTCATCAACCCTTAAGGCGTTAAACAGCACGTCGTCTAATCTGGCCAAGTCTGTGCAACGCGCGCTAGTGTTGACGTCTGAATTTCGGGACCTGCAGGAAACTGAGCGCCAATAATCACAGAAAATTATTGCATCATATTTTTTGCGGTTGCATTTACCTGCGCGAATGGCGTGTAATGATACGCGATTGAAAATTATTGGTACGCCAAGTGTTTTTTTTTGTTTTTAGCAAGAATCATGAAAGTGAATCAATTTTACTTTTGCCCTAGCATGATCGCATTGTAATGACACATATAAACATAACTTGGACATAACTTTAATCACCACTGTTCTTTACTAGACTTGCTGCAAGTGTTCCCTTCAACAGTGGACACGTCTGTACATACAAAGTCCGCACCAGCAGCCTGTACGAAGAAGGCCAGAAGATTGATTGATTTTGATTGATTGATATGTGGAGCTTAACATCCTAAAACCACCATATGATGAGAGACGCCGTAGTGGAGGGCTCCGAAAATTTCGACCACCTGGGGTTCTTTAACGTGCACCCAAATCTGAGCACACCGGCCTACAACATATCCGCCTCCATCAGAAATGCAGCCGCCACAGCCAGGATTCGAGCCCGCGACTTGCGGGTAAGAAGCCGAGTGCCTTAGCCACTAGACCACCACGGCGGGGCGCCAGAAGGTCGAAGCCAGCGCCTACCGTGTACTAAGGGGCCGGCGTGAAGCTCGCCGGGCTGCACAACGCCTATCGAGAATCGATGGACAATCGTTAGAAGACTGCACCGAAGGTCCGCATTCGGGAACTTGGCCGGACCAGTGACAATTGCCGATGTCGCTCCGAGTTGCTCCTAATCTTGGTGGTGCGGGAGCACTTTCCCAGGATACCGCGCCTTTAGGAAAGCAGAACACAAGTGCAGCGCGAAGGCTACGCAACCATAACTAGAACTGGGTACCGTTCCACAAAACGCTGTTAAGATAGCCCGCATCAGATTTCGATCAGAGGAAAGCAATAGCGACAAAACAAGTAAGCCGACTTTTTCTTTTTTAATGAGGAACAAAACGGACAAAGGAACAAAATAAGGATGGAAAGTGGCAATATGCGACAGCCTTTAGCCGGGGATTTTCGCGTATGCGTAATAAATACTTGTACATGAACTTTCTCATACAAAATATGAGAAACTGCTCCTCATTCGGTGCAAGTCAAGTCGTACATCGTTTAGGGGCGAAGCTCCTCTTAGTCTAACCTTGCCATGCGTAACGTGTAACCGAGAGGAGAGACGAGAAAGAAATATCTCCCGAGCAGTATAATAGACGCCGTTGTCTCAGAAACGTACATACAAATTGCAGTTGAGTGAGGATATTCTAGATGGCGCTGTGCCGCTGCTCTCCGATTGGCTGCTGCACGGGCTGTGCCTGGGTACGCGGAGAACGAGTGCCTCTCTTATTCTTCTGGATAGTCGCCGTACGTGGTGGTTCATTGGTGGGGCATGGACGAAGCAGAGCTGCGGGCGCGGTGAGGACGCTTGCGCTTGGCTTCCCTGGCTCGCGTCTCGTCGGTGTTACCCGCACGCCATCTGCATTCTCGAACGTGATCAGACGCGCGGACGCATACCCGGACAGACTGACACACGGACGGATGAACGCTTCGCCCCACTCATCATCATTCAATCCAAGGATATGCTGCAATTTTTTTGTTCGTACTCCACTTTTCGATTACAGATTACTTTGTGCAAGAGCAAAAGCGCACATCTTTCCTAATAGATCACATGTGAAGTTCGCCAGCGCATGGGCTAGATGTGGTCAAACAGCACCACCATGCGTAGATATTCCCTGCTCTCGCGGGAAGGTAATAAGCTACATGTTACAGTTAGAGGTCACTTTGCGATTAGATCTATGTAACACTTTTGCATTCAATAAATGCCAGTAATGCGGACGTCACTGAGAAATCAGTGGTGAGTTTGTGACAATTACCTTCTCCACCGGCGTGTCCAGAAGGAAGGAGAGGGTAGGGCTGGTTGGGTTAGAGTCCCTCCACCCTCCACAAAAAGTTTCAATTCAGCATGTTTCTTATTCTTCACGCACACGTACAAACACAGGCAGGAACATGCAGAAAAGGTTTTAACAAACCACCTCACACCACTTCTTACCCCCCCCCCCTTAAAAAAAAACTTTAGCCTACGCCTCTTGTCCCATCCGCCCTCTGTTTCGTGACGATGTTTTGGGGCCGAAGCTACCTACGCCGTGGGTCGTGCGTCCGCCATGTATGTAGTAGTCATCGTAGAAGTAGGTAGCCACCTCCACGGCTGGACTAGAGCTGCGGCAGGCGCGCACCCTTTTCCATTGAGGAGGCAACCCTAGCATATCAATTATAAATGAAAAGATAGTTGTTTCTGATAAAATAACTTACAGAGACGAGTATTGGTGACTTAATCTTCAATAAAATTTGCCTTGAATTTGATGCTTACTAAAAAAAACTAGTATCAGAAGGACGCACTTTGAGCACTACCTGACCAGAAAGGGTTGCCACGTTAAACTCGCTGGGCGTGACCTCCTTGGTTTTAGCAAGGTTAAGCGAGGGTTGGGCCACAGTGTCATATCGAGAACTAGTATATAGCCATGAACTCGAGGTGGTGAAAGGTGGGAAGTAGGCACGAAGCGCACGCCATAAGAAAGTGCGCGTGTGTCACCTCTCATTTAGTCCTTGGAATGTTCGCTGGACGACGGTACTTTCATATGCTGAATATATGATGAAGAGACGTGAGACGGCGGCACTTGGAATGTTCACTAGATGGACGGACGGATTGATGGATGGACAGACAGACATACAGATGTACTGATGTACGCACGGATGGATGGACGATCGCAAAGACGGACGCACAGACGGACGGACGCTTTTCCTCAGCCATGATCATGCACTCTGTGAATATGCTGTGATTTTCTTTGCTATGAAATACATAGGCTACTACTAAAGATTATATGGGCATGTGACACTTATATTTTATGTCCACTTTTACTCCGCGTAAATGTTTAGGAACATTTTAGCATAGACTGTTTTCAGATTCTAGAACATAAAAAGACAAGTTAATTAGACCCCACGAGAATTAACTTTAAGGATGTGCAGTCAGCTGACTGCTTAGCTGGATTGCACATAAAGGTTCACACTCTTCAATAACATTGTCATTGCCAGTGCACAGACACATACGCTCCCAAAAACAGTGAAAATCAAGAAATAAATTGTGTTTTCACTTACAAAACACGCCAGCGTATAAGGTGCTATAACCCGGACAGTACTCATTCTGTTACGGAATGGTGCATTACAGGACAAGTAACCCTATGTACGTAGTCAATGCACGACTAAGTGAAGAATGAAGTGACAATAAGTACACGGCGAAAAAGAAGTGTGAGGGAGCCGGTCAGCGCCGTATAGGGCAGGCGTTAGAGATCAAAGGACATTCTGATATCGCCAAATAAGGTCAGGCATCTGGCATTCCGAGGAGCCTCAGAGACGCTCTATTGGTGTCTCTGAAGACGCCAACCGTTTCCGCCTCCCTTGCATCCGTTACTTGCGCCTTTCAACCAGTCTGCACCCTCACCATTCTTCCTTCCCTGCCAATCGTTGCTTCTCTATCCTAGGATCTTTTTCCTTTCCGGCCTCCATTACCGGTGTCTCCCAAATCTGGTGTTTGTTTGCCCCCTTCCTTTTCCTGCCAAACTTGCCAACACATAAGTCAATTCGCGCCCCTCGTCTTAGAAGCCTTGCTTTCTTTATATAGATTTTTTCTCTTGGAAGTCCGAGATGTCCACGTTATTGGTCACTTTCTTGTTGTCCTAGGCATTTTCTGTCGTCCTGTCTACGTTGTTATATATTATTTACAAGATATTCACGCCACCTGGGCATTTTCTGTATTCCCTTTGAGCTATGCCCTTTCTCTGCACAGCGTGTCAGGGAGGAGCCAGCCTTGCAGCTGCTAAGCCAGTTGCCTCGTGATCAAATTGTGACCACCTGTACTGTGCGATGACATCGCATAGTACACGGGCCGCTACGACATCACCTCCGTCGAAATGTGACCGCTACTGCCGGTATCGAACCCCCAACCTTCGGGTCAGCAGCCGAACACCCTAGCCACTGTTTCACCGAGGCAAGCGCCGGAAGGTCCAAGTGCAATGCACTGCCCCTGGTCATCTTAAGTTCCCAATTAAATTACGTGCTCGTTTATCAAATACCCAATATACAGCTGCGGAATATCTCCTTTGTAAGCGCTTCAGAGTTTTAAAATTCATGACGGATGAACATTTTGGGTTTGGGAATATTCATTCTGACTGAACTCTTTCGCGGCGTGAAATTTTTTACTGCATCACTAAGAGCGAGTACGTAAATTTTGTTTGATTTGGCCAATTCGTCTGGATTTCGTGGTTCTTGGCAACTGTTTAAAACAGACTCGGTTGCGACAGAATATGCGAACTTCGCATTGATGCCTCATGTAACGGTCACGAAAATCGAACAGCCAGCCACAGCGAAAACGGGTGGAAAAGGAAGAAGAATACTTCGTAACAAGTCTCGCACAATGTACTCAGCGCTCACTAAAGTAACGCGCTGATATGCATTCGTTCATGCCGACGTGCTACTGTCGTTAACGACACGAAAACACGAGCATTTTATATTGAAACCTTTGGCGTAGGTGAGCTCGCAGCGCACGCATGAGAGGAACGTAAAGGCAATCTAAGTAGATTTTTCAATGACCTCTAAGCAACCTCCAAGGATACATAGAACAATCACGCCATTCTCTACCGGTGCTTTTCGTCTCTTTGTCACAGTTATTGACACCAACACTCTTTTCACTTGAGGTCGTGAGGAAAATGAGTTCTCGGTTGGTCCATGTTCGCGGGATGGCAATCGCAAATTGGCTGGTATACCCTCTTCTGCCATGCTATCAGAGGTACCTTACTGCATTGTCTCGCATGTCTGTCGTGCGCGACGAACTGATTTCACTTCATTTTGTGTTTCGGACTACGCAAGCGGAGACAACAGCGTGTAGCCATTAAGTGCGATGTATATACGTCACGAGCCCAAGAGGAACAGCGATTGGTAGTAAGTGCCACAGCCGAGTATCACGGCCCTTGCGAAAGATACATCGGCGCTGCAGCGAGATGCACCAGTGTTATGGCCCCTTATACACACACCGATGTATATCCGCCTCCGAAAATTGTAGCTCTGTGCGTATAGCTTTGACCACGGCGGCGATCAGCTATAGAAGCTCTCTAAACACAAGTTTGTCAAAAAAGCGTGCCCGTTACCTACAGCCCCTAAAGCACTAATCTTTCACGTATTGTAACAGGTCCGGTCTGATATCTTCAGACTGCAACTGCGTCGTGGCTAGAATATGCGGCAAATACCTGCTTTTGCTAACACTTGAACCACTAGCACAATTGCGCATGCACAACCAATACGACGCAATAAGTGTGCGTTTAACACCGTACGCTTGTCCGAGGACCCACAGCTGCCCGTGCGCAAATGCGTCCGTACTCGGGCGATATTGTTTCACGTGATAGCAGGCGCTGTCTTCAAGCAATGTTCGGTTGAGGTAATGGAGCACCATGAATCAAGCATGCGAGTCCACCGCATCATTTCAAGAAAAAAAACTACGCACCTGGAAAACTAACGCCTGTCCTCAATCTCAGCTGGACCGTCTTATCGGTAACTGGATGGAAGACGCCGAATCGACAGTGACTGGCACGCAAGGTGAAGATCGTTTGCCTAGCCAGCAATTCAGTCGGCATGCTCTACTGTCCTACTGCTTAGACTAAGACGGCTTCATCACTCGCGCTGTGTCACTTCACTTCAAAACGCACGCATGTGGACGCAGAGTCGAGTAAACGTGGCATCGTCCTTTATCGCCGATAAGAAAACTCGCGCAACTTTGACGACCACCTGTCCGGTATAATTCACATTCGCGGCTGTCATATTTAGCTTGACGGACACGAATCGGCGGCTTCAGTCGCTCCGGCGTAGCAGTGCAGTTTGTCACGGCTTACGGTCGTTCTTGGAAGAAGCAACACGTCGCATCCTCAGGGGCTGACGCACGTGACACACGTCAGGGGCTGACACACGTGACACACGTCAGGGGCAGCGGGAAACACTCGGGACAGGCGCCGCCGACTTTCAACGCGCCCGCGGCGCTCGACTACCGCATCACCACGCGCGCCGGCGTTTCCGATCGAGCTTCTCGAGCGCGCCCCTGGTGGCGGAACGGACGCCATCGCCTCTGGAAGTTCGTGTCGCTCAATAAAGCATTGGACACCCCGCGCGCCCGAAATGAGGCAGACCCGCTTTCGTGACAAAGACGAAACTGCGGGTCTTTCTTGTCTGCGCCGAGACAGACACGTTTCCGCACTTCTCGGCGGCCGAGCAACTTTAGCGGGACAAGTTCGACGCTATCGCGCGTGACTGGAGATAAGGAAGAAGTGCCGGAACACTCGGCGAACGTTACGTGGCGGATAGCGGACCACCCTCCCCGCGACACCCGATTCGCCGACATTCGAACTGAACCACCATGGTGTCTCAGCTTTCGTCCCTGAGAACACAAACAGAACGTTTCACGGGTTTGGCGGCACACGTTTGTGTGGCAGTGCGATGCTGGCATGGTTACGAAAGGCTTACTTGAAAAGCGCTCGTTTGTAGCCCTGAAGACGCTGAGAAATTCATGCGGATTTCACAGGAAATGAAAGCTTCTAAATTTCAAGAAGATTCCGTAATGATGCGGGAATCGCACCCGGGAACAACGCTTTTGCGAGGCGGTAACTGCGAATTGAGATAACTAGAATTCTAGCACGCGGCGGCGCGAGGGCTAATTATTCACCAAATAATTAGCCAACAAGTGGCTGTCAATTCACAATGATTATCATCAGACTGATCAGTTGTCAGTTATACCTTTCATAAACCTCCCTCCACTAAGAGGGATTTGCGCAAAACTTCTGAAGAATGGCTAGTTAAGCGCCTCGACGTGGTGGTCTAGTGGCTAAGGTACTCGGCTGCTGACCCGCAGGTCGCGGGATCGAATCCCAGCTGCGGCGGCTGCATTTCCGATGGAGGTGAAAATGTTGTAGGCCCGTTTGCTCAGATTTGGGTGCACGTTAAAGAATCCCAGGTTGTCGAAATTTCCGCAGCCCTCCACTACGGTGTCTTTCATATTCATATGGTGCTTTTCGGACGTTAAACCCCACATATCAATCAATCAATGGCTAGTTAAGAAAGTTGGTACTGATTTATATTGTACTGCGCAAAAAAAAAAACGGACGCAAACGCGAAGTAGAGAAAAAGGACAGACAAGTGCAGAATATATCAACTGAAGCTTTATTGCAAGACCGAGGCAATATATAAAGAGAAGAATAAAAAGCAAGGGAGGGCAAGAGGAGAGGAGAAGAAGTCACGAGGGGCCAAATCAACCAAACCTAGGCAACATCAGGAATAATCCGCTTGTCATACAAAACCTAGAAAGCTCAACTTCTTATCGTGTATGACCACAGAGGGAACACTGGCGCACAACTAAGAAATCTTGTGAATATGCGCAGCCTCAATAAGCTCACGCACCCTTTGGTTTTTATGCCGAAACAACACAATAGTATCATCAAAGAGCGGCACGCAGCCGCATACACTACAGTGGGCTGCTAGATGAAGGCCGGAGTGGCCTTTCAGAGAATTAAAATGTTCTCGAAGTCCAACATTTAAACAGCGACCTGTCTGACTTACGTATACACGATAGCATGATAAGGGTATGGAGTAGACAACAGCAGTGATACACGATGTATAATTATAGATATGACAAACATTAAATTAATCTTGCTGGGCATATATCTGATTCGTGACTCGTCTATCTAATTTGGCACGTAAAGTGGATAACTTGATCCTTGCAGAAATAACCACTTGGATCTCACATCTCGATGCCATCTTTTTTTAGGCGGTGGGTAAAACCGTGGACATATGGAAGAACAGCAAATTTCTTATGCTTCGCCTTCTCAGCCAAGTTGCAACAACACGAGGGCCCCTTTTTATTTCCTTAATCAACTTTTTCGCAGATTTTTAACAATACATCCTGTGGGAAGCCTGCTTGTCTAAGTTTTTGGGCCTGCCCAGCAAAACTTATTTCAACTAAATGAGTGCAGGATTTCTACAGTGCAGAGCTAAAACAAGAGAGTGCAATCGCATTTTTAATCCGTTTCGTATGGCCCGATTTATAGTTAAGCACATGTTTCACAGACCTATGGGGTGTAGCATCAGCACACATGCGTGGGCGAGATCTGTAGTTCAAGATATAAAAATTAAATACATTGGCCCTTTGGGTATTCCGAAGTGAATTTCAGGCCAAGAACACACTGCTCAAAACTCTTTAGAACACCTGCTGACATATCTTCAGTTCTCTTACGTAAAAAAACGATGTAATCAACGACACAACAAAAAATTCTGATTACGGAGGCTTGTAAAACCAGTTGGAGCGCCCGATCAACTCTACTTAAAAAATGTTGCTTAAAACATGTGCCACCCTAGACAAAATACATATACCTTTCTTCTGCAGCTACACCTCACCTTGGAAAGAAAATAAATAAAGATCCCAAGTAGAAGAACGAAATTTTGTGAAACATTCAACTGGCATGCCACTTAGACCAATGAAGGCAGGTTCATCGCTGTGACACGTTATGCATTCTTTCACTGCGGTCAAAAGGTATGTGAAAGAGAATAAAAGAGCTCCTCTACGTCAATGCTCACGGCATCACAATCAACGGGGTTTTCATCAAGCAGGAATCACACAATCGTTTCCGAGTTAAGTGCGATGTATGGGTCATCTATGCGTAGGGACGACAAGGAAGTCTGCAAAAAACCAGACACAAAACTGCCACGTGTCACATTCCGTGATTTTTGCGGGAAAGGGCATCCCACTCTTGTGCGTTTTTACAGTGTAAAATACCTCCAGCTTTGATTTGTTCGCCTTTTTATAGACTGCGTGAGCTCCTGCAAGTTCATGTCCAGCAACAGGGCTACAGCTTGTTCTTTCCTTTCCGTTGGCTTGAATGGCGTAGTGCGAAATTTTTTCCGCACAGCCTGTAATCTCTTCTCGCAATACATGCCTTCCAGCAAATCAACAAACTGACCTTCTTTGTCAGAAACAAGTAATGTAAGTCCATCGTTTGCTATAAAATCAACCATTCCTCTCAGGTTAAGGGAAGGCCCTGGTCTGCCCGTCGTAGTGGAGGGCTCCGGAAATTTTGAACACCTGGGGCTTTTTAATGTGCATCCAAATCTGAGCACACAGGCATACAGCATTTTCGTCTCCATGGAAAATGCAGCCGATGCAGCCTGGATTTGATCCCGTGACCTGTGGGTCAGCAGCCGCGTACCTTAGCTACTAGACCACTGCGGCGGGGCCCTTTAATGACGGGAAAATTACGCAACTATATAATAAACTTTAACGGCGGGTGCAATCTAAAAACTCAATTGCTGATAAATTGGGTGTTCCTCTGCTCCCCGTGACTCTAGAATAAATCGAATGGTTTTAGGGGTGAAGCACCTTGGAACCGAGGCTTTAAACCCTCGGCTTCAAAGTGCTTCCGTGGATGTGGATGGACAATTGTCCGTCCACATCCACGGTGCACATTACGGGGAGACGTGTGGTTGTGAGACAGACAAAAAATGGTTTAACGGTATACTAATATCGATCACAATAGAAAGAGCACGGTAGAAAACATCTAGAAGCACAGTTCTTTTATACTAGACAATGCATTCGTAGACAATGTGAACCCTATAACCTAGCTTTGTCGTCGACTCTTTATGTGACTCTGTGACATTGTCACTTAGTTTACATTATATGAGGCAACGCTCCGACAACGTATGGTTACTCAACCACACGATACCCAGAGCGTCACTCTTTTGCCAAGATTCACTTCGTGGAGGAGGAGGAGGAATAAACTTTATTGTGAGAAACCAGCAGGTTTGCTTGGCCGGGCCTAGGCCTCCCATGATGGGACGTCGGGAGTGTGCTTCGACGCCTCCTCACAGGCGTGCTGGGTCACTCAGGTTTGGACGTCAAGAGCGGTGCTCCGCAGAGCCTCATGGAGCTGGAGGCACCCTGCGCAGTCCTCCCTCAATCAAAACTGAAGGACGACCTAGTCAGAACCTCAATAAGGCTTAATGCCAGCCTCCCTGCCTGCCAAAAAAATTGCTGAGTATGGCTCAGCCCACTTCTCCAAAATTTAGATGCATGTAGGTATGTTTTACCGAAGACCATTAGTAACAAAGTAGGTGTTCTTCAAAGCCCCCCCCCCCCCTGCCTTCCCGGGAAAATATTCCCGGCTATGGGCCTGGACGCTATTGCACCGTCCTTTAGGTTCAGATGACTATTGATTCATGTTAAAACTCATTATTTCAGCCGTACTTATCACGTTGGCTTGCAAAATTGCTATGCTACCCTACTAAAGACGAAAAGCCAAGATTGTGAACTCCCCATTTAAATTTTCGCAATTTACAGTGACTAAGCACTTCACAGAAACACGCCTCTTTACAGAAGGCCTATAACGGAGTAAAACAAAATTTACAGTGCATTACCAAACAGAAAGAAATGAAAGCAAAACATATACAATAGCATCAAAATGGTTTCCATGATAACAGGGGTCTTCTGCCAGCCGGAGAGCATTTCGTGTTCTAAATTCTATGCCGCGTACCTCATTAGCAGCAGAGACACTTGGGTGAAAAGGGAAAATATCCTTCAGAGATAAGTATACGCATTTGTATATAAATTGGCCAACACCACCAGTGCTTCTCGGTAGTGGAGCGCTTAGCACCCGACCCTTCGGAAAGACCGTTTTTCTCGCATCGGCTCCATACGCCACTTTCCTGCGCGCGTTTTCCGTAAGCCGGCATTTCTACTTTGGGTGCGCACAAGATCTCAGAGCTTCCCTACGGAATCGGTCTCTCAGCTTTTTTTTTCCGCGCCTTTAGAACCACGTAAAACTCTACATGTGTTGCTTGTATTTATGATAATTTCCGTTTCCACAAAACGACACAAGCCAGTCAAGTTTCGAAGTTATGAGAGAGACGGGGATTCTCACTTTATCGTTTGTTCCCCTTTTTGCTTATAGTTTCCCGATCTACGACGTGCTCTATCCCACGTTTCGCCAGTAATACCACACGATTACAAGCGAGTTGAACTAATCTTTTAGTTCGTCGGCACGAGGAAGTTCAAACCTGTCTTTTCTTCTGATCTTCTCTCGTCTCTTCCCTCCTCCCGAAAGAGTGAGCAGGCTTTAAATGTGCCCCTCCAGGTGGCTGTTACCACCTTGCTCTCTCCCTATTTTCTGTGTCCTCGTGTATGCGAGTATGCAAAATAAATAAATAAATGAAAGTAAGTAAATAAATAAAAAATAGTTCCAGACTTTTGGGGCTTCATCGTGGCGCAATGTAAACCATTTCCTCAGGAGCTGACAAATATCGTATCAAAAGCTGCAAAGTACTTGTAGAATGTGTGGTACGCGGACAAGTCAACACCTTTGGCTTGGATTCACGGAGATGTTGCTTCTAGAGAGACACACTTATAAAAAAAAGTAAAGAATGTGTGTTTTCGTCCCACACCAAACAAATGTAATTTTTCTTGTGGGCCTTTCCTTGCACTGCAGCCGCATATTGAAGACGAGTCTTTCTTGGGGATCTTCGACAGAAAATTTTTGGTTTGTCTGTCTGTCTGTACATTTGTCTCTTTGTCCGTCATAACGATATCTTAAACGGCACCAAACGGCCAACTCCATCGGCAGCACCCACCAATATCGCTCAAGGTTTAGCGTTTATAGTTGTGCGATTGTCAATTAAAAAAGCAAATATTGCGCATATCTGAGGCACCATAACAACATGTCCAAGTTTTGTATGTCTACCTTTGTACTAGAAGAGGCACACAAAAGTAACTCTAAGGACTGTAGTGTATAACGCGCTCCGCTGACATTGCAACGCGATGCTCAAGAAGGTGTTTCCAACGCTTTTCTACGACGGCACGGTGGTGGCACCTGCCTGTCGCTTTGCATTCTACACCTTATCACCTCTGAGACTGGCGCGCACCTTTCTCCGCGGGCTGTACGCCTTCGTTTTCCAAGATAACTGCCAGATGGCACTTGTGTCTAACATGCCTTGATGCGCTCGTTCGCCTCCGCTATACGCTCGAGGCGCTCTAACGCAGCGCCTGCAGAATACCATTAACTGATTTTCTTGCGCGGAACATCAAATAAACATTTTGTTCACTCTCTCGATCCAGACGCAAGACTATCGTCTTTCGACAAAATTTGGGTTGTAACATGCAGATTTAGAACCAATGTTTTTTTATAGAAGCTAGTACGTCTACCAAAATGCGAAATGTTCTGCTGACACTACTTCATAAGGCTACAACAGATGGTCGCACTGCGTTGTACAGTGCTTCAGTTAGACCACTGACGCAAGTTCATACGCTATAATGATATCATGTTTCATTCATAACTTGCCACTATCGCCAGTGTGCAATACACGCCCGCATGCGCGGTACATTGTCCCGTATATGACACGCAGAACACCACCGGCTCACCCGTTGCCCGAAACTGCAGCGCTTCGATTGCGAAGAGGCCCGACCCGGAGCTTCCATGCAGCTCACAGACAGACGCACGGGGACAAAGCCGGTTGGACACAATGCGCTTGCAAAGCGTGGCCCGTGTCAATGGATTGCCACGCATCCGATTTTCTCTTCTCTCCGGTTTCACTGTCAGGCAATGTCGTTTCGAATGGCATTCATCGGGGCCGTGTTTTCTAGCCGGCCGTCGATACCGTACCAGTGGGACAGATGCCAATAGGCGGGACGTTTGCCGGCGCATTGTGTCCATGTCTATTTGTTTCGTCGCCGTCACACGACGGTTGCGAAATGGCGCTGTCCAAATATTTAGTTTCTTGGGCTTGCCCGGGGGATCGCTATAGTTCCAGTCGCAAGAACTTTCGTTTCGCCGGTTGTTTGAGCGTTGGGTGAGGGAGGGGGTGTGTGTGTGTAAAATTGTTTGAATTGGAGGTCTGGCCGTTATCAGGATTTGAACCCGCGAACAAGAGTGTACTATAGCATAGACTTTCTTACATGTGTTTTTTATTTAGATTTAGTCACAGAGGGCAAATGTATTGCAGTTCTATGTGCTGCGGGAGCGACAAGATCATATTGATGCCCTACACAAATGTCATGTACTAGCGTGAAAAAGCCAGTTGGTAAGAATTGAGGTTTCTGTTACACTTTCTGTTCTTTTTTTCATTTCTTCAAGACAGCTGTATGTTCAAATTGTGAAAAATGCTTGTACGAATTTATATCGAAGCTAGCGGAGAAAGGGAGTGGGTGAAAGTGCGTGGTGGTGTTGACGTAACACTGCACAATGAACGCACATGCACACTCGACCAGTAGCTCCTCTTTTCTTATCGCTTGCCCCTTTTTTTCGCAATCACACCTTCCGGCAGCCTCGCCAGTATAGGTAGGCATCAGCGACTGAACAACAAAAACACACGCAAGCGGCATGATTTAGATTTGTGCTTCTTTCCCCTCGTCGGTACGTAGGAAGTGATTAAGTTTTGGTCGGAAAACTCACTTACAAATTGCTTTACCAATAAGTATCACCATACTTAAACAGGGACACCCACAGGAAGATTGCTGCAGTTCCAGCGAGACCATCTTGCAGCCATTGCTTATAAGCGTATTTCCAGAATATCTCAACTGCTTCTTTAAAGCGGCTGCTCAGTGGTGTCATCCGGTGTGTGCATAACTCCAGATACGCGCATTGTTGTGCTCTTGAGAGCTGTAAAGTTTGGTTAGGTTTATGGTTAAGCATCATCAACGAAACTATGTACATTCAACGGCTTCTGCATATGCTTAATAAAAGCATGGTGTCTGCCTTTATTACATTCCGTCGCCCCGCCGCGGTGATTTAGTGGCTAAGGTACTCGGCTGCTGACCCGCAGGTCATGGGATTGAATCCCGGCTGCGGCTGCTGCATTTACGATAGAGGCGGAAATGCTGCAGGCCCATGTGCTCATATTTCGGTGCACGTTAAAGAGCCCCAGGGGATCGAAATTTTCGGAGCCCTCCACTATGGCGTCTCTCATAATCATATGGCGGTTTTGGGACGTTAAACCCCACATATCAATCATTATTACATTCTGTCTTTTTAGACTGAAAGCTCAACTACGCCAGATCTCTCAAGGTTATTTACCACGTCGCCATTATCTTATGCCTTCAGAGCGCGAGTTTGGCAGTGGTGACGTCACGCAATTCTATCGACCGCAGAGAGGTGTCGCAGCTGGGCTCAATCGGAGCCTGACCACTGTGGTACCACGTCACCAAACGAATGCTGAATGGAAAATTGTGGTTATAGCCTTTGCGAAACCGAGCGATTACATCTTTTGCCCGGGAGAATCACTGGGTGTTCAAGAGTTAAACCATAGCTATTTTTGGGCTCATATCTTTGAGCCACACGTGTAGTTTTGAGAAGAGGCACCACGAAAAAGACGTACGGACCATTTTCCCTGTGATTCTCATAATTTCATCAACCCGTTCCGTTTTGTAGGTCAAATACGCCCTCACCACGTCGCTTTAGAATGGCTACAATAGCTGTCTCCGATTGACCATTTCTCCTGCGATGTTGATCGTTTCATCAACTCACTCAAATTCGAAGGTCAACTACACCATGAAACGTCGCCTTAGAATATCTATAATAGTCTTTTTCGATTGAGCTCCGCTATTTCGTACATCACTCGATGACATTATAGACAAGTAGTACACTTCTTCCGAGTTCATTAGTTCCGGCGCAGTTGCCGCTCTCACTCAGGGCTACGATGCACTTCCATCTGTTCCGAACACCGGGTTAATCGATTGCCTCGGCTGGAAAGTGGGGCCGATAATGCGTTCTATCGACCAACTACGCATCTGGAGATTGCGACGGACGCAGCCGCTTACCATCATTCCTTCCAGCTTATGCCCAACTTCCACCAAAAAGGTCCTCGCTCCCTTTTGCCCTCGCTCCCCCCCCCCCCTTCTCTTTTTTCTCAACGCTTCTTTTCTCAACGCTCTCTACGTTACTTCTGGTGGCATGTCTGCGCACCGGAACACCGATCTGACGTGCCAGCAGCCCTCGAGTCAAAAAACGCCAGGCCTGCATGGAAAGCGCAGCACAGTCAAAGCGAAAGCTATGAGAGCGGCCTTTCTAAGCACTCACTGGGAAATTGTTGCAAGCACGCTTGCTTGATGCCCACTACGGCATTAATAATGACAATTTATGTTAGTAAGTAGGCCGGCATTCGCTATGCTGATCTTTTGTCATTCTTCTGAGAAGCGTGGTATCCGCGAAACTATTGCGATGAATTTTGTGCCAATTGTTCATTCACTGGCTGCGGACGATGAGGAATCATCCCTGCGGTGTTTATGCGCCACAGTTAATAGCTGAACAAAAACAAGCTTTTGTAATGGGAACATTGGACGACCGATTCGTTACGCTATTCGCATTGTGCGACGACTGCTTGTTATTTCGCTGTTTTAAAACGCTTTACAAGTCCTGTTAACGCGATTGCTTTCCCGAACTCAAGCTTGCCTAAGGCATGCTTGCCAACAAGTCCCCAGCACCAGCGTGTCTCAGTGGTACACTACTAAGCTGGCACCCTGCGGTCTCGGGTTCGAGTCCGGCTGTGTCATTGGTGCTAGGTTATTTTTTTTCTGATTTCACGCGATGTGGTTACGAACACCGGCGGTGGCGGAAGACAACTACGCCGCTGCGCAAGACCCGACTTGTGATCTCATAACAGCTTTCACTTTAAATTTGGCACCCGGCAGCAAGCTTATTATGGGGAAGTTCACAGTTATGATTATTTTTTTTACTGGTTCCTGAAACCACTGAAAACGTCAATGAGGCAGAAACTCGTGCTTGGACCACACGCTCTGAGATTTACAAAAACTGAAATCCCAGATGAAGTCAATCATTTCTACAGGTTGCTTGTCATTATCATGTCCGCATTCTAGTTTCATGTGCATGCTTCTTTCTCAGAGTTCAAGGTGCTCTAAAGATGCCGCGCTCCTTTTTTCTTTTCAAGTGATCGTGGTTATAGATTTTGATGGTGGTGTTGTTGTGCAGGCAAGAAAAATTCAGTTGAAGGCATGTCAATCCCAGGGCAAGTATCTATCAATATTCTTGAGAGCTACGGTTTGCAATTTGTTCTTCGTCACTAAACTGTGGTACGTGAGCAAGGTGTTTCATTGTTCACTTGCTAATACACAAAAATTTCAACGTGTCTTCGCAGTGTTCGTGTGGGCCTAGAGGTGCGAACAATACAGTCGAAATAATCTGTTCTACAGTAAAGACCAATGACAGGACGTGCTAAATGGGGTTAAAAGAATGCAAGTGGTTCCTGTCAAAAAGACCTTTTTTAGGCTTCAAAGCGGTACTTTTCACGTCAAGGTATTTCTGGAAGACCAGGGTTTCTTTCTACCTTGGGGAGTCAGACTGTTTCATTTGTATTAGGCCAGATACTATTGACCATGTTTATTTTTACATTTTTGGAAGGAGTGTATTTTTGGGATGTATTGTAGATGACAATAAACAAGAAAATACTGCTGTACCCATATAGAATCCCAATTCTCCCTGTAGATAATGACAATCGTTTCCCATTTGACTAAATAATGCTAACAGGCCTCCACTGTTTAGGGCAGAACTCTATGGCAGGATTTATTTATTTTAGTGTGTTGCAGATGCAAGACCCGCGAAAATGTACTTCGAGGAGTGCATGTCGAAATTTGTTGAACTTAAGAAAGCACAGGAGACTGTACCTAAGTGGTTGTCGAAGATGGAACCATTGACAGCTCTGAAGGAACTTTAAAATTGGTGTCTCTTTAGTAGGACTGACACTGTTTGTTGTTGAGACCATTATGCCATTGTTGACTTGTTGTTGTACATATTGTCTGGGAACACGCAATAAAGCAATAAAAAAGCGCGTGAATTCGGGCACCGCCGCCAGAACAAATCGACAAAGGCGCCCCTGGAAGGTGTGCCGATCCCATGCCCACTTGTATGCGCCATTATTCAATAATTAAGGAGGTCTCTATCGCGGGCTTGAGAGTGAAAAGTCGTTGCTTGGATACGAACGCACGACTTTACATTCCGACGCCGGCGCAGGAACGTGAGTCACATATAGGTACGATGCCAACTGCGTAGGCGCACCCACACGCCATGCCCGCAACCAGTCAGAACCACTTTGTTTCCGGTATGAAGAGAAAAAGCTCATAAATGAAGGAAAAAACAAATAAAGGAAGGAAAAAAAGAAAATCAGTTAGTACGCTTCCATAAGACAAGCCTCACTTGCCCCCCTTTTCCCGATAGGCGCAAGGCTGGGTGTTCTTTTTTTTCATTTTGTTTCTTATTCTTCAAGTGTTCGAGCACGCATCCCCTTTGAAGGTTGCTAGCATAGTTCTCGTCGGTTTTCTACTTAAGAGACTTATATATATATATTGTTAGTATACTTTGAAAGTTCATCTCTTATTTTTTTCTTCGTTTCGTATCATAAATGCACTATAGCCTACACATCACAGTGAAACAGAGCTGTGGTATTTATAAATTCAGGTAGAAACCATGCAAGAATAAAATGGCACAAAATTTCAAGAGGCCGACTTGCTGATAAAAGGAAAAGGCGCCGAGCTTAAACATATGCATGTGGGATTCACAACGCTTTCCTGGAGGAAGAGTAACACTGGAAAAGAATGAAGAGAGAACAATGCCACAACCCTTTACGTCATAACCGCTGTCTCGTAGGCATTTCGTCATGAAAGCACTGGCAGACTCCACGTTTTCTGACTTGATCAAATACCCAGTTATCTACACCGCTTGTGGAGGTTGTTTGACAAGGGCGAAACGAAGAACGGCAGGACGGTGTGCTCCACGCTAACAAACACGCGAAAGTTTTTTTTTTTCCTCGTGCTCTCGAGCAGGTCCTAGCATACAACACCGACCAAAAATACAGAAATGATGAGCTAGGAACGCGCCATGAGTATGTTCGGTGGCACGCGCTGGCAGTGCTGGTTGCATCACAGACCTAATTAGGCCAATGTGAGAGCACAGGCGAGACACTCAGTCTCCGGTAGATAACTTTGTATCATCGAAGACACCGACGCACTTAAGTGTCAAGTTGCTCTGCTTCGTGCGAAGCAAAGCACAGCGGGCGGCCATTTGATCACCAAGCCAGCCATTGCGAATGGAGGCCATATAAGAGCGACAGCCAAGACAGGCAACGATTATAAAAGGAACAAAAAACAAGTAAGAAATACGAGAGATGAAACATCTTCAACAACGGTGTAGTACCGGTGGGGTTCAGCTCGAAGTTTCGTAAGGTGCCGGCAGACGAAGCTGAGAGGGGAGTAGTCTTGATAGGTTCGATGTCTTTTGCCGCTTCTTTCGATAAAAGGCCCATATAGAAAGCATATAGAAAGTTTTGAAGGGGGACCAATAAAGCTTCTCCGGTAAAGGCGCAACAAAGGGACACACGAACAGAAAAGCCGTTAAGATGGGCCTTCTCGACTTTCGGGAAGAGGCGGCCGTTTCTTTTGAAGACGCTTCTTCATATTTCTCTTTTAAATTTGTTCTTAAGGAGAACCAGGAAAAAAATGTCAGAGAAAAGAGAACTGGCAAAGACGAAAATAGGCGAAAGGCAGATGGCGTCTGAAGAGGGCGGTGATACTGAAGACAATGTCATCCCAGCACTCATTCCCTTGTGGAATTCTGTAACAGCGTAAGACGATATCGGATATCTGACTGAATATAGGGACCTATCGCGAAAGTAGGGCAGTCTTGCTAAGTCGCTCTCACTAATCACGTGACTTCAACTACTGTATTTACTTACGATTGTCAACCCTTAATAGGGTTGGCTAAAATATTGCGATTGTTGGTTAACAAATACTAAATAATTGTTACTGTGTTAGCTAGCTATCCATGGTTATGATAATAACACTGGCTTCATTCATCTCAGTCAATTCAACCAGTCAACCACTCTCAACCACTCTCATCCCCGGAACGACACCTTCATCAGCCCAATGCACACTTCAGTTCTGGAGTCTTGAAAGAATTCTTTATATTTTGGCTTCCAGTGTACTGGCTAAAACACCAGTTCAATGATTAAGAGAAGAACGCAATCGTCGAATATTGATAAAGTTACTGCGCCCAAGATATGTCCTCTGAGGGACGCTGATTCAAAGAGGAGATCCAGATTAATTTTCTACATTGTATACTACTATATGACTCTCTCGTCCTTACCAGTGTTCGTTATTCTTGCGAAACGTCATCTTTTCTCTGTTTTAACTACGGTGCTGTTTTTGGTCGAGGTTTTAATCACCGACCGTCGTATATCATACATCGTAGTGACATTTAACCTCGCAAAATGGGTAAACCTCACTAATATTGGCCACTCGTTCCCACAACTCACTGTTCCCAACACTCGCCAGCACTATATATATTGCTCTTGCCACACCTCTAACTTCATACCGCTTCGTTCCCACTTCATTCCCGCTTCATTCTATGACCATTTAGCTTCAGTGAACGCACTTTATTCAACCCACTTTTGTTCGCCCCACTTCATCCAGCCCTCAACGCACGCCACCAGTTTCAGTGTTTCATCAAAGTCCACCGAGTGGAATGTGCTGAATTTTTTTGTTTAAACCGAGTTTTGTGTCGGAATATTCCAGCTCGACTGTATGTTGGAAGTAAACGTTAGCGCAGTTGTTTTTCGCCATTCTATGAACGTATACGATTTTAAAAAAGAAGACACAGAAGCACGAGCTTCGATTGTTGGAAAGTAATTGATTGATAGATTTGTGGGGTTTAACGTCCCAAAACCACTTCTGATTATGAGAGACGCCGTAGTGGAGGGCTCCGGAAATTTTGACCACCTGGGGTTCTTTAACGTGCACCCAAATCTGAGTACACGGGCCTACAACATTTCCGCCTCCATCGGAAATGCAGCCGCCGCAGCCGGGAATCGAACCCGCGACCTGCGGGTCAGCAGCCGAGTACCTTAGCCACTAGACCACCGCGGCGGGGCGATTGTTGGAAAGTAACTCTTTAATTAATAAAGATACAGCTTTAATGGAATAACACTCGTAGGTTATTCTTTCTTTTATTGCGCACTTTCTTCTCATTGCATATATGCGCCAATTTATACGCCCGGCTTGGAAATGTTGGAGGATTTCTCGAATTTGGAAACATCTTTCCTCTGTTTTCTTCTCGCACACTCCATCACTGCTATTCGACGCAGCTGCTGCTCCGGACACTTAAGAGGGTCAGGCCGCCTTTCTTGCGAGGCAATCTCCGAGTTGGATAAGCAACGACACAATCTGAAGCTTGCGCACCAAATCAAGAGAATGACGCTGACGATGCTATTTTATTCCCTCTTTCAAGCCCAAGGAGGGCGGGAGGAAAAGAAGCGCATAGCGGCGAAACGCGTGTGAAATTTCGCCATGTCGCCAGACATTAAAGAGATCTAAGAGCGTTGGTCATCTCGGAGAACTTTGGAGTAGCGCCAAGCGCAAATAAAGAGATAAACAAAAAGTATGAATATCCGCTGAATGGTAAAAGGGACGTAATTTAATAATAATGCGACTAATGGTATTTTGGTCACGAATGGCCCTGCATGATGATGGGGGCAAGGCGGTAGAATGGCTGGAGAATAACGATGTGATATAACAAAACAAACTCATCGACCGATGCGCGGGATTTGACCACGCGCGGATAAAAAAAATGTATCTCTACCAGAAGACCCCCTCTCCCCCCCCAAAAAAAAAAATCGCAGCATATCCACAGAGTGAGTTATGATGAATGGGGCGAAGCGTCCGCACGTCCATTCGTGTTTTCTGTCCGTCCGTGCATCCGTCCGTGTGTTGGTCCACGCGTCCGTCCGCGTGTCCATCCATGCTTCCATCCGTGTGTTAGAGCGTGCATCTGTGGCTATTTTCAAACATGGCACGTGCAAACGCGAAAAAGAAACGTAATGAGTTATCACTCATTTAAACGTACATGAACGACAGCTATTCCGACTTAGTTTAGGGACAAAGCAATCTTGGAAATAGCGAGCAATCAAGAAAAAGTGTACTAACATGCGAGTGTTCTTAGAGGCTTCTTAATGTTTCACAAGGCGTTCTCACTCATAATGAAGCAACCCTAAGTATCATAAGTGAATTTCGCAGCATTTGCATTAGGAATCTACCCGATATTCTTACAAGCATTAACTATTCCCTCCCACTTGACGTTAATCTTGATATGTGCCTGCTAACAGTCGCGTGTATCTCACGAAAACGCTTCTTTATGACGTGTACTTGATGCTCTCTGAGCCCCGCCACGGTGGTCTAGTGGCTAAGGTACTCGGCTGCTGACCCGCAGGTCGCGGGATCAAATCCCGGCTGTGGCGGCTGCATTTCCGATGGAGGCGGAAATGTTGTAGGCCCGTGTACTTAGATTTGGGTGCACGTTTAAAACCCCATGTGGTCAAAATTTCCGGAGCGCTCCACTACGGCGTCTCTCATAATCAAATGGTGGTTTTGGGACGTCAAACCCCACAAATCGATCAATAGATACTCTCTGAAGCGCACAATTTGAATTTTGTTCATGATTACGTGTGTTATAATACACGCTTACTCTTATCGGAGTCGCGTGCATTCCATGGCCGCTAAATTAATTCAAATATATGGCTTATTGCACACTGCCAGTGAGCGCGTGCGACTTCCCACTGCGCACTGCTTATCTCGTTTTGGTATCGAGTTTGTGAGGTATAGCCTCGTTACATTCATATTCCTTGACTTCCACGGATGCCTCTGATCGTGGTTCTCTTTTCACTGCATAAGTTGATGCTTCTCTGCCGACTTGAACACCATGACGGCTGAACTTTGCCCAATTGGCGCAGTGTTCTCAATTCGATACCTCTAGTTTTTCTTCACACAAGTTCCGAATTAATACGGAGACTGCTCTGACAGGTAATCCGCTTACACCACGGGGCCTCGGATTGCAGTTCATCGAATTGTGCGTCCATGAAATTTTCTTTCGGTTTGTTTGCTTTTGGCATAACATTTACAGTTGTCTCCCTCACTTTTCCACAGGTGATCGGTACAGACATAAAGCAGTCCATGAGCCCTAGGCCTACCACAAAAATAAAGAACACAAACGAGGCACGGAGATCGGATGCTACCTGGGGTCGTGAACGTGCGTCATCGAAGACTGGAAATGTGAGTTTGCCTGGATGCGATAGAGCGGCTCTTTGAGAAGCTAATCCAGTTTCCCGGTTCGCTTCAACGGTCTCCATAAAAGCCCGATTACTATTCGGCCGTGTGCTCTCTGTGAGAAAACTTCACGAAAGCACACGCGTGCCCCTCTTAAATTGTGACGCAATGCGTGCCGCGTTGCATGAAACGTTAAGAAATAGAAATGCCTGTTGCACTGGATAGAAGACAGGGGCGTAGCCAGAAATTTATCCAGACAGTGGGGAGGGGAGTTCATCACTCTTGTACGTTCATACGTGGTTTTTTTTGTATGTATGCACTTGTACGCATGCGATAATTCAAAACTTTAGGGATGATCGATGAATCCTCTTTCCGGCAATTTCTGAGCGAGGGAGGAAACCTGAGCCCTTGGTGGGAATTGTTATGGGAATTGTGGTGGGAATAAAGGAGGCTATGGCCGAGTTCTTTTTAGTTTCACTTAAACGTGTCTTTTATCTAACATATTTGGGTGCACAATGCGTACCCTTCTGATGTCAGTATGGAAGTCACGCGTACCACCTCGCACATCGAATCCGTTCGCCCCGCCGCGGTGGTCTAGTGGCTAAGGTACTCGGCTGCTGACCCGCAGGTCGCGGGTTCGATTCCCCTCCGCGGCGGCTGCATTTCCGATGGAGGCGGAAATGTTGTAGGCCTGCGTGATCAGATTTGGGTGCACGTTAAAGAACCCCAGGTGGTCGAAATTTCCGGAGCCCTCCACTACGGCGTCTCTCATAATCATATGGTGGTTTTGGGACGTTAAACCCCACAAATCAATCAATCATCGAATCCGTTCGCTCTACTGGGCAGTCTTTTTCAGTGGTCACGTGTGCTAGGTTTATGACCATCAAGATAAGTTTAACGCAAAAAAAAGGACAGTGAGTACAAACTTATTTGAAGACGACGAAATGCAAGATGTACCACAATGACAGGGCAGTGCATATCGTTCATCACCATTAGTACACGCACGTTTTAAACATACTTGTGCAACTCGGGCATTCGCGGTACTAGACTTCTTCACTCTGGAACTTTTCGGGAGTGAATGTGCGCTCTTTGCTTCACTCTACGTAATTTTTAATCAGAACTTACAGTACTGTCCTGGGAAACTAAAGGGGATTTTATAAAAAGTAATTGTAATACAAACGTGAAGAAAGAAAAGTGGTCGAAAAGATCACTCGCCACCGGCAGGATCCGCACCTGCGACCTTCAAATAACGCGTCTTATGCTCTACTACTGCGTTACGGTGGCGATCATCCCCCTCCCCCCTCTTGTCAACTTTTTAGGGTGTATATGTGCATTAAACCTGGGGGTGTCAGTCAGCGCCAGCCGTTGCTATTGCGGCGAGTGTCTTTATCTGTATGTTTGGCGTCAGGTTGTTCGTGATATTATTACGAAATGGCAGCTGACCAATTTTTCCTCGCATATTGCGTCAAGGAATCAAGAGTACAGAACGAGACCCTTTCTATGAATGAAAGGAAGTGTATGTTAAAGGGGTCGTTTTATTAGTTGGACACAATATTAATGAGAACTAACAGACAGTGATGCCAGGGCAAATATAGGGGATGTTATTAGAAGTAAATGTAATGTTAATGTGAAGATAGGAAAGTGGGCGAAAAGATGACTTGCCACCAGCAAGATACGAACCTTCGATCTTCGAAGGTCGCGCTCGCGTTATGTCCTGTGTTGACCTTGTCTTCGTTCTTTTCTTCTTCTTTTTTTGAACTGTATGCCTCGACCGGCTATGAGTCGTTACCAACTTGTCCTGTTACTACTCGGTAGTAATAAATATCATAGACGTTAAACAACATCGGTGGTGTTTGTACGAGCCAACAACTCATCCCGCGAAGCACAGTGCACGATCGAATCCGTCGACATCGTGAGCAGCCGGCGCTGCGAACCTTTTCAACGAAAAATAACTGATTGCACGGTAATCAAATTACCTTACCAATACAGCTGGCGTCCTTGCTGTAAACATACTCACGCCGCTGTGCCTCCAGCAAATCACGCCGTTTCCCTCGGCATTTCATTTCCAGGCTGCCGCGAAAAGATGCGGCGGGTCTGAATTTCGAGCTTCGTTCCGTCCCGACGCAGCGCGAACATCTCCGCGTCGCGCATATGTGGCTGCGCAAGCGCAGAGGAGCCGCCGCAAAATGAATTCGGGAAACGTGAATTCCGCCTCCGGAGGGCGCATATTTGTTTTCTTCCCGATTCCTCGAATACAAATCGCGGCAGTTCACCGGCAATTCCGTGCTTTGCGCGTACACATTTCTAAGGCTCTTTATGCGTGTTTCACGATTCACTCGACCCGGGGAGCGGTGCCAGTCGAATGCGTGCATGCATCCGGCGAATTCACGTTAGGTTTGACGTTACCCAATAAACTTTCTCAAATTGAGCAGCCGCTTGGAAAATCGATCTCGTAACGCAAGATTGTTGACGCAAGATTGTTGACGCAAGATTGTTGACACAAGATTGGGGTTGTTATACGAGTAAAATCTCAGCTAAGTTTCATAGCTATCTAGTTACTATTCTCACTGACACTGGCGTCGTTTCGAATATGTGATAATAAAAAGTTATAATAAAAATAGGAACAATAAACTTCGAAAGGTAAATCATGGCGGCTAAATTAATGGTTATAATTGAGAAGGTATGCAGGTTATTCGGTCCATCTCCAAAAAATGGCGCGCATGCGTTAATTAAGAGTACGTAATTATACACTTTGAAGCCACATCAGGATGTGTGCCTTACCTTTGATGTGAACGTGAAATTTTCCTTACTGCGTCCCTAAAATGAAAAGCTATCAGTGCGTGTCGCGCGAGACCTGCTCTGATCTTTGTCCACGCTATTTGATAGGTAACGCTCAGTACAGGTAATACAGATTGGCGTCAAAACATGCGGGTTATGTGTACTCACCGACAAGTTCGCGTAGGAAAACGTTTTGTCTTAAAGGTGTTCTGTGTTCCAAGGTGAACAGGTATCGAAGCGCTCACATTTAGTAAATATTTCACCACTCAGAGAGGATAAAAGAAACGAAACAAAAATGTCACATCCCGCAGGCGTGGCTCGTTCGCCTGCGAGATCACTCACTTGCAACATGTTGGACGTCAGTAACGAAAACATTCGCGGTTCAAAGACAATAGATTTCATTAGCCACGTTCACCTGGAAAATGTGGACCTTCACGGGTGGGGCTGTGACATTGTTGCCTTTAGCGTGTCTCTCTTTGGCCGCAATTAACTACGCCGCAAACATAGCGTTAGCTGTACGCACTCCTGATTGCATTATAGGTCCCAATTTTGATACATGCATCGCTGGGAGAGTTGAAAGTTGTAAACAACAAAAACAACAATTAACAACAACAACAACTACTACAACAACAACAACAACAACAACTACTACTACTACTACTACTACTACTACTACTACTACTACTACTACTACTACTACTACTACTACTACTACTACTACTGAAGTTTCTAACAACGGCGGTGGCGACAAATAAGTGTAGTTTTCGTGAAATGTCGGACGGGGCTGCGGCGCCCACCCTTCCTTTAATTCCTTAAACGACCTAAGTGTTTATGTATACCTCAATCATTGGATTGATAATAAATAAATTTAATGTTGTAGTTATTGTAGGGTCGCTGTAATTTTTTAATCAACACAAATCTAATCAACTGTCTTTTGTTTATATTATACATTGCCGTTATTTGTGCGAATATCAGCAATATGATCCGGATATATGATCTAGACTATGACCATACATACTGTGCTCATTCATGCATTATAAGCCCTATAATGTATATAATATGTACATAGTGTCTTTGATAAGTTTTTTCCGATATTATTCTTAATGATTCTTTTTTTATGTTTGGCTGAATATGGGAAATAGGCTACGCTAGATCCGGCTATAGCAACATCATGACAGTAATGTACAGGATAAACACACAAAAAAGAAAAAAAATAAGAATAGAATAGAAAAAACTAATCAAAAGCACTATGTACATACTATATACATTATAGGGCTTATAATGTATAAATGAGCGCAGTATGTATGGTCATAGTGCAGTTCATATATCGAGATCATATTGCTGATATATTGCGATCATATTGCTAAATTTTTCTTGTTCGGGTGTTTATTCTGTACATTACTGCCATGATGTTGGGATAGCCGGCTGTAGCGTAGCCTATTTTCTCATATTCTGCCAAATATAAATAAAAAACAATAGCTGACGTTAGCTATTGTACACCCGCCGCTATCAGACATAAACCAGTGTTGCTAATACCTGCGTAATTGCGGTAACTAGATAAGGAAGCCGTTTACTCGGAATCAATGTAATAAGGCTATAAGGTATATACGACAAAGTGAAAATCATAAACTTAGATTGTATTAGGGTGGCACATACGAAAAGCAAAAAAAGGAAATGACAACCCAGACGTCGAGAAAGTTTAGTGCCTACCTTTCTTGACGTCTTGGTCGTGTTTTCCTTTATTTTTTTCTTTTTTCATATGTGCCTCACTAATAGAAGCTAAGTTTATGGATATCTAACTCGCCCGATCAACAACATTTTTGAAAATCATAGCACGCCAACATGAACAGCAGGCAGAAGAATCCCGTCAAGAAAAATACATTGCCTCAAAAATTGTCGGCCGTACACCGAATTTTACGTTAGATGGCTATCTGAATTTCGGTGAATACTGTCAATAAAGACAATATGCAAAGAACGTACAACAAAATTCTGACTACATCCTTCCCTATCACGCCGTTTGCCCATTTTCACTTTTGTGACTGGGTATAAGGCTAATTCTCTGCACTAATTGTTCTCTGGTGCACGCAACGCTGACACTCACAAATCGACCAGCTGCGTGTTACTTCAACTCACCGATCGGCGACTTTGCGCTTTGCGTCACTGTGCGTGAAAGGAGGATTGATCAGGCCTAGGAAAGGAGTGTGGGAATCGTTTGTCAAACTGGAGGCTCTGGATGGTCCGCTGCGCTGTAATATTTGAAAACGCGGTCGCCGCAGTCTGCTCTACAAATTGCCCAGCTTCTTTGGGGGGTGGGGGTGGAGGTGGAGTCGGAGCCTGACTGGCCCTTTAAAGGTGAGCGGTAAGTGTCAATGACCGAAGACCACAGGAAAAATTTGAAAAAAATTAAAAATGTATATTTTAAATAGATAGTGTAAGTAAGCACTGAAGCCACGATATAAAATATTACACTTGAAGTGCTCATTTAAATGCGTCAACAGAACCTTTGAAAAGACAAGTAAAGTGTGCCGAGACACCTTTATTGTGACCGTATTTGCATGTCCTGTCTTTTCTGAACAAAAGTAAATCGAGCTTGCAAAAATAAAGAAGCTTGGTAATGACAGGGGTCCGAGGGCGCTCGGCTCCAGCATAACGTTCCAGCTTGCCACTTTGCACGAAAAATCTTGTTGGTGACGTTTTGAAATTTCCTGATACACGACAAGCGTCAGATGCACGCGCCGAGTGCTTAGCTTTCTTGAATAATATAAATTTTCCAGAGATTTGCTGCAGGACTCCATGCAAGGGCTGCTAACGAGGAAAAGCAAATACAAAAAAGGTCAGCCATCTCCGATTGGCGGGCACTGATAGAAAAGCGAAGCCGCTGGGGTGTGGTAGGTTGAATGACGTGCGAATGAAGCGGGTTGAATGAAGTGGGACAAGTGGCGGGAGCAGTACTGAATGTAGTACGGTGAGTTGCGGGAGTAGTTAGTCGGATTGGCACATAACCGTAGAGGATTAGTACACTATTTGTGGGTTAATCATACACGCGCCTGTAGCTGTGCTTAATTACCAAGCACGTTTTGTTAGCATCGTTAGTCGTTCATTGCTATTGTTAAGCCAAATCAAAACTTTGTTGAAGTAGGCTTTCACCATCGGAGTTTGCCATCTTCAAAACCCACATCCCTGAAAAAGAAAAGTATCTTACTGTTGATAAAGAAAGCTTTAAAGGACGCTAAAAATAGCGTCGGTTCGAGCGGGCGCAGATAAAGACTAGGCGAGGGTAAGCAGAGGAGGAGTGAAGTTGGCACTACTTTGCAGACGCTGCGAAAAAAAAATTGAACATATTGCTGTAATGTAAACGGGGACGGTGCTGCTGACGTAGGGGTAGGCGACAGATGTTTGGGACATGCCCAGCGATGCCCGGATCCTTGCCTCGTTTGTATTGATCTGTGTACTGAAGCACTTGTAAGTTCAGAACCTCTATTACTTTTTTTACGGTCTTTTCTCGAATCGGCTGAACTCGTGGAGTCACCATTATCTCCTTTCTTGTTGCGTGTATATCTCTGGGCTATCGACGCTTGCAAACGTGGTATGTAGTGATGGTAAATCTGTGATAACAGCAGTAGCGACGATGGTGATGCATTTCAGAAATTCTGGCGACCAGCTTTGAAACGGCTGCACACTGTCTTTTTTTCGTTTTATTATTCAAGCTGTTGTACTTTGGCGTGTGTGCGAATAGTGTTGTACATAGGAAGTGCTCACAAACTATTATTATACAGGACGCCACTCTGTATAACCATATCACCAAAATATTACTCTTTCCTTGCTTTGTTTACGTTATAGACGTGGAAAGATCCTTACGTTCTTTCAACATGAGCTTTCAGCCATCACGCGTTGGCAAGCACATTCCTGGAACAGATTGTTCACTGTCTAAGCGGAGACAGTGTATGCATAAAGTGCGGGGTGGGCACTTTAGAAACCCGGATTGTCGTATTGTGCAGTGTGCGTTCATCGCATGCTGTCGTAGTTTCGCGTAATGCAGGCGTTAAAAAGTAGCATGATACAGCGCGCGCTCATGCCAAGAAGTCTTCTTGCTCTTTTTCTTCGAGTGTGGACGATGATTAGTATAGAGCACTCCAGGGGCCCGGGCTGTGTTATGCTGTCGTCACTCGGCGTAACGCTGGCAAAACCGCGTTTGAAAATTGAAAATGACGGAGCAAGCAGACAGTAGAAAGAGTGAAAAAAAAGATGGGGAAGAAAATAGAAAAGATAATAGAATGAGCCAGAAATAAAAATAAATAAATTGAGGGGAAAAATT
>WOVY01012443.1:230000-262284 GCA_013436015.1 Rhipicephalus annulatus
TCATAACATATAATTATAAAGTAAGAATAAAGTGACTCTCAGAATAATGAACTAAAGTTAATTGAATTTGTTCAATAAAGAAGCGGGTCTCAACCATGCGCTCCTTTTTTTTTTTACGGGGCCTCGGAGAAGCCATTTGGCAGTCCGTCCACACTTATAGTTCACCCGAGTAGTACACAGGACACCTAATCTAAGGATAAGGACACCTCCAGTCTGTTTTTAATCTTTACTGGACTAGTCGGGCGAGGTTAACTGTTTGTCTCCACGTGGTTTTGAAACCTTTAAACGAAGAACGAGTACCCCGGGAAAGCCACGCGAAAATTTACTTGTGGTGTTGCAGTTGTTTACGAGCCTACAGCTAACGCGTTCGCCGGATCGTCTGTCTACCTCTACGAATGCTCTTTGTCCGAGGTGAAAACGCAAGCAGTGTGCGCATCTGATAGTAGAGGAGCGCTCGAGCACGAACTTCTGTTGGGAGTGTACGGGGCCAGGCGTTCCTTGGGTCCACAAAGGAGACGGCTTCGGAAATTGACGAGACGATGGTATTGAGTGCGGCCAGTATGGAACGTTCGCCTAGCCACCTCTTACGGTTGGGAAACAGTGCTTCGGCTGTGAGCGTCAATAATAATTCGCTTGCATATCCGGGCCTAGTCAATCTGAAGGCAGGTTTTGTTACAATCTATGGCCCAGAAATACCGCCACAGGGATATGCGTAGAGGGATCGTATAAGCTTTTTGAGTAAATAAAGACCAAATATTGCAATGCCTGAGTTCTTGACAACGATAGTCAGTTAACGTTCCACAGTTTGAGATATAGGTCAGTCGATACCCCTTCTCATTCGCAGCAACCGTGATAGGTTAGGTGAAGGCAGCTGACCGAACCACTGCATCGGTATGCCTTAGTTTTTCGAATCTCAGCAAGGGCGCGAGAACTATAGTCACAAATGACCTTTGCTGCTTTCCACACCATTCTCTCCAGCGGCTGGAGCCGCTGCCTGCATCCACTGATTAATGACATTCTGATCGAGAAAAAACGATGCAGAGGAAACCAACGTCGTTGACACTGCAAGCCTCCGCTGTTTCTTTGATCTGGGTCGGGCAAACTCTCCTCTCTTGGTATTTTGCAGAAATACAGAGGGACTCTGGCAGTGAAAATAAATATAGGTTCAAACCAAGTGCTGTGAATGAGAAGCTACCGAAATCGCAGTAGGTTGGACCTAAGTCGTAGGTATCAAGAGAAGTACGTCCTCCTTTTTAACGTTTTTGGGTTTTGGTGAATGACTCACTATGAGCTGCGTAGGTGCACAAAGATGAATGATCCTGAATTGAGCGAAACGTACGTGGACATAAACATACAAAACATACGTACATACACACACACACTGCAACGTGACTTGTGCAATGACGCAAGACAGTGTGGTGCACACGCCTTAACGAGATGAAGCAATAATTTACGCGCGTGAAAGCTTTTCATTGGAAATTCAGTAGGGTCGATACTGACGCGCCATGATTGTAATGATGGCCCAGCAAGCGAAGGCACGCAGGCATGAAAAATGGAGGCCAGTCCGCGCGATAATGAAAGAGAATCATCCTCGATCATACTTTCTACCTCTTCATCTGTGGTAGCACTTTGTAGCAATGTTTTCAGCGTGTTGTTTCATAAAGTATAGCACTTCTTGGCTAAGTTGATTCAGCGCGTCAAAACAGGGCACAAAAAAATACGGTGGCAAAAAGAAACAGCGTTAACTTTGTGTTCAAGCATGTGTGTTGTTGATGTGTTCATCTTCTCTTATAGTTCAACATCCACGAGAGAAAACTTGTCGGGCTCGCCTCCTAAGCCTGCTAAAGTTTGCAACGTCTATACTTGGTAACGTGGCGCGCTAAATCTCGTCGTTGTCCCCGCTGCATTCTCGTCTGTTAAAAAAACAAAAAAAGTCTCCCCAGGCACTAGTTCCTTCTCTGACAACTATAGCGCTGTCTAACGTGCTTTCAGTTTTGTTTGCTCTTGAATAGCTTGTCGTGGAAGAGGCGTTTTCCATATAGTTGTGCGAGTATCAGCACCTTTTCTGAGCCGCTTCGTTATACCCAGCGGGTGCTGGCATTTGTTAAAGATTTGAGTGAGTGCTTTAGGGGCACGTGATGTGCATTCTGAGTGTTGTGGCTCAAAGACGGCATGTAAGCAAACTGAATAAATTAAATAATACGTCGACGAAGGTTACAACGCGCGATATTCAAATCTCCGTGTTTTGTGCATGCGAAGCTTCACGTAAGATTGGTTGTGCTTTATTGATAACCGCGGCTTGTGAGTTCGTAGAGGAATATGCTTAAGCATGAAAAAGAAGAGATGTCATGGTTATTCCATGAAAAGTTTAAATTAGCACTTTTTCATGCAATGACTGACGTATCTTTGTTTGTTTCACTACAGTCAGAATCCAATGTCATGGTACAGAAGATATGATGCTGTTTTCTGTGTCTTGTTTTTTTTGTTTTATTTCTTTTCAAATTTACAAGGTTCTCAGTTGGCTGCTAGGCTACCACATTGCACTTGGTAGGAAGACCATTCCAATGTTAGAAAAAGCACAAACCATATTTTTACCAAAAGATCCGCCTCCCAACTTTTGCTTTTTTATAATATTTTCTTTATTTATTATTGGGAAAATGTTTCAGTATTTTGTTCGAGATGCGGATAATGTTTTCTTGAAATGTGCTAACGTATTAGAATATATTTTAGGCCAGAGGGTTCCCGTAAAACGGGGCCCTCCCAGTTTCCTTAACTTGTCACTTATCAGTGAACCTGTGCTCTCTCTCTCTCTCTCTCTCTCTCTCTCTCTCTCTCTCTCACTTACAACACATCTATTCAGTAATAGATCCCTGATGTGTCTGGATTACATAACAAAACGGGATGCAATTCAAAGCACTACAGACAAATTTCGGACAATATATTCATGTGCTATGGGAGATACCAATCTCTCTAACATAGTTGTGCCTGTTCTAGTGCATGCGAGTGCGCTCATACATGTATGTGTTGGTGCAGGTGGCTTAACCTTCAGACACGTATACCCTAAATGGAAGAGAAAAATGTTCATTGTGGAATAAAGGCTGAGACGTCAGCCTGGATCCATTTCTAGCCATCTAATTATCGTAGAAAAGGAGGAGGTGGAAAATAAAGGAGAGAGAAGGTGTTGATGTTGAAGAATGGGACGATAAAGCAAAGCCTTGGAAGTTTAATTCAATTTATAGCCTCTTGTTTAGCTCTGTCTCGCATAAAAACTTGTTCAGCGCTTTCAGAACATCGCACTGTTGAAGATGTGGTGGTTTCAACAAAACGTTTTCAGGAACCTATTGCTTCGCACATTTCAACAAGACGGTGGCCATCAAATTTTTTGCGTGATATAATGCGGGCGTATTCAAGTGTGTGCGCGATTAGTGATTTTAGCTCGTAATTGTTTATGTTTACTCCTTTCCCACCGCACAGAATAGCAAACTGAACTTGCTTCTAGTTAGCATCCTTATCTTTCTACACCAAAAAGAGACGAAGGCCCTCCTGAAGTTTCTGCGATCGACGCGCCTCGTCGAATGTTTGTGACGTTCGAAACGTTTGTTTGTTTTCGCTTCCGTCCCGCTCTCTTTCTCTCATTCCCCTTTCCTTACCTTTCTGTCTCCTATTTCTCTTTCCACAGTGCAGGGTAGCAAACCAGACACTTGCTTTCCGGTTAACCTCCCTGCCTTTCTTCATACCATCCCCCTCTCTCTCTTTGTTTCACTCACCTAACATGTTCTTTGCTTTTGACCTGCCGCTGAATAGGTGTAGCGTTTATTATTGATTGCTTATTCTTTAATCTTCGCGGACACTGCCGATTGAAGTGAAAGAAGCTATAACATATGAAAAAAAGAAAAAAAGTCACAGTTTTATCACTAGGGTGAAGCAATGAATGCGATAGCAACAAATTATGATATCATATGAAGAACTAGGAGGAGCTCGATACTTTCAGCATGTCGCTGCAGCACCAAAAAGGACGCTCGAAAAGAATACATAGGCGTACACTGTACAAGTGTGAACAAACAGCCATCATACTTGTAACGCATTTGTATTTCATGAACGCACTGAAAATGTCCGCTATAGGTAACTAGAACAAGCTCCCTAAAATGTCTTCAATGCAGCAGCCAACGATGTTTGATTTTTCTTTTAGAGGTGAAGCTCCTTAGGCTGTGGGTCCTTTCCTCCTGTGTAGTAGTAGTAGTAGTAGTAGTAGTAGTAGTAGTAGTAGTAGTAGTAGTAGTAGTAGTAGTAGTAGTAGTAGTAGTAGTAGTAGTAGTGAGAGAGAGAGAGAGAGAATAAAATGAGGAAAAGGCAGGGAGGTTAACCAGAAAATGGAGCATCCGGTTTGCTACCCTGCACTAGGGGAAGGGGGAATGGGGAAGAAAGATTGGAAAGAAAGCGAAGAGGGAAATAGACGCGCGCGATAGTAGTAGTAGTAGTAGTAGTAGTAGTAGTAGTGGTGGTTCTGGCAGTAGTAGTAGTAGTATTAGTATGTAGCCACCTTTAGTTTATGAATTGCTCAATAGATTGCGTTCTTTGTGTATGTCCTTACAAATATTATCACTTGATCGTGTTTGTCGTTTTTGTGACTCAATGGAGCTAAGACTTTATATCTTACATTTGAATAACGATCGGGGCACGCAACGCAGCTCAGTCGCCTTAAATGTAGGGCGAACGCCTCCTCTGTTTTATCAATGCCAGCCAGATGCGTCAGATCCAGATCACCACCCTCTCCTCTAGCCCTTTTTTGCTCTCGCCCATCTCCTAGCCTTCGCGTGTGCTTTGCGGTCGTGGGGGAGAAAGCCCCTCATGCAGTGCCTTATGACGGAAATAATACGAAGTTACGAAGTAATTTTTTCTTCACTAGTGTACAGATTCGTGTGGTGGCGTCTTGCATCCCTTGAGTTCACAATATTGATGGTCACGCTGGCTCTATGAAAGATATGGTGCTTGAGATAGCGTGTCGCCGTTCGTGGTGCTACGGGGTAAACCAATGGGGAAGCGTCATTGCAAAACTTCTGCATGCGCTGCTCTGTGATGCGGCGGTGGCATTGGTTCGAGCCACAAAGAAGCAGCGCGATGGAACAAATCTGACAGACGCATCATATTTGCTATCCCCACGGCCTATATATGTAGCGCGCCGTGCATTCCAAGATGGCTGCGGAGGAATGATCAACCCGTGAACTCGCATAGGAAAAGATAGGACGCAGGGACGAGCTCCCCGTGCCGCTTTCACTGGATGAACTCTTGATCGTCAAATGAATGTATATCGACCCAAAGTACATTCCCAACGGATAGGAACTTTTGAATGTTCGCCGCAGTGCGAAGGGTGGTGGTGTCAGCTCATCGTTCTTGTATCAACGAGGCTTTGCGTAATCCTGTGCGTGCTACAGAAAACTGTGTGAACTAGAATTCGCGTATGAACTAAACGGCACTCCGAGATATTTTGTGCCGAGCCTGCCTGGCGAATTTGCCGCAGTAGTCGGCCACTAGCGAGTAGCGCACCGTAGCGGCTGCACGGGACGGAATGTTTACCGTAGCGATGGTTTGCAAACATATTACGCCGTCGTCATTACTTGCGCTGTAAGTACCATGTAGCTGCTTCTTCAACGGAACACATTCATTTAACTTCCCATTAAGCAGCACTTGTGTCACAGCCATCATCAGACTCCAACAGTGCGCAATTCGCTGCACTCGGATGTTGCAGGTATCATGAGCGCGATTGAAACAAGCATATCGAAACGAATACGCGCGTACGCTTTTCGCAACGTCAAAATTGTGAAAATTTGTCGAACAACATCGTTCGGACGGCACCTGTGAAGTGCAGGAGAAGTTAGCATGGACTGTACTCAATCGGAACTGCATATTTCATTGCTCTAACCATATCACTTCGCTGGTAGAGCTCGAGCGTATTGGCGGCATGCGGCGTTTTAGTAATATTCACTGGGATTGGCCTACATGCAGTGCACAAGAAATTTTTTTTATTTTGAGCTCGCTGAAGGATATTGCACGCTAAATACTATCAAAGTGACTTACGAGCGTGAAAAAGAACATTAACGCACGACAGGACGGGAAGTGCAACTCGCTGCTCCTGAACTAGCAGCTGATCGTTCATCGTCGATGACACTCTCAGCACGTTGACAACCATGTACGTCCAGTCAAAAGTCCTCAACGTCTAGACGGTTTCTTTGAAATTCACTGCTGAAAGTAATCTAAGTAATCTGAGGAATTCTCTCCGCCGAACGACTTCGATAGCACCAACAACGCGTCACTGCAGAACCACAAGATGGTGCCACTCACCACGTTTATCTGGGAGTGCGGAAATATTTCCTTTCACTCCGATACCAGGCAAGAAAGGAATCGCTTGCAGTGTGCTGCCATCTTTCAAAGAACGTGAAAAACAAGCGGTGCAGCGTAGGCCAAGGTTTGGAAGCGGAAATCGGGAGTCTGCGCTACTTTCCGCTTGCAATGAATGTTATGGGATTCATGGACTAGAAAAACACTGACGAATGCTGCACGCACGTAAAACAAGATGAGTTTCAAACAAAAAGGTTAGATAATAACATTAAACTATCCAACGTGGCTGCAGAGCATTTTGCGAAGCTCTGACATGTGTACTCTGTAGGCTATAATCAAAAGCGCGAGTTGCGATGTATTTTCACGAAAACTTTGCCTCTCGCAAAAACGAATCAGATTCATCGTGCCACGGACAGTCTGGTATATTCAACAATGCACGCACTGACATACAAAGTGGTTTGTGTTCGTTTCTTGCTAACGCGTTAACACTGAGGCTAGCACCGCCGAACAAGGAAGTGTTGGGAGCGTCTACCTCCTGATCCTCCTTGAGAGGACGCTCCTGAATTCCGCTTAGTGGCGTGACAGTCTATGAACATTGCGAATTGCAGTGTAAAATCGCATCTATCGCATCTACGTGAGAATGCGCTCGGAAGCACATGTGACGCAAGCAGCGCTACTCATCATGTAGCGTCACACAACGACCACTCTCTGAACTAAGGAGGACTGACGTCTCCTGTTGAGGAGCACGCGTTTGCACTGGCATTGAAAGAAGTGAAGCAGGCGTTGCCATGCGGCAGGAAAGCGTTGCTGCAAAATGAAGTATCTAGATTAACGGTTGATAACGGCAAACGAAAGAGTGGTCATTAAGGGCACCTTCGAAGTGAATGGTAGATGCGTGGTAGACACACTCGCGCACACACATATGTGTGTGCGCGAGTGTGTCTATATGTGTGTGCGCGAGCGCGCACACACATATTTCATGCGTGCGTACGTAGCGGCAGCGTACGTAACGTGATACGTGCGCGTTGCAGTTTGCGCATGCGCACTACGCAGAACGGGGCGTCCTTACGTACGCAACGCCGCCACGTACGCAGCGTACGTAGTACTAAAACTCTCTATTCGCGGATGCGACGGACGGGGGAGGAAAGGGACATCGTTTTGCGTGCTACGTGACATCGACACTTAATATTTGTAAGTATTGATGTGGCCTCTGGGAGTAGCTGCTGCAGCGCGCTCTGTTTGTGCTCACAGCCTATCCCACGAAATCAGTAAGAAAGACACAGGAGTTTGCGTATACCACGTAGCATCGACAGCGGCGATTCGTAAGCAAAGGTGGGACCTTCGTGATTAGCTCCCACAGTGCGCTGCCGGAATCAATTATGGAGGTCATAGTAAAAATGGCGCGTGGACGCACAGCCTGGACTGTTCTGAAAGCTTTGTTTGTCTCCTGCGATGAAGCCTACAGCTCTTTCTGCTGAAAAGACTCTTGCGTCTTTACACGCCCATTGTGCCCAATGGTCGGCTGCTGACCCGCAGGTCGCGGGTTCAAATCCCGGCTGCGGCAGCTGCATTTCCGATGGAGGCGGAAATGTTGTAGGCCCGTGTGCTCAGATTTGGGTGCACGTTAAAGAACCCCAGGTGGTCTAAATTTCCGGAGCCCTACACTACGGCGTCTCTCATAATCATACTCTGTAAGCAAAAACTATCCGAGTTTGGGGTTTTTGCGGCTCATGACCTCTGAAAACTTTCTCGCGTTTAAAATTACTACCCCGTGTAGGAGTAAAAGGTGGTACATGACATAGTTTTACCACAACCTCTTAGGCAAGTAGTAAAAGGATGTCAAAATCCAGTTTCACCACGTAGGGAGTTTTCTATCACGTGATTTTTAACCTGCGTTTCAGAGTTTATTACCACGTGACTGCAAGGTGCAGCTGATTCGGTGGCTTTTGCCCCATGCCCCCCATTGTGACGCTCTCAGTGAATCATGAAGGTACGCGAAGACTACAGATCTTTTTTTTTTTTATCGCCGTGCCTCAGGACTGACCTCGAGTCAACGCACTTTCACTGGAACTGGGGGCAGCATAAGCGCAACAAGCGAGAACAGCATTCTGTGAACGAAAAAGAAAAAATACGGGGGGGGGAAGGATCTCAAAAGAAGAAAAAAAAAGAAAGAAAACCTGCTGTGGAAAGTTGTCCTGCATATTTTCGCAAATTGTTGGCTTTTTCTCAGCGGTGGCCTTGGAGACAGACGGTGCAAGAAGTTCGGTATCTGTGTGTCTGGTTGAGCTGATGGATCTCACGTGTTTCCTACATCATCGAGCGATTGTGCGCTTCCGAGCGCCTCCGAACCTGCACGTCGCGGATATCTCGCTTCCGAGCCGAATCGCGAAGATCTGCCAGTGGTAACAAAATCAATCTGGTGTCATAGTCCGTGCTTGTCTACTGGAGAAGCAATAAGCAAAATGCTTCACTCTGTCGTCGGCACCGAGCCGCGGCCGCCAGTGACCAGTGGGAGTGTGTCGCCGGGGCAGGTGAAAGAAGCATCGCATATATTTTGTTCCACAGTAGGCGATGTCTGCATGAGTGAAGGGCTGCCCGAATTGCCCGCCTCATGCACCAACTGTTCTCAAACATGTAGCGCGAAGCCGATACGAGGCAGATGGAACCAACAAGCGGCTGCCGGTGAGCACGAAGAAAACCCGGACGGGGGTCTTTCGTTGCAAGTATGCATACACCGCCCCGTCCCCGTAAGATAGCGGTCACGTGTTCATTTGTGTCTGAAATGACGACGAAATTCGCACAGGATATGTGTTCCGTGATTGCCAGCTGTGGTTCATCGGATAGCCGTGCTCCTCGAAAAGGCCTAGTACGCCGTCGGTAAGAGGCTTGTGTGCAGGCGTGCACCGCTCCTCTACGACCGTTGTGATGAATACGTGCTCTACTGTGTTTGTGCACCGTCGCTCAATGAAAATCATTCAGCTACCATGGTTTGTGCGTACTTAGGTATATTTTATGGACTTGTGCATCAGCAGTGCTAACACGCGTGGGGCCACGAGCCCGGTGTGCCAAAAAATTATTGGATACTCAAAAAGGTGAGACCGCGTAGATTTGAAATAAAAGGTCAGTGTGACATTTAGTGCCCTGCAGCGCACCTTGGGTTTACGCTTGCACCTTCAACCGTTGTTGTTAATCAATGCAAAAAAAAAAGAGCTCTCCTACTGGTACTACAGGGCCGGTCAAAAAGTCGTGCCTATATATATACCGGATTGTCAAAGTGTAGTTGAGCAACGCGTGCAGTCTGTTCTAGTGGTGTATTATTCTGCATTTGTTGTGTGTGCGTTTTTGTCTGTATGTGAATCTATGTGTCACCAATTCTGCCGTTTAATAAATTCAATCAATTCTGCTATTTGAGAAATTTGTCGACTCCAAGCGAATTCACCCGTCAATTTTTACTTTTTTACTACCGGAAATAACTCCCGGAAATCTACTCAAAAACCTTGTGAAGGCAGTAAACATTTACTCTCTCTATGCTCGCTCAAAACCTCACTGCGGTAAATAATTACTACTCTCCCTACGTTCAAAAACTCAGTTAACACGAGAGTAAATTTTTACCTCGATAGTAGGTGGTAAAAAAAAACCAGGAAAGGTATAGTGCGCTAGAGGACAAATAAAATGGTTTACCCAGTTTTTGAGGTTATTTCAGGTCATTTTCGGTTAGTGTGTATAGTGGTTTTGGGACGTTAAACCCCACATATCAATCAAGTGTGCCCAATGGGCACACATCACTCTTTTTTTGCTACAACAATTTTAGCAGTGGTTTCGGCAACAGACTTAATAATAATTGTAATCTTGATTTTGATATTTACGGTGCATACGTGGCGACAATAATAAAAGGCCCCTTATCTGTATACACTGCAAATGTCGTCGAAAGACAATAGTCTTGCATCTGGAGAGAGTGAAGGAAACGTTTATTTGATGTTCTGCGCTAGTAAATCAGTGAATGGTATTGTGGGGGCGCTGCTTTAGAGTGCTTTAGAGTGCAACGGATTCCGGGATTGATGTACGCAGACGATATAGTGCTGCTGGCGGATAATGCGGAAGAACTTCAAAAACTGGCTGACATTTGTGGTGATGAGGCAACGTACCTAGGCCTACATTTTAACCCACAGAAATCTGGAGTCATGGTGTTCAACGAGGAAGCTCATGTAGCACCAATAAGGATACAACAGGAAGCCATACCATTAGTAAATAAGTACAAATACTTGGGGATCTGGCTTAATGAAGGAAAAGACTACCTGAATGCTCATGAAGAACACCTCAGACTGAAAGGGAGACGGAATGCAGCAGTAATGAAACATAGAGCACTTTGGGGACACAATAAGTACGAGGTAGTACGAGGCATCTGGAAAGGGGTAATGGTGCCGGCGCTCACGTTCTCTAATGCCGTATTATGCTTAAAGTCAGATATCCTGTCGGGGCTGGAGGTTAACCAAAAGGCAGTCGGCAGGTTAGCTCTGGGAGCTCACAGTAAGACTACAAACGAGGCTGTACAAGGCGATATGGGTTGGGCTTCATTTGAGGCGAGGGAAGCACAAAGTAAAATACGGTTTGAGGAGCGACTTAGACATTTAGATGAGAAGAACTGGGCAGCCAGAGTGCACAGATACCTGTACCTGAAAAGTGTGGACACCAAATGGCGGAAGAGGACGCGAAAGCTGGCGACTAAATATAACTTGACCGCGGCAAATAAGCAAAGGGGGCCAGTTAAAAAGCAAGTGAGGGAAACAGAGACGCTCATGTGGAAAGAGAGGATGGAAAAGAAGGGATCGCTGGGAATCTACAAGGCAAGCAAACAAGAGATCCGGAAAGAGAACTTTTATGACAACAATAAAGGTAGTGCGTTGCTCTTTGAGGCGCGGGCTGGCTGCTTGAGAACTCTAACTTACAGGAGCAAATATTCGTCACAGGATGAGACATGTGTTGGATGTGGCATAAATAAAGAAACAATCGACCACATAGTCATGGAATGTCAAAAGATTCAGCCGGATAGAAATGGGGGGAAGGTCACACTTCCTGAGGCGTTGGGCTTCGCGGTTGATGGAAGCATTAACTGGTCAGCAGTAGGTATTACTAAGCAGCGGCTGGAGTATTGGTGGAGGAAAAGCAGAGAAGTCGATAAAATAACATCCCAGCCAAGAGTAGCGGCTGGGCTAAATTAAAAAGACATCCGAGTTGAGGGACAGAATTTAAACTCGAACTATTAAGGTAGGCTAGATGGCGCATGCCGTCACCCCGATTCAAAGGGGAGGCCTTTAATCATCATCATCATCATCATCAAGCGTGCAGCGGAGGCGAACGAGCGCATCAAGCCACGTCACACGTGGGACATGAGCGCTATCTAGCGATTATCTTGGAAAACGAAGCGCGCGCGCGCCCTGCGCACTCATCTCGGAGGTGATAAAGTGTAGAACGCAAGGCGACGGGTAGGTGCCGCCACCGTGTCGTCATAGCAAAGCGTTGGAAACACTTGCCTTTTCATGCAAGTGTTGCGTGGTCAGCGCAGCGTGATAAACGCTACGGTCCTTAAAATTACTTATTGTATGCCTTTTTCTAGTAAGAGACACAGATACAGAATATAGACGTGCTGTTATGGTGCCTCAGCTATGCGCAATAATTGCTTTTTAATTGGCAATCGCACAAGCATGAATGCTGAATCTTGAACAATATTGGTAGGCGCTGCGGATGGGGTTGGCCGTTTGGAGTAATGTTTGGTCACTTTGGTGCTGTTTAGGGTACCGATAAGGGCGGACAAACAGACAAATGTACAGACAGACAGACAGACAGACAGACAGACAGACCAAAATTTTTGCGTCAAAAGTCCCCAAGGAAGACTATCGTCTTTAAAAAAGCACAGTAATAATAAGGGCCATAGCTGCGCAGCATAGAGGTTGTGGTAAAATTAGGTTCTGTTGGGCGAGGTTTGTAGTGAGAGAGAGAGAGAGAGAGATAAATAGAGAGGAAAGGCAGGGAGGTTAACCAAGCTTGGCTCGGTTGGCTACCCTACACTTGGGGTGGGGGAAGAGGGGAATAATAGAACGAAAAGAGACAGAAAAGAAGAGGAGTAAGAAAGAGAAGCATAAATAGTCTGCTCGAAACTACACAGCACGGCCTCGCACAGTTCTTTCACAAGCGGTCGTGAAGTTTGGTGTTCCTTAAAAAGTACAAGAGGGCTTTCGTGGCTTTGCGCGTATGGGAAGCCGTCGGCCAAGGTCCCAGGATCTTCTCTTCTGTAAGCGGCCGTGAATCCAGCTGACAGAGCTTGGCTTCCATAATACGTCGTTCGGTCTGGTATGCTGGGCAATGACATAGAATGTGCTCAAGCGTTTCCTCGCAGGCGCAGATGTTGCATGCCGAAGTGCTCGCCATTCCAAGGAGACGAGAGTACGAATTCGTAAATGCCACGCCCAACCTCATGCGACACAGTAAAGTTTCAGCGCATCGTGGGAACCCGGATGGCAAACGAAGTTGCAAGTTTGGGTCGATCGAATACAGGTGCGTGTTGGAGAAACCCTGCGTATTCCATTGTAGGAGAGATATACGGCGAGCAAGTGATTGTAGTAGCCTTGCAGCGTCCGTTCTCAAGAGTGGTATGGGCGTGCGCTGGTCTTGGTCATGAGCCGATCGAGCAGCTTCATCTGCGCGGTCATTGCCAACGATTCCGCAATGACTCGGCAACCACTGAAATACAATATCGTGACCTTCCGCGAGCGCTTCGTGGTAGTCATGCCTTATCTGATATACTGATTGTTCATGTAGCCCGTGCTGCAGAACAAACCGTAGTGACTGTAAGGCTGACCTGGAGTCGCAAAAGATGACCCATTGGTTAGGTTCCTGGTTAAGAATGTACTTTACTGCACCTTGAAGTGCTGCGAGCTCTGCTGCTGTCGACGTCGTGGTGTGGGAAAACTTGTACTGAAGCAACACATTTTCAGATGGAACAACCACTGCTCCTGTGGAGCTGTTGGAATTAGTGGAGCCATCGGTGTAAACATGTATGCGGTCGAAGTACCTTTCGTCCAACAGACGCAAAGTCAGTTGCTTCAGGGCTAGCGTTGACATGCGTGCCTTCTTAAAGATTCCAGGAACTGATAAGCGCACGTCAGGTTGACGAAGACTCCATGGCGCAGTTGCTGGATGCATGGCAAGTTTGAAGCCAGGCGGTAGTATGTCCTGATGTTTTGTCACGATACCGCAGTACGAAGAATGGGGCCTCCGAGCTGTCAAACGCGTTAAATGATTTGACGGTAGCCGTGATAAATGCCGAATGTGCGCTCTCAGCGTCTCGACAATGATGTGCGTTGTGACCGGTTGTTCTTGTGCAATAACAATAGTTGACACTGTCGATGAGCATCTTGGAAGGCCAAGGCATGTCCGAAGTGCTTGGGCTTGTACGCTTTGCAGTGCACGGATGTTAGTCTTGCACGTGTTGGACAGGACCGGAAGGCTAGTGAGAAATTTTCATCGGGGAATGAGGGAGAGGAAGAGGGTTGATTACACTTCATGTATATGCGTGCATTTGTCTCTATGTCTGGGTGTGTTTGACACGTGCAAAGTTGAAAAATGCCGTGGAGGGGGGTTGGACTGCATACCCTCCTTTCCAGCAACGCCCGTGTTTTGGGCTTCGTAGAACACAGAATGTGTGCTTGCTTTCCGTTGAAACATGCTGACTTCTGGCGTCAAAGAAGAGCAATACCCGGAACTCAGATGCCGAAAAAAACATAATCTTTATCTGAGAAAATGACGACATTGAAAAGAAAGCTTAAATCACGGGAAGACAACAACTTAACGTTCGCGTGTGTCGTAACTGAAGGCGAGTACCGGAAGCGTGATACCCAAGTAGCGCAGCCCGGGAAAGGCCGCAGTGGTACGCCAAGCTATAGAGGAGACGCCATCGCCTTCACAAACTGTAGCGATGCTACGCACTTAATGAGAACCTCACGCCACAATATAAAGCACCGACTGAAGAAGAACGCAGTGCAAGGGATTCCAGCCATACCAACGACCAAGCGCATTACATGTTTAGAGGAGACGACGTAGGATGTCGGGGGCTGAGGTAGCGCGCGAAAATAAAAGAAAGTTGGGTCCCACTCAAGGAACGGCAAATACAAAACACAACGAAGCAATGAGACGTCAGCGAAATACGCGGCAATCAACAAGCAAGCTTCGGCCTCGTCGTAGCGGGAGAGCTTACACATGGTAAAGCACCTCGGCGATTCTGCGTTTGTACAGCATCCCGCTACGTTCGGCGTTGTTGATTCGCTGCATGCGTAATGGAGTGAGCTTAGCCCCGTAAAATCTGAGTGGTTCGCCGCAATTCAGGAAAGAAGAGCTCGGAATTCTCCCGGACAAGAGAGAAAAAGAAGGTGATCCACTACTTGAACTCCACGACCGTCGCACTTATTTGTGATGCAGACCGTGCGTGGCTCCGTATATATTAGGAGTTGCGGTATCTGTGCCACGCTAGACGCACTGTTCTCGGCACATTTGTTGCCAGCCGTAATTTGCGCGGCGTATGCGCGACGGGAGGACTTCTTTGTGGCCACCTACACCGGTCGTTAACGCTGTGGCCACCTACACCGTTCGTCCTCGGGGACATTAGGCAGGGCTGCGTCAAGGCAGCTCTTCCTAAGACTGCCTGATTTAGCGCAGAATGTTACGTATGAGTGTGTCTTGCCGAAAGTCGTTTCCGTCGTTTTATTGCGCGATGCGTGTTCGCGTTTTTTTTTCATTTCTTGCAAGAAAAGTGCAGTTGTTCGTCATCTGTTTCCCCGCAAGATCTTTCAGCAGTGCGGGACACGATTTCCCGAAGAATCCATCTCTGTTGTAAATGATGAAATTGTATTAGTACTGTGCAAATAGTGAAACTTAAGACCTAATCGAACACAAATTGCATAGTGATCATACCGAACATGAATACGAATAGAATGCTATTCGAATAGTTTTCGAATAGTGGCAAGGCAGCCATTTTCAAGACAGGTCCAGAATTTTACAACTTTTTACTTCAGACATGTATTCACCAACTTTAATGATCGAGGTAACAGTGCCGTTACAATCAGCTGAAAAAACACACAATCATGTAAATGAAGATACGATCTTATACTGTCGTAAATAGAGCATCCGAGATATTATTCAACTGTAGGACTAATACAACAGATGCTTCAATATTCGAGGTGGTACTTTGTCGACAGCTTTTTAGTACCACCAAGTTTAAAAGCAGAATAATAACATATCATGAATGAACATCATGAATTTCGTTATAATGATAGTGCAGTGAGGACACGTTCGCTAAGGCTAAAATGAAGTTTAAAGCAAAGAGTTCCCCATCCAGGAATGAGAACAGATTCGATAGCCTTGTAATAGCTTGAAGTGTATGCATATTGGTAATTCACTAATCAAAAAAAAGAAGAAAATTGATCCTTTGCTCTTCCGGCAAGTTGTGCCTTCGAGGTTTCCCTATCGCTGCTGATTATTTGAAAAGTGCGCGAAAAAATATTTGGTAGTTCAAATATGCGCTATTTCATTGAAGTACCGAATCGAACAGAACACTCTTCGAGTTGATATTCCAAATTTTGTATAATTCGTATGAATACTCTATTTTATATAGTCTTTAACAAGAAATGTAGTCATAGTGTTCACAAAAATTAGGCATACATTAAGCACTGGCTGCACTTCAACTTTGAAAACGCGAGGTGTGCGCCCTTGCTTAGGTAATTAAGTTTACTCTTGGTCATCACACAATCTCTGCCATCAGCGATTTCTGTGGATCTTGAAAAGCAAGCCTTAGGCCTTTTGTTCTGAATAGCTCTTTCTCTGGAAACTAGGACTTTACTTTCTGAAACACGCACGTGTTTTAGCGCCAGAGGATTGAAGGCCGAAACCTGTAAGAAAGCTTTCGAAGCTTTGACCTCCGAGCTCATATTGCCAACGAGTTGCGACAAAAGATGTCCCCTTGTGGTTACTTGTTTTATATCTGTCGGAACAACTGAATGTTCGGCTGACGCGGAATTTTTCAGGCTTAGGCTTCCCTTCGTGCCAATCATGGGGTGGTTCACCGGTTTTTCGAAAGGACACAGACGTTATGGAGGCTACTATAGCGGTAGTTTTGGATTTCGTGCAGTTTAAGAGACCATCCTGTCACAGTATGATGTCTGTTGTTGGAGTAGCACGACGTCTCACGTCTCGCATTGGCATCATACCGGCTTCGCATTTGATACACATAAGCTAACCAATATTAATAGTAACGTCTGGTGTTTTACGCCCCTACACCACCATATGATTATGAGAGGTGCTTTAGTGGAGGGCTACGGAAATTTTGACCGTCAGGCGTTTTTTTACGTGCACTGACATCGAACACTTACATGGGCTTCCGCCATTTCGCCTTCGTAGAAATTTTACCGTCGCAGCCGGGACCAGACCTGCGATCTTTCGTTCTATAAGTCGGCATGACGCTCTAAAAACTAACCTTTATCTTAGGGCGCCAGCGTTACCGAAACGACAATGACCGCTTTCACAGGTGCCTTCTGCGCATGCGCACCGGAAATACAATGGCGCCATCCCGAAACATTTTTGGCGGCTCTTGACCTCCGAGGCCGTGGATCCATCTCCAAGGCCATGGGTGTGAAGACCGAGGGCGAGACCGTGCATGGGCGCCATCTCAGAGGCCACGGATGCGAACGAACGCATATGCTCGCACGCTGTCGTGTCGCACAGAAAGCCACCAAATTTGCTTTTGGCTGTCGCCGCTAGAGTCGCTGTATACCTATCGTGAAAGTGTTCCATTCGTCTGTCGGAGCCAACGAAGGGACAGTGCAAACGCCAGCATCGACAGTTAGACACTGATCTATAGGCCCACGCTGGGATCGAAACGCGCCGTGCTAGGAGTAGGAAGCAATAGGAAGCAGTAGAAATGAAACAGGAAATGGAGAAGCAAGAAATTGTTATTAATTATCATTCAACCACACGAAGAAAAAGAACAAAAAAAGCAGATAAGCACAACATGAACACACGGGAAAAACAGGCCAATCAATGTTCCGCAGTTTATACAGCATTCGCATGTGGTGGAACTGGCTTGAATTCTTTTACGAGTGAAGGACATTAGTGTCGAGACTTGCCCGTCCACGTCCATGTCCGTCGCGGGGAGGTCCGTGGACGTGAGACACAAAAATCTTGAAAGGAACTTTTAACAATAAACTAATACCAATCTTAATTGTGACGGAACAATATATACTTTTTATACCAACTTTACCGTACACATTAGGAACCCTATTACCTGGCTTTGTTGTCGACGCTCACTATCCGCTGTCATGATGGTGAGAAAACCGCTGCAATAGTCGAAATATATGAGTGTAAGTGAATAATAACAAAAACATATTTACCATGGACGAACAACAATCCAAATTGTCATGTAACAATATAAAGAAACACATAGAAGCACAAATCATTTATATTAGTCGGTGAGTTCAACGTACACATTATGGACCTCAGGATCCACTCATTCACTTCGGGGAGATGCGTGAATTTTTGCTTACTTTTTTTTTCTCGTGGTGGGTGTTTGTGATTTACATAGCTTATTTGCAAGAAATCATTGTCAGCAGCTATTGTTTTCACTGCTGCTTTCCAGAAAATCGCTCTAATTTCGATGGTTGGTGTGCATCGTAGAGAGCTAATGTTTCCATGATGGTTTCCTGGAAATAGGAAGCTTGCTACACGTGTGACGCGATACTTGTCGTCGCAATAAAGTTCACTCTTCCTCCTACATTTCAGGCTTATTTTTATTAGTACACGGATTCACCGTTTACTTGCTGCAAATGAGACATCGAATTGAGCTGCAGGCTCGTTGCTCCTCCTGTGAAGCTGAAAGGATTATCCCCCGCCGCGGTCGGCCAAAACAATAGCGCTTAGTGTCTTGCTACGTTGCTTTTCTGATACGTAGCAGTCACTCTACAGCTGAAAGGCAGGCTGCCTTTCTGCAGTCGTTAATTGCATCCCGCGTGTGTCTAATGAGTAGTTAACGAACTGCTTTCTATATTGTCCCTCTGAGTCAATGTCGTATTTGGGAACGAAGTTCTCGCGCATTGGCGCATTGGGTTTTACACGGAGAAGTATGCATGTACAGCTCGTGTCGTACAGCACAGGAGACACGGGGTTTAGCGTATTGATAGCGACCTACGCAGGAATTCGGCAACAGTGATGGGCGAAGGGTGAAAAAGATTGCCACGAGGTGCATTTGTTGCGACACCGTAACTGTTGTACGCATCGCATCAAAAGTTTCGTACGGCTGTGCTCCGTGCTCGCCACTTCAATGCTTTGACTTTCGACAATCGTACACTTGCTTTAATTATAATCACGTCATTCGTCGTGGGTGAGAAAGGATGTTGTGAGCTGGTTCTCTGGAATCGACAAGCACGCAATGGAATAAATTCCTTTCAACGATATTCGTGCGAACTTGTTAGAACAGCGTTCACTATGTGGTGCTATACGACCCCGAGACGGTCTTTCTTTATCTACTTACGTCACTCACATTCTTCGCATCAAAATGATTTGATTGATTGATTTGTGGGGTTTAACGTCCCAAAACCACCATATGACTGTGAGAGACGCCGTATGAGAGACGCCGTAGAGACGCCGTAGACAAAACTTCCGGAGGGCTCCGGAAATTTTGACCACCTGGGGTTCTTCAACGTGCACCCAAATCTGAGCACACGAACCTACGACATTTCCGCCTCCATCGGAATCGCATCAAAATGAAGAGGGCCGTTTGCGTGCTTCCCTGGTTACCATCTACGCCTTCTCTTTCTCATATTCGTATATCTTTGTGACCTTTAAATATTGTAAAAAGCACCAAGTTTGGTAGACAGGTAGCCAACTTAGCGAAGTATTCTATAGGACGCAGTAACGAGAGCTTTCACATAGATAAACCGTGCAACTGCAGCCGTACCAAGAAGAAACAGCGAAGCTAACGTTATTACAGCTGCAATGTAAACACCACGGCCTACGAAGGCACAATGCGGGCCGTGGTGGATCAGTGGCAAAAGTTCTCAGCTGCTGAATCGAAGGTTATGGGTTCGATCCCAGCTGGGGCGGTAGGATTTTGGTGAAAACAAAATGGCAGAGGGCCGTGTATACTGTGCGATTTCATTGCGCGCTAAAGAATACCAGATCGTTAAAACTTCTGGAACCCTCCACTACGGCGTATCTCATAATCATATCGTGGTTTCGGGACATAAGACCACAGATATTCTTATTGTTCGAATGTACAAGGAAACGCACACGCACAAAACAAATGCCGTGTATGTATGAACAAAAAGGAAGCCTATAGTGTATATAAAATAACTCGTTTCGCTTTTGCGTACCAAAGGAAGATAACTTTTTAGATAAATTGTGATAAGTTGTGTGAGAAGATAAATTGTGATAATAGGGAATGTACGGAGAAGAGCGCGCACATGTTTGATGTTTCGTGAGCAACATGCAATAACGAAAGGAATATTCGTTCTCTGCAAATGAAATGTCACCATCGAAAAATCATGAAGTTATAATAAAATGCAAATACATATTCGAAGAAGGTGCGAAAAACGGAACAGAGAGGAAGCAAGGGGACATGACAACGCGCTACTAGCAGCTGAAGTTTAATCAAAAGGCGAAACAAATGTACGCACAATAAAAAAATGACAATATTGAACAATCAAGTAACCACAAAAAAGTTTTTGTTATATGCGTACTCATTTTGCAATTGCTTAAATTTTTAATCTTGCCATTTTTTGTACTACGTGTGTGCATCTTTCTGCGTTTGTTATAAAACTTGATTGTTTTTAAACTTCATTCGAATGTAGCGCATCGTCTTCACCCTTCGTTCTTCTCTCTCTCTCTCTCTCTCTCTCTCTGTGTGTGTGTGTGCGTGTGTGTGTGTGTGTCTGTGTATGTGTGTTTTGTGTGTTCATCAACTATGAATTTGAGCCAAATCACCCAACTGACCCTGTTAGTTCAAGATACAAATACTCGAAGTAAAATACAAGTGGCTTGTGCTCAATAGGACTTCTGACCCTCGAAAATTATGTTTTCACGCCATTTGGCTTATGCTCAAGTCAGCCTGTCTGAATTCAATATACTCGTTAAAACAGTAAAAAAATAGTGCTGGCTTTTCAAAGCAAGATTGGTACAGCTCACCAATAATGCTTTTTTTAGTATCTCCTGTTTGCTTCTTGTCGTCACTAAGCTCTTGTGTAAACAACGGATGACCACGTGCTTCTGAGGATGTAATCCACTTATCCCGGGGTTGCGATGGCCGCATGCGGCCTCGTTAGGGTTCACAAGCTGCTTTTCCTAACCGTTTTGCTGCCCCTCTTGTCGGTCCTTGTCTTCAATACCAGATCAGTAAATGTGAAAGTACTTACCGCGACAGGCCAGCCACGTTCCCAACAGGAAAGGGTGACTCAACGGGGTACGCACAAACACGACCAAAACGACCGTCTAGCAAAGTGAATCTGCTTCGACGGGTTTTCCCGCAAAAGTTGATCCTCTCGAAGACTCGCACCGCTTCCTCCCAAACGAGACAAGCGTTTTTTTTTTTTTCAGTGGCGGCTTTCGCTTCTTTTCTAACTACATCCGGTCGAGCAACTACTTTTGATTTTCCGCATATACATACAGAGTCTTCTAAAAGCTAGACATTGCATGGTTTCTGTTGAAGTTATCAGTTGTATTGAATGCGTACGATATAAGAGCATAAGTTTTCTAAATATAAGGACGAATTAACTTTCAGGATAATGAACTATTAATAATTGTTTTCATTGAGTGATTGTGAATCACTAGAATTGTTGCGGCACTTGGTGGAGCCTATTTCAATCGCGTGCTTCTTCATACGTCGCCTCTGAGATCGTCTTCGACAAAGTGCGATCCCCAGCGTTAACACGACACCCAAAATTAACACAATAAGACAGGGCACACGAACGCCGACGCTTGGTAGCTTAGCCTTCAAATTTATACTTTTATTTCCACCTTACCGGCAAAATGTGCGCACTTCACAGGATCTCATAATCTCTGGGTGGTTCTTTCAGACCACAGACAGAGATCCACTAGTGCGACTGCAAGGATGCGATTGAGTGTAACTAACTAAATTACGAGCACTAAATGATGACGTTATAGCTTTACAATATCTGGGATTCAACGGATCAAACCGCGATATGAGTATTAGGGATGCCGTAGTGGAGGGCTCCGGGAATTTCGACCATCTCGTGTTCTTCAGCGCGCACTGAGTGGAACTTGCATTTCGCTCCCACCGAAATGTGACCCGTGACTGGTATCGAGCCCGTGACCTTCGAGTCAGCAGCTGATCACCATAATCGCCACGCCACCGCGGTGGAGGATGACGTTATAGCTTACACCTCATCTTTCTGCGTGAACTGACCCGTGTATTGTGTCACGCCGCTTCGAGAAGTAAGTGCTTTGGTAAGTTGTTTGCATGCCCACTCATGCAGTTGCGTATGTAAACGGCATTTTTGTAGAGAAAGGTTTCTTTTAGCTTTGTAAGAATAGAAGCAACCATTTAGTTAGAGCGGGAGGCATAGTTAAGGAATAGCAGGATATTCAGCTGTAGAATTTATGCAGTCATTATTTAATGTTCTCTAGCCCCTCTATATGTTAGGCAAAGAAAACAGGAAGGCCATAATTGAGTCCATGAAATCAGGGTCACCGCTTCAGCCCGCGTATAGGCATTCCAAAACTATTGTTCTGGGCTGAAAAAAGAAAGAGCATAACTGGAATGACGCTCAATCTATCATGTCACGCGCAGGCAGCCTATCTAGGTTTTTTAGGGCAGATCGATGACGAGACAAAGAGTCGTTCGATATGGAGGCACCACGCTGAGTGCACAACGTTGTGGACTCTTGCCCCTTTTTTTTCTAGCAATCTGTCTTTTGCTTGCTCCACAAAAGCTTGCCTATTTTTGTTTACCGGAAAGCCAATGATGTCAGCGAAGTTGTTCCAGAAGGCATCCGCCCTCTTCACTCGATCCACTCTACGGGCCACGCCTTGTATTTCTCTTTGCTGCCCGCGTAAGTGTCGCCATCAAGGCTGGAGGTTCACTTTTATTCGTCAAGTATTTGCAATCCTGCACGCAAAGAAAAGAATCTGTCTGGTATGAATTCATGTCCGCATCATAAAAGGCTGTGTGATATGGCTGTTCGTATTGTCCAGATCATCCTGCTTTGTTCAGAAACGTATGGATGCTATACGAGCGGCTACTTTGCGATCTCAAAAGTGCTGCACGGTATATAAATTGAATCTTTAAAAAAGTGCAACTTAGGCTGTGGTTGTTCCCATTACTATGCCTAAAGGAGATAATTAAAACAAATTCTTCTAAACAGATGTTTCAGGGCTCCGTCCAAGGCTATAAGGTCAGTTTTGCGACGACGCAGTTTAAGTATAAGGCATCAGATGCGTGCTCGTGGAATTCAATCACGTTTTAAACTAACCAATAAAGCTATGGTGAACATGAAAAAAAAAGAGATACCAAAGAGAAAACGAACGCCCATTTTCAGCGGCAGTTTCTCTAGCGGCATTTCGACTTCGGTAGCGGCATCTGGGACCACCTGTGGTTCGAGAACAACCACTGTGATTAACACATTGAGAAACGCATTTGACAGCTCATTGCACTCCTTCATGACCGCGATCATGCGAGGGACTACGTGCAAACACACTAAGCACAAACATGTAACCAATACTTCTGAAACGCTTCAGCGCATTGTCGGGTTGAAACCACAGCAAAATACAGGGACCGCACATTACAGCTTTCGCTGGTTAACCGCTTGTACGGAGTGCTCGTGCGGTGATTTTTTTTAGAGGACGTGTAGAGAGGTTTCCTTAGTTTCCTTGTCGTATGCGTTCCTGTACTTGCTAACAGAGGGCATGTTCTAGCCATATATATCTTCAATGCCATGCAACAGTACGGGAGAGAGAGAAAGAATAAAAGGAGGGAAAGGCAGGAAGGTTAACCAGAAATTGGAACATACGGTTTGCTACTCTGCACAAAAGGAAGTGAAAATGGGGAACAAAGATGGGAACGAAAGCGAAAATCTCTTATGACTGCTGGGCGCAACAAAGTGGGCGAAGTTACACAAGGGTGATTTGAGATGTGCGGGAACAAAGAACACCTGATGCCTGCCATGATGTGGAGCAGAGCTTGCCAACGCACGTTGGCATTTGCGCCATCGAAGGACGATTAGCGACCACTCTCCTTTGGGGCACGTTGTGCTTGTGTAGCATAAGCGGTGTTCTCACACACAAAAAGGCGGGCGTATCGCAATGACCATGCCCGACCATAGCCCAGGCTATTGGTGCTCTCAGACATCCAAGCAGCGGATGAGCGCCCGCCGTAATGAGCGGACACAACCAGGCGTAATCAAGTCCGGAGGGTAATGTCGTTCTGTGCACCACTACCTCCATGGTTTAGTTCAGAGCTTAAGTACGTCTTTCGATCCCAGAATAGCATCGACAATATGAGAGGAACATCGGCCTATTCTTGCTGTCCTTCGTACAATGCGAGCCGGATACATATAGGTTTTGTACGAGTTCAAATAACACCACGAGCTTGTTTTTGTGCACTGCAACCTTAATGACACTTTCTTTATAGTTGTGAATGAAGCAGTGCAGTTGTTCAACAACTATGTTAAGAAACAACAAAAAGAACACGTTAACAAAAACACACTTAGGCCATTTGACTAAGCCCTTTTTCAAACAATGTGTGCAATTGCTTCTTGTGAGATGGATTTCTTCTTTTTTTACTCTTCACAACTTTCTGCATTTCTGGCTTGTTTCTTTTGTTCTATTCGTTTACTCGCTTTTGTTTTGTAATTTGGATGGCTTGGTGCATACCAGTAATTGAAATGAAATATCTCTCTCAACATTAGCATCACAATTACGATCATTATCACCACCAGAATCGTCTTCGTCGTCAGCTTCATCATATGTACTCATGGCAAATGCAAAAATTGCGATACCAATGTGTGCAGTAAAGACAAGGTTGACCGACGAGCACAGGGGAATACGTTCCGCGAAAGCCATCAGCAATCTTATCGCAGGCAAGACTCAAAGCAGAATTAGCTTTGCGGAGAAATTGTGCTATCTTTGTTCCTTTATTTGTAAACATTCTTGCGGTGCGAAAATGTATTGAAGTCATGGTTCAGGCACCACGTCACTAGCTTTGGCTTCTGGTGCAGCTACTTTACTTGAATATGGTACTTCAGCACCCCACTAGAATATTACGTAAATAGTGTGTACATGATAATGCACTCTGGTGTACGCCTACACTTGCTGTTGGCGAAGTTGGTGATCAATTCCTTGACATAGTGGTAAGGAAGGCTTAAAGCGTATGGATACACTGAAAAATGACGTTGCAGAGGTGAAGTTATGGACGATAGCTTTTAACTAGACAGCAAACTATAACGAATTAACCACCTGAAAGCTTATTGAGATATGAGAAAAGAAAGACGGAAGAAAGAAATGTTTAAAAAGTGTTAAAAAGTGTTCCAGAGCTTGCGCGATGAACAGTGATAAGGCGGAAAGCTTCGATGGCGCATCATTACTGTGCAATGTGCATTACGTGCTGTAATTGACTTCTCGTTTCACGGCCACAAGTTCGCCCAAATAAACAGTTTCACCGAATTCACCTTGAAGACGGTGACTACTCTCTTTGTTCACGTCACGTACACGTGGCACATGCCTATGCTCTGCTAGGAGCTGTTTGGCACGTATACAAGCTTCCTGTAGTTTGTGCACGACGGGCTTTCGCATCGAACACTGGACAAGCCCCCTGCTCGGAGCAGCTGGACTTTTAAAACAAGGACACGGAAACATGAACTAGTGACTGAAAGTGTGGCAACAGCGAAGCGGAAGTAGCGAGCGCTTCCACAATCTAAGCCGCGATGTAGAGCTTCGCATCAATAACTCCATGCGTCAACACATATTATTGAAGGAAAAAAAAACACCGTCTTCGAAAAGCAGTCTCTAGCGGCTTAGCTACAAAATTTGTCCAAGACAAACAGATTGAACATCCAACGGCTCTCCCTCTTCGCCGCGAACCATTTTTGTTACGAGGGTGGTGTGACTTAAGACATGACATTCTTGACTTGTTTCGAACTGCTTTTACGGGTACATGCGAGCTTTATTACTTTGTATGCAGCTTCTTTGATTTTCAATATTGATTCTTCAATATTTTGATTTTAACCCACCAGATTGACTACGTAAGAAGTGGAATTATCGATTGTGAATCACAATGGGCCGTGAAACAGTCTAACAAGCAATTTTTCTCAATACGACAGCCCTACACAAGCTTAAGGATACAATATGATCAGCTAGATGAAAACAACACAAAAACAAACGCGCAAAAAAATAAAATCAACAAAATTAGCACATAGGGGAAACGCCACAAAACTGAAATAAATATATTTCATTCATAATCGTGACCTATAAAAACTGCGCATTTTTTGTCGTATCCTGTCTTTATACATGAAGATAACCAGACACTTTTTTCCCTACAATTTTCTTCAAGATTGAAGTTAGCTTGCCTAAAGCCTTTTCCGGAGCCTCACAAAACTGGATAATTTTTCTGCATGATGAATTTCACACATCTGTTGTATTTGAGACTACCAATTGCTTATCACATGTCCTGTTTTTGTTTTGTTTTGTACAATTATTTGTTTTATTCTAAAAAGCTGCTGCAGAGTACAGAGAAGGAAAAGAATGCAGGATAATAAAAATGATAACTTTCATAGGGAATGAATCTCATTCGAACCTTGATGACTTTGATGTATTATATTGTTCTGAGATATTTTTGAGCCACATACGGGAAGACCTTAGGACAGCTGCAGGCTAAAAGATAATTTTGCAAGGGAGTACCTGTATTATAGGACGAACAAGTCTGCTAAGTCTGTTGGATGACGGTGAGTAGTTGAGGGTGAGTTTGAAGAAAACGATTGAACAACTAAGATGAAATTTTGACAATTTGACGAGAAACCTGCGGTCATATTGATGCCTTCGTCGAAGATTAAAAAATTTCCTAATTTCAGTGCAATGGGGCTTCTATTACCATAAATAGTTGATAAGAAAAACATTGAGAAGAGAAATTGCGTTGGATTTGACTGCCTAACCTTCGCGATGATGTATTTTAAATGAATAAATGAACGTAAAAAGAAATTGTGAAATATGAAGAGTGAAATTGTAATGAACATTCAGGGAAAGCTTGTGCGAGAAAATATAGTCTGTAACTAGGCTAAAAAATATAAGAAGGTTATAGTGTGTTGCTTTTCATGACGCTTTGCAACTTACTCTTAAAACTTACTTTTAAAAACCACCTCGCCTAAAAACCGGCAGAAGTTTCAAAAACATGATTAGTTTCAGTTCTGATACATTTTTCTGTCACAGGCAGGGGCCTTCTCCTGATACTCTTTTTGTTGTCTGACTCTCTTTTTTGTATGCTTTTCGTACAAATTCTATAAGCAGTGGCCTCAGATCTGCCATAAGCTACGTCGGAAAGCCCAAGCAGGAACGTGTGTTCAACATTTGTGTGAGGAGAGTGGACTACGCTGAAGTTATAAAGTTTTTTGAAACTGCTGAAGAATTTCGGACTAAAAAATGTGTATGAAAGAACGTCTGTGAGATGATGTTCAGTGAAGCGTAATGAGGAAATTGGAGTCAATACTTCTTTTGAGCGCCGAATGTTGTAGCAGGTGCTTTTAGGACTGATTGGTCAGTATGCGACGTAATCCTTTGACAAGCTGCACCGGATGAGTTGGCACGCGACTCTAGCGGCAGTTAAGCTTTCTCATCACGCTCTGTACTCATATTTTCTCCCGGGACTTCAACTTTTACTCACACGGTTTTTTGGAGCACAACAAAATATGAATGGAGCCTTAGTCTCATTATACAGAAGTTTTCTATTTTACTTCTACACTGTCTGCAGTCGAAATGTTCAGCCGCAACTGAAAGGAAATTGTATACAGGGTTTAAGAAGTTTACGTGTGAACGCACAAAGCGGTATTTTGGAGATCAACATAGTTCTGTCCTTCTAAGACATATAGAGGCACGACTTCATCCGTGTAGTCCGGATTCTTTGGAAATCGAAAGACAGGTAGTTTGGGGATGCGGGATTGGGACAAGTATGTTGGGTGTGCCTTTGATTTTCAGGAGTTGAAGATATCTAATGAAGAGAAAAGAGGAGAAGTTTGTCATTCAGGATTTCATGTCGTAAATAGCGTTGCTACTACTGGTATTCAATCACATTTTCGTAGCTCTTATTGAATGGTGAAGGTCGGGTGCTTCCCCCATAGCATTAACACTAAGTTGCATTACACGTAGCGAGGCTTCGCGCAATTTTTTTTTTGTCGCTAAGCACTCTACAGAAACGACTGTGCTTTGCATTCAGGGAATCTAAAACTTTCCCCCTCATCGCCGTGTAATGTCGCAATGGAAAGCAGCATGCCGAATACCGACAATGCTGTATAAATAGAAGCTGTTCCATGAAGTTTTACATTATACGACAACGCTTGCTTGGCGCTCCATGAACGAGCGGATAGGCGCACCTATCTTTACCGAAAAGGGAATGACCATTCCTAATTTTATGACAGCTTTAGAACGCAGTTACCTCATAAAGGATAAGTGAGCTGGCTTGACGTTCAATCAATCAATCAACCAATCAGTTGATTCAATCAGTTGAATCAGTGTCCAGGAACAACTGTAAGGTCTCATTGCAGGCGCACGCAAAATACAACGACAGCAATAATAATAATAATAATAATAATAATAATAATATAAATAATCTTCCAGTTTCCCTTATATACGCTGAATCCTGTGTTCTCATGCACTCGCGTAAATTTTGAAGTTGCACTGAGGTTTCTTCGTCCTCTAAGCTCCACATCTTTTCGATAAGAAAACTACTGACAAGTTGGCAAGGCACACACCCGCACCCCCGACCCCCATATACGCACGCACGCACCCACACACCCCACCAACACACACACACACACACACACACACACACAAGCGCTTACGCGTTCATATTTATTTTCATATGCATTTGTATGTACGTGCGAGCAACACACGCACAAATAAAGTATAAGAAAAAAAGAGGAGAATGAATCCGGTTTATTCGAATATCGCAGAGTAACTGTACGCACGCTGAAAACATCGTTTCTATGGAAGCCCCTTTAAGCATCATTACGGCCTTTTCACTGCATCTTTTACATCTCTTCTCCGGTTACAAGCGGTCATGTTCGCGAATAATCTAATATTATAGAACCAAACATCATACCCCTGCTTCTTAGTAGTCCACACTTACTTAGAAGGCTCAAATTTCAGGTTGTACAACGATTTTCGCAATGATAAAATCACAACATGTAAAATAGGCTACGACCACTGTTTTCAATGCGAAGCATTTCTTAGGGAGCTTCGGCGACTTCGAGCGTACTTGTCTATCAATATATCTGACCCTTTTCGTTAATGGTATCGATATCGGTATGACATAACATGACTGTATGTCTAGCATAAGTGACTAGTCATTAAATGAAAATCATGTCATGCATGTCATCAATGTAATGATTTACACTTCATGGTCTTGCTGCTCTTGCGGTAATTTCGTTCACATGACATATATATTGCAAAACTGGTGTGGTATGAGATGACCGCATGGCGAACATTAGAGACAGAAAATATCTATCTATCTATCTATCTATCTATCTATCTATCTATCTATCTATCTATCTATCTATCTATCTATCTATCTATCTATCTATCTGTCTGTCTGTCTGTCGTCTATCTGTCTATCTGTCTGTCTATCTATCTATCTATCTATCTATCTATCTAGCTATCTATCTATCTATCTATCTATCTATCTATCTATCTATCTATCTATCTATCTGTCTGTCTGTCTGTCTGTCTGTCTGTCTGTCTGTCTATCTATCTATCTATCTATCTATCTATCTATCTATCTACTATCTATCTATCTCGTCTGTCCTGTCTTCTGTCTGTCTCTGTCTGTCTGTCTGTCTGTCTGTCTGTCTGTCTGTCTGTCTGCTCTGTCTGTCTTCTGTCTGTCTGTCTGTCTAGTCTATCTATCTATCTATCTATCTATTCTATCTATCTATCTATCTATCTATCTATCTATCTATCTATCTATCTATCTATTGGCGTTACGTAATTGAGTGCGGAAAGAAAAGAAAGCATTCTTTAAATATTGTTCGGGAGACGTAAGCAGTTTAGGCAACAGAGCTGAAGTTTTCTGATAAAAAATGCTTATCGCTTAACCCTCTCCCCTTTCCGAACACATCATATCAATGCCAATTCTTTTTATCTAGTAAAAAGGAATATTGAGCTCCTTCAGGCAAAAGATGCACGATTTCGAAACGATCAAAACCGGACTCGATGACGCAACTGGTGGTTTCTGTAATTCAATCTGCCAGAGAAAACTCGCTGTCGGTGCCAGCCGAGAGAGACTGAAAACAATAAAGTAAGAAATTAAAAGAGAGCAGGACAGCGAATTTGACTTCTGGGCTAGAATTTATTTCTCGTCTTTCTGTCGGGGGCAACGAACAAAGTTGTGGAGGATTTGTTTGCTTTAGACAAGGGAGAAAGGTGGTGGAGCCACAAGACAGCTGTGTCTAAAATGGCGAAGTTCGTAGTCAAGGCGAAGCCTGGTGCTGACACGATAGGGTGAAGCGTGGAACAGAACAAGGACTTTATTAAGTCTCCGTTCTTGCACCGTACAGGCCTGGCTCATATTAGGTCTCGAAATTTAGGTCGTTTCGTGTTTCACTCAATGTTCCCGGCGCGACAGGTCGCTGGGGTGAAAACGCTGTTCTGGGTGGCGTGGCCTTGTTCGCTTCGCGACAGTGTGCGCGGGTGCTATGCGAATTTCGTCAAGCATACGCTTAGTCACGTCGTAGCCTGGGCCGAAATTTCTGTGATTTCTTCTTTACCGAAATATTTCGCGAATGTTAGGAATGACGTTGAATAGTAAAGGTTGAATAGTGAGTACAACGATTGCATGTATAGACTCATTAAAAGCATTGTTGTTGATGAAAATAACGAATATCTGAAATTAGCCATCACTTAGGCATTTTAAGCCAATATTAACAGGCATTGGCCATACTATAGTGAGCACTAGCGAACGTTCCCACTGTTTACAACGTTCTGGTAGTATTCAAGTGCATAAAGTAGTTTGAGTCACGTGACTTATTACGAACACTTAGGCTGCACTGCTGGGCTGCACAGGCGATAGTTATAGCGCGAGAACAAAACGACGACACAGAGACAAGAAGGACACGAAAGACACGATTGTCATGCCATACCAACTAGCCCAAGCTGCCACACTTCTAAACTACAACAGGGCCTCAATAGAGGTCAATGTTATTCTTTAGACCTTCGTTCTTACTTTGCAGTTTTGTAGTGTAAACATCCACCATTTTTTAAACAATGTTCTCGTGTACTTCCACTCTATACACGGGCTGCCGAGGTGGGGATTCGAACCCGGGAGGTTGCACTCAGTAGCAAATACCATATTGCTTCCAGCAGCGCGTTCCAGCGATACAATCTTCTGGTTTTTTCTATAGTTACGTTCCACCGCGTTTTGTCATCTTGTAGTCTACCATACTGAATATACGTTGGGCCAAGTTTCATATCCGGGGGACATTCTTTTTTCGCAAAACATTTCCTGCATTTTGTAACTTTTTCGCAATCCAAAACGAGTGGCGACTTCTGATCGGCGTTTTCTTGTGGTGAACTTACGGGCAGCCGTCGTATTGGAGAACTATTCAGGTACAAAAGAAACCAATACTGGCTCTTTTGAATTTTTTTTGGAAGTAGAATGGAGATGCACAAGCCTGTACGACGTGGACACGAGGTGGCGCAGTTACCCAATGCTGTGGCCCACAGAAACTTCGGCATTCCTTACAACTGACTTGGCACTGCAATCTTTCCTGAGCAGATCATTACTTTTTCTCAATGTTCAATATCCAGGAAAACTTCATCATACATCACTCCTAAAAAGCGCATTTTACCTCGAACATGCAAAGTAGTTGCATTGTAACAACTAGAGCAACATTTTTTTCTGTTTTATTCCGAATAAGCTAAGTCTCAGTTTTGCATTGTAAAGGGGCACGAAGCTAGCGCAAGTGGGTGAGCTGACAAAATGAAATATGTTCCTTTCCTTTAGTTATGATAGGTCGTGAGTAAAAAATAATCTTCTATCTCCCTTTTTCTTGCAATTCTTTATGTCATTCGAACAGCGAATGAAATATGCTGATACGTGCAAGTTGTGAATTATAATTTTTATTTTTGTGTGTGTTCAAGTACATTTTCCGCAGCTGTTTCCATTCGTAAATTCTGACGCTGTAGCAATAGCTGCGTTTTTCATCTTCTGCACGGTAGCACTGCGAAAACAAAACTCAATGCAGTGGTTTTACTGGAGTCCGTTCCTTGCTTGCACAAACATGCAGTGTATCTACGCGAGCACTTAAATCCGAAAGCTCTAGCTGCAGAGAAAATGCGAAGTCACGGGCTACAGTTGAAGAAAAAAAACACTTATTTCGTTTCATTTTGCTGATTTTCAGTTTGCACGAGTGGGTAATTTTGATTCAGACCTTACGCATGGACGTGCAGTATGTAATGTGTGGTAATCAAAATGTCCAAATTAATGAGGCAAAACACAGAGATGCCTCATCAAACATAAAAGTTCTGCGTCAACGCGAATTCCATGGCGTTATGATGTTATGGAATTCACTGTCATCTATCATTGCCGCTATCAACGATCATCAGTCTTTGAAGTTAGCACTCCATTTGTTTCTCGAGCGCGATAACAATTTCAATAAATTATTTCATTTTACTTTATACTGCATGTCATATTTAT
>WOVY01012444.1:0-158685 GCA_013436015.1 Rhipicephalus annulatus
CCGTCCTCTTCTGCGCTAGTACTGGCGGATTGAAGAGGTGCTCGTGATAGGTGTCGGCGTCTTCGTGCTTTTTGCCTGACTTGTACACGATGGTGACATCAAATTCCTGTAGTCGCAGACTCATCGTGCTAATCTTCCAGAAGATCTCGTAGATTGGTCAACCAGCACAAAGCATGATGGTCAGTCACCACTTTAAATGGTCTTCAATAGAGATATGGCTAAACTTTGTTATTTCCCAAATGACCGCGAGACATTCTTTTTCTGACGTGGAATAGTTGGATTCCGCGCGAGACAGTGTGCGACTTGCGTAGGCTATTACCCGTTCAATGCCATCTTTGTCTTTGTACCAAAACAGCTCCAAGGCCGATATTGCTGGCATCAGTGTGTACTTCAGTGTCAGCATCTTCATCGAAGGTGGGCCGAGCACGGGAGGGGAAGAGAGCCGGTGCTGTAGTTCCACAAAGGCAGTCTGCTGGTCGTCAGCCCAGACAAATGGTGTATCATCACGCGTGAGGCGTAATAGTGGCTCCGCAATGTTAGAGAAAATTTTCAATAAGCGCCGGTAATACGCACACAGACCAGAAACCGTCGAAGACTTTTCTTGTCTGTGGAGGTGGAAAAGCGGTGACGGCATCAGTTTTGTCAGGATCAGGCCGAACACCAACGGCGCTCACGACGTGACCAAGAAACTTCAATTCTTCGTAGCCGAAATGACATTTCTCAGGCTTGAGTGTGAGATCGGCCGATCTAATGGCTTCGAGCACATTCCAAAGGCGACGAAGATGTTCGTCAAACGTTTCTGAAAACACAACCACATCATCGAGGTAGACGAGACAGCTTTTCCACTTGAGGTCTGCCAGGACGGTGTCCATCATTCGCTGGAATGTGGCTGGAGCGGAACAGAGGCCGAAAGGGAGCACTTGAATTCATAAAGTCCGTCCGGCGTTACAAAAGCGGTCTTTTCCCGGTCACGTTCATCGACCTCTATTTGCCAATAACCGCTTTTCAAGTCGACGGACGAAAAATATTTCGCACGTCGCAGCTTGTCCAGAGAATCATCGACTCTGGGCAACGGGTACACGTCTTTCTTTGTGACATTGTTCAACTTTCTGTAGTCGACACAAAAGCGAAGCGTGCCATCTTTCTTTTTCACAAGAACGACTGGTGATGACCAAGGGCTGCTTGAAGGCTGTATCACGCCATCCTGAGCATTTCCTTAACCTGCGTTTGAATCGCGTGCCGTTCGGTTGGCGAAACACGATAAGGCTGCTGCCGTATGGGATGCGCGCCGTCGTAGGTGATAATACGGTGTTTAGTTATCGGTGTTTAACGTATCTTCGAAGAACGTGCAAAGCATGTGTGGAACTCCAGCAACAGCTCGCTCAAACGCTGCTTCTTCGCTTCCAGAAAGCGTTGGATTGATGTCGACGCCGCGGAAAGGCGTTTCAGCAGTGCCGATGGCCTCGGAAGCAAAACACTCGGTAATATTGGCGACTGGGGTCGGCGTAGGCGATAACAGTTCCAGGAAAAGGTGGCCGGTGCTCGTTGCTGAAGTTTGTGACAAAAACGTTGCAGTGATCATCACGAAGGTCAACTAGGCTTCTCGCTACGCAGGACACCCTGAGACAGCAAAAAGCAAGTGATTGCTTTTCTACGACTGCTTCACCGTGCATCACTCCGTCCCACGCCACCTGAACCACAACAGTTGCACGGGGTGGTAACGTGACAGCGTCGTCGACGACGCGAAGAGACACTCGGGAGTGGCTGGGGTCGCCGTAAGCTGTTGTGGCGTTTGTGGTCGCGAAAGTGACTAGACGTCGTCGAATGTCAATTATAGCACCATGCTCCCTGAGAAAATCCATGCCGATGATCAGGTCTCGAGAACACTGCCGTAGAAACGCTTAAACTAGCAACAAATGTACAACCGCGGACTTGCAGTCTTGCCGTGCACATACCGAGTGGCGTGACGATATGCCCACCAGCTGTACGAATTGGCGTTCGATTCCAAGGTGTCGTTACTTTCTTGAGAAGGGCGGCCAGCTTTTCGCTAATTATGGAATAGTCCGCACCAGTGTCCACTAAAGCACTGACTTCGCGACCATCTAGCAGAACAGGAATATCTAAGGACACTCTTCCGCAATCAGCCGGTGGTGTCGTTGTCGATGTATCGTCGTTATCTTCAGTCCGCGTCGATAGGGGGCCTTGAGCATGACCAGTGTGAGCGGCCTTGCCCCTGAAGGTCGCTGAGGCTAGTTTTCCCGACGTGGGCTAGGTGACCAGCCCTGCGCCACGCCCGCATAGGTGCGATGATTCGGCGAGAACCGCCGCGGTGATGGAGAGCGTGAGTGGTGCCGAGATGTCGATCCGCGCTGCTGAGCAACGTAGTCAGCGATTTCCGGAGGCCGCTGGCCGAACCTAGGAGGTGGGGAGTTGGCCGAAAAACCACGAAGTCCCAGCTGTCGATAAGTGCACTGTCGGTAGATGTGCCCAGGTTCACCACAGTGATAGCAAAGCGGACGTCGATCGGGGGCCCGCCACACGTCTGATTTTCGCGGAATCGGTCGGCGGTCACTGAGGTACGGGCCCGCTTGGACTGCCTGAAGCATGGCTGGGGCTGTGGTATAAGGCGGAGTGAAATGTTGTGCAGGTTGGCGCAGAGTTTGATCTGCCGGAAGCATAGCAGGGGCCGCGGTGGGGAGCGGAGCCAAAGGTGGTGCTGGCTGGAGGAGAGTTTGCGCATACGACATGCGAGGGAAGTCATTTAGGGGCCGCGGTTCTGTCTGACAGGACGGTTCTCGTAGTGCCTGCTTAACTTCATCTCGGACGATGCCGGACAAGAACTGACAGTGGGCGCTGAGGGTGTAGATAACTTTCTGCAGTTCTTCGCGAATTACGGAGCGTATGAGCTCTCGGAAGAAGTCGACGTGGGCCCCAAGACCACCCATGTAGTCTGTAGCAGAAGTAACGTTCACTTGTCGCTCGTACGTCTGGGTCCGTTGCCGAAGCGTGCTTTCAATCAGGACGGCTTCAGCAAGAAACTCTGACGTAGTCTTGGGAGGGCTGCGTACAAGACCACCGAACAACTGCTCCTTCACTCCACGCATCAGGTAACGCACCTTCTTCTCTTCCGGCATGTGAGGGTCGGCTCGTCGAAAAAGACGTGTCATATCCTCAACATACATTGCTACGCCTTCATTTGGCATTTGCATACGGCACTGGAGCTCACGTTCAGCTCGCTCTCGGCGATCGGGACTTGCATACGTTCCAAGAAGCCGGCGTTTGAAGTCCACCCATGACGTCAACACACCTGCCCGGTTTTCGTACCAAACCCGTGCCCCGTCATTCAAACTGAAGTAGACATGTCGGAGCTTGTCTGTGTCATCCCACATGTTATGAGCGGCAACGAAGTCATAGTGGAGTAGCCAATCTTCGACATCCTCATGGACAGCACCATGAAAAGGATTCGGCGTTTTTGGTTTGAATAGTGTATATTGCGATGGCGTTGCGCCTTCCATACCGGCTTGGTTGGAGCCGCTTGGGACGGCGCTGCCTGGAATAGTTGGGGCCGTCATCTCTTCTGAAAGAAGTCCGAACTCAGGGTCCAGTCCACGGATCCTGCGGCTAGCACGGTGAACAGGCGTAACCACCGGTATGGGGCTGGAGCTTCTTGTACTAGGAGGGGTTCGGTGCATAGGGTACCCAGCACCTCCACCAGTTGTCACGTGCTAAGAGCTAGAAGGAACGTATAAAAGGACGCGACTGTCAAAAATCTCAGAGACCAAGAAGGACGTCTCCGCTGGCACGGGTTGCTCGTCTTCATCTACCTCGTTCACCGGCACAGAACTGACCCACTGTTCACTGGCACAGAACACCAGGTGGCAATATATATATATATTTATGTAGTGAGACAATGTTCAGGCCTCGAAACTCTTCTTAATTCCCAAGTGTGCCAGAGCCCTCCTGCCCTGAAGCGGTGATGAGGAGTATTAACAGGTGAGAAGATGAATAATATTCATAGAACTCACACTATATATATATATATATATATATATATATATATATATATATATATATATATATATATATATATATATATGTGTGTGTGTGTGTGTGGTGTGTGTTTCACACAATACTATTGCGATCTACCAAACAATAATGCCAAGGAAAGTATAGGGGAAGATATTAGACCGAATTGTAAAGTGAATATGAAGAAAAAGTGGATGAAAAGATAACTTGCCATGGGCAGGATCCCAACCTGCAGCCTTCGAATGACGCGTTCGATGCTCTACCACTGGGCTACCACGGCAGCTATCCCCCCAGTCACTTTATTGTGTTTACATGCGAATTTAAACGTGGGAGTGTCAGTCAGCGCCACCAGTAGCCATGGCGGTGAGTGTGGCACACTCTTTTGAACCTGTTTGGCGTCGAAACTTGTTTAAATTGTATATATATATATATATATATATATATATTTTACCGGAGCATAGTGGCACCAGCTCTGTGCCAGCGTGAAAGAAGACGTTTAAGTCCGTGTGTGGCTCGTGCTTGCCGGGTTTCTGCCTGTACCAGCTTGTTGCTGCTAACGCTTCTCGAATAATAATCTGTGTTTTTACGCAACCTCGCTCGTTGCATTTGGTGGAAACGTGCTGGGTAACATCCTGGAGCTCTGCAGCCGTAAGCTACCATCTCAGTACGCGATGACCAAGCGCGTCGATCCCCACAAGCCTCTTCCACGCTGCCACCTGTCAAGTGCCCTGGTGTACTCCCTCTGCGTGACCCACCAGTATACAATGGCACTAAAGATCATGATGTCGAGGACTGGCTGGCAGCGCGCCAGCGCGATTAACAAGTGGGATGACCCTGCGAAGCTGACTCACGTCATCTTCTACCTAACGGACTTGGCCAACCTAGTTCACCAACCACCAAGCCGACATCCCCACCTGGTCGGTTTTCAAAGCGGCTGTGACCTAGTTTCTCGGTCGTCCAGCCATGCGCAAGCTTCGCGCTGAACTGGGCCTGCGGGAACTTTTTCAGCGAAATGGTGAGAGCTTCACGAGCTACATTTTGGTTGTGATCAGCCTCTGTAGGCGAGTTGATGCGAGGATGACGGAGGCTGACAGAATAAAGAATATATTGAATGGCATTGATGACGATGCTTTTCATATGCTTGTGGTCAAAGACCCACAGACTGTCACGGCCGTGATTTTGCTATGTTAAAGTTTCGATGAGCTGCGCAAGCAGCGAATTTCTTCACGTCGCGCTAATACGCGAACAGCGGATATTTCGGCTTTGGAGTGCAAAAGCAGTGGCCCCGACTACAGCGTGTTAATGCCTCAAATTCAACAGTACATCCGGGAGGAAGTTGCTCGACAGCTCTCTCTTGTCGCCACCATCAATGAGGCCCCCACAGCACTGGGCCACTCACTTCGCCGTGCTATTCAGACGAAAGTTGCTGAGGCTCTCTCTACACCCGCGTCCCCAATATCAGTTGCTACAGCACTGAGTTATGCTGAAGCCGTCCGCCGACCTCTTGCCTAACCGCCGCTCCCATCATACAGTTCAGCCACCAACAGGTCACCAGTTTTGGTTTATCCGGTAAATCGGCCCTTTCCACCACCTCGAGCACCAGTAAACTCTTGGCGTACTCCGGATAACCGGCCCGTCTGCTACAACTGCGGTATTCCAGAACATGTCGCGCGCTACTGTCGTCGCCGTGGATTCTATTTTAATGATGCTCAGCATTCCGGCAACATACCTTGGCAATCACAATCGCATGCGACACCTGATGTACATGACCCCCGCTCACGTCGACCAGACTTCAGCCGACGTCGATCTCCTTCACCCCGTCTTCAGTCTCCTTCCCCCATGCTTCGCCGTTCCAACCACGCCCAGGAGGAAAACTAACAGTCGCAGTTCCTGAGGCAAGAGCTGCACCACCGACGAAATTTCTAAGGCCCCATTTTTCGCGCCCTAACGAGATTTTCGTGTTTCTGGACGGTTTCGCCACAACTGCTTTTGTCGACACAGTTGCCGCTATTTGTGTAATCAGTGAAGTGTTATGCCGCAAACTGAACAAAGTGAAGACTCCACTGGTTAAAATTTCTTTACGCTCAGCGAGTTCGCAACACGACCAACCTTCTGCCACATGCACTGCTCGTGTTGTGATTCAAGGAGTGCTTTACATCGTTGAATTTGTCGTCCTTCCGCATGCGTCTCATGAAATTATCCTGGCATGGAACTTTTTTTCCGCTAATCTTGCGGTTGTCGACTGCGCTCGTGCTCAACTTGTTTTGTGTCCATTCAGCACGACATTCATAGATCTCCCTCGCTCACCCAAAAAGGGTATCGCCGCCGCTGACGTCGTCATCTCTGCTTTTTCGATCGCCGCGGTATCTCTTTTGTGCAACTCCGTTCCCGATTCAACTGCCCTCTTAATGCCGTCACAAGATTGCGCTCGTCGCCGGAACCTTGTCGTTCCGTTTGCCGTCATAACGCTTGCCGATGGCTCCACTGCCACGTACGTGCGCAATCCGTTCCCTTGTCCCGCTACCTTGTTGCACGGTAAATGTATTGGAAGTCTTGACACTTATGATGACATCTTTCCTTTCGATGCCCCTTCTGATACGACGCCCGATGTCCGTGGATGCTGTCACAGCTGCTGCCACCGCGCCCTCACTACCTGATGAAGTCGTTCTGTTGCGCAGCGTAGACACCGGCCTTACGCAAGACCAGCGTAATCAGCTCAGTCAACTACTTGACCGTTTCCGCGCCTCCTTCGACCACGGACAACCGCCCTTGGGACGCACGTCAGTTGTCGCTCACCATATCGACACCGGTCATCATAATCCACTTCGTCAGCCCCCCTACCACGTCTCTCAAGCTGAGCGTGACGTCATCACTCAACACGTCGACGAGATGCTTAACGTGGTGTTATTCAACACTCACAGAGTCCTTAGGCTTCGCCAGTGTTTCCTCGTGCGAAAAAAGGATGGCTCCATTAGGTTTTGCGTGGATTATCGTCGACTAAACAAGATCACACGCTAGGATGTTCATCTCTTGCCACGCATTGATGACGCCTTGGGTTGCCTTCAAGGTGCGGAGTTTTGCTCTTCACTGGATCTGCGCTCTGGATATTGGCATGTGCCAGTGGCCGAACCAGACCATCCAAAAACGGTGTTTGTGACCCCTGCCGGCTTACATGAATTTAATGTGATGCTCTTCGGTCTTTGCACTGCGCCTGCGACGTTTGAAAGGATGATGGACAGTGTCCTCAGGGGACTTAAATGGCACATCTGTCTTTGTTATTTAGACGACATAGTTGTATTCTTGGCGAATTTCGAAACTAATCTTTCCCGTCTGGAACAAGTTCTCCAGTGCCTTACGGCAGCCGGGTTGCAACTAAACTTCAAGAAATGTCGTTTTTGCGCCCACAAACTCGCAATTCTCGGCCCCGTCGTTTCAAAAGAAGGAATATCTCCAGACCCTGCCAAACTGCGTGGCGTTGCCGAGTACCCCAAGCCTACTATGTATACCCTAAAAGGAGCTCCGTAGTTTCGTCAGCTTGTGTTCCTATTTTCAGCATTTCATTCGCAATTTTGCCTCTATAATTGCCCCTGACTCAGCTTCTCCCCCGTAGCGCGGACCTCTCTGGCTGGAATTCCCACTGCGATGACGCATTCACGGCGCTGTGCCGGCTACTCCGCCAGTTCTCCGCCACTTCGTTCCCAATGCACCCACTGAAATTCACACGGATGCTAGCGGTGTCGGCCTCGGTGCCATTTTCGCTCACCGCAAGAATGGCTGCGACGAGTACGTTGTCGCCTATGCCAGCCGTACCTTAACGAAGGCAGAGTCCAACTATTCCGTCACGGAAAAGAAGTGCTTGGCTATCATTTGGGCTATAGTAAAATTTCGCACTTACCTTTACGGACGCCAGTTTGATGTTGTCACAGATCACCATGCCTTATGCTGGCTAGCGTCCATGAAAGATCCTACTGGCCGCCTCGCTCGTATGGCTTTACGCCTTCAGGAATACGACATACAGGTTATTTATCGCTCAGGACGCAGACATTCAGACGCCTATGCACTATCCTGTTCTCCACTGCCTCCTGATCTTGCCTGCTTACCAACTCCCATCTGCGATTCGTCATCGTTGAGCATCACCGGCATGCCATCCGAGCAGCGCAAGGATCCCTGGATCAATTCTTTGCTCGCCATCCTCTCTCACAATTCGTCAGAAACGACTTCACACTCCCTCTCTCGTCAAGCAAGACACTTTGCTGTCCGTGAAGGCTTGTAGTATCGCCGCAATTACGTGACGGACGACCGTAGGTGGCTCCTTGTCATCCCTCGTCATTTGCGCTCAGACATCTGCGCTGCCTTTCATGATGACCCCCAGTGTGGCCACGAAGGAGTATTCAAGACTTACTCTCACCTTCGTCTAAGATACTACTGGCTTGGCATCTATCGGCACGCTCGCCAGTACGTTCGGTCATGCACCACGTGTCCACGACGCAAGACGCCTTCTCACATCACTGCTGGCCCTTAACCTGCCCAGCGAGACCGTTCAACCGTGTCGGAATTGATATTTATGGTCCTCTACCTAACACTGTTCGAGGCAACCGGTGGATTATAGTCACCATCGATCATTTGACACGCTACGCTGAAACATCTGCGCTGCCTGCTACCACTGCGAAAGACGTTGCGTACTTTCTTCTTCACTATCTGATTTTGCGACACGGTGCACCTCGTGAATTACTGAGTGACCGTGAACGCGTGTTTCTTTCGAACGCCGTCGACGAGCTGCTCAAGGCATGTCGCACTGTCTATCGGAAAACCTCGGCATACCATCCTCAAACCAATGACATGACAGAACGCTTTTACTCGTACCCTTGGAGATATGCTTGCCATGTACGCCTCTGACGACCACACTAATTGGGACCAAGTGCTCCCTTTTGTCACGTACGCGTACAACTCTGTGCCACAAACAACCACTGGCTTTTCTCTTTATTTCGTCCTGTACGGACGTGAGCTATCATACTCCATGGACACCATTCTCCCTTACAGGCCTGATGTTTCCGAAGCGACGCCTGTTTCCGAAGCAGCTGCTTATGCCGAAGAGTGTCGTCAACTCGCTCGCTCATTTACCGCAGAAGACCAATGGCGCCAGAAAACTGACCACGATGCCTCTGCGTCTAGTGTCCACTATAACCCAGGAAGGCTGGTTTGGCTCTGGGTCCCGTCTACCCCTCCCGGTCTTTCCCCGAAGCTTTCGTCGAAATACCATGGCCCCTACCGTGTGGTATGGTACGACAAACGTCTCCTGTCAACTATGAAGTTGAGCCCATTGATCCACCTTCGGACCAACGCTGTCGTGGGCGTGAAACAGTACGCGTATCACGCCTCAAACCGTGCTATGACCCCCTTGTTGTGTCATTTCCCCAGGTCGCCAGGTTGGCTCCTTTCTGTGGGGGGAGTAATTGTACTGGAGCATAGTGGCACCAGCTCTGTGCCAGAAAGAAGACTTTCACGTCCGTGTGTTGCTCGTGCTGGCCGGGTTCCTGCCTGTACCAACTTGTTGCGGCCAACGCTTCTCAAATAATAACCTGTGTTTTTATGCAACCTCACTTGTTGCAAAATAAATAAATATATATATATATATATATATATATGGGTCCCTCATAACTTGACCCAAGAATTTGAAAATAAAAGACACTTCAGTAGCGAATGCAACCAAACGCGGGCTACTAGCACTAGCCCGTGGGTACTGAGGCTATTTTGTATTTCTCACCATACTAAATATTTATAATTCCTAATTACCCATTCTTAATAATAGCTGAAAACCCAAAATATGAACACTGAGATGTAGAGCACTTTCAGAAACCACCGACTAAATTGTTTTCTGTACGGAACGTCTAGCGCTGTTATTTTTTTCCGCGTTGTAAAGAAAGCCTATAGCTGCACTATAGCAGTGCGCTCGCGGTGCATCACACGGCTTCGTTTCACATTTCGCGGGCTTTTTTTACAACGTGGAACAAATGACAGCACGAAACGAATCGTACAGGAAACAATTGATCGGTGGTTTCTGAAAGTGTTCTACATCTCGGTGTTCATATTTTTGGTTTCCAGCCTATAACTAAAAATTAGGTAAATAAAAATTAATAATTATTAGTATAGAGAGAAATAAAAAAGTAGCCTGAGTACCTACAGACATGCGTCTTGTTCAATTCGCCTCCTAAGTGCTTTCACTTTCAAATTCTTGGCTCAAGTTATGTGGGACACAATGTGTATATATATAGCCACGGTGTGATGGTTAAGGGACGTTCGTCACTATGTTTGTCTATAGCGGACGAGAAAGGATTAACATGAACTTTTTATATCATGGCATGGGTGGAATGACTGACGGCGCACGGATACGCTACCATGTGCAGCGCCGTTGAGTCGGACGTCGCGGCTAACCCAGCAGTCAGGGTCGCAACTCCTGAGGTCCAGGATCAGGCCACGGCTCACGAGGACCACACCCGGTAGGCCTCGTCCACGAACCTGTTCCCGGCCACTGCACCCAGGCAGGAGCCGTTCGGCAGGTCTCGGCCTTGGACCTTGAACAGACACACCGGAGCTCGACGTGGCCGACACGTACGGGTCTCACGTCCGGCTCAGGAACGCTGCGAGGAACTCGTCCTCTCGAGCGGCGCACCGCTTCCTCTGCCTTCGTGGCCTCAACCCTCGAGCTCTCTTTTCCGCACGTTCCTTCTTCTTGGCCAGGGCACCGCCAGGTACCCTCGGGTGCACACTGCAGCTCATGAGCTCGTGGCCCACGTCCGAGTCTGGCGCGTCGCTCGGTACGGCTCGGCACCGCTCGGCGACCCTTGATTCAGCCAGCAACTCCCCTGGCATGTGAATCCTCGGCCACCCTGAATCCTCGCCCGGCTCCATGGTCCTCCGTGCACACGCCCGCGTCTCGCCCGGTAGAACATCTCGCTCGTCCCTTGCCGATGTGCGACGCTCTGGTGACACCGGCGCTTGTTGGCGTGGGTACGACTGCGGAGCAGTCAACCCGCATCGGAGACGCGATGCTCCATGCGGGGAATGGCCAGCCCGTCCAGCGAAGAGCGTGCGCCGAGACGCGATGCTCGACGCAACCGTGACCATTAGCCAGGCCACGTTCATCGCTGTGTCGAACGGCTGACCGTGGAGACGCCTCGCCGAGATCCGCAATGCCCTCGGAAAGGAAGAGAACAGCAGGCCAGGCCGCGCCCCGAGATGCAGTACTCGTGCCGCCAATGCCGCCCCAGCTGGTGATTGGACGACAGCAGCGTGGACGGCCGCGTTCCCTGGTCGGAACCTGGCCCGCCTGCATCCGACGCTTCGGCCCGCTGTCTCCCGTCTGCCGCTGCTTCGGCTCATCCCCAGCCACAAAGCCCACTGCCACGTGATGGTCGCCCGTGGCCCAATCGTGACACGCCACCTCTATGGGCCACCACAGGTCATCAGCTGATTCGCTGACACTCACGCGCACATTACACGCGCCTTGCCCCGCACTTCCGTCGTTGTCGTTTTCTTCACTCATCACACGCGGGTATTCAGAGGTACCTCAGGCAACTGCGCCGAAATGACACTGAAGGAATGAAGACGACGATGTTATTGTGGGGCTGTGTCTGAGCTGCCCTGTTGTCCTGCATCTTTGCGCGCTGTGTGCAGTGTTAGCCTAACCGGCATTAACTTATTAAAACTCCCTGTTGCATAATTTGATGAAGGTGCGGGGTAACATCCCGAATCTGGATCTCCATAGCCGACGTCAACTTCGTCTAGCCACGTTGCCTGAAAGCAGTGCGCCGTCCATCCAGTCTACGCCTGCTCTGTCACCTGTGATTCTGTACCATCTTCTGCATCCTGGTACATTTTGTGGCACCGGCACAACAGAAGGTGACCTGTGGCTCGTCTTATACGAGTGCGTCACCAAGCAATACAGGTGGGACGAGACGCTTATGCTGGCCAAGATGATTTTTTTACCTACGACGTACTGCACGTGCCTGGTACGAGACGCACGAAAAAGACCTGGCGGGACGTGTGCAAGCAGAAGCTCCGTGACTTGTATGGCTGGTCAGTTGCTCAACAAATTGCAACCAGGCAGGAATTCGCGTCACGAGTTCAATCTTCCACCAAATCGTACGTCATCTATATCCAAGACGTGTTCGCATTGTGCCGGAGGGCCGACAAAGACATGAGAGAACTAGACAAAGTCAGCAATGTGTTGAAGGGCACAGCTGACGATGGTTTCAACATTCTAATCTGTAAGAACTGTACCATCATTGACTCAATTGTCAGTGAATGTCGGCGGCTCGAACAAGCCAAAAGCAGAATAACTCAATGCTTCACTCGGCTCCCAAACACCGCTGCGACTTCTTCCTTCGGGGATCCCGTGGCGCCACGTCCATTTGTGAATTCTCCCAACATCACAACAATTGATCACCAGGAGCTGAAAAACATGGCTCCCTCTACTTCTCAGCCCCATGTGCCAGATAACTTGGCTACAGTATCGCTTGTTCAAGCCATTGTGCGACAGCAGTTTGCCAACATGGGCGTCTTAGTTCCCCAAAACTCAAGCCACACACCAGCCCATAAATATTATTGCTCATAATGCTTACTACCACGCCGCCCCATTTGTTGCTGCGGCCGCGTCGGTCCCTTGGTTCTCATCATGCTACCGAAATCCATCAGAGTGGCGCACACAAGATGATCGACCCATATGCTTCTAGGCTTGCTATTGTGCTGGCCACATTTATCGCCACTGCCGCAACAGATGGTCGTCCCGGCAACGTTTTCTAGACGACCACCGACAGGATCGTGGGCAATATTTGCCGATAACCTTCTTCAGGACCTCTCATTTAGCCGTTCAGCGCTACGCCTAAAACTATCCTACGCTGAAGTGGTTGCCCAGAAAACCCGGTTCAGCCGCTCGCTATCGCCTCACGGTCGCCAGCCCCGCTCCTCTCAACGCCGTCGCTTTCCGTCGCCGGTGTATTCTGGGCAGTTCTTGGGAACTAACAGATGCAGCTCCTGGAGGAGGCGCTGCATTGACAACACGGACAGAAAAACTTCTAACAACCACTAATTCCAGACGAATTTTACTCTGTGTTCTCATCGATGGCTTGACCGTTACAGCTCTGATAGACACTGGTGCCCACATATCCGTTGTGAGCTCACGTCTTCGATCCCACCTGAAGAAAGTTCTTACCCTTGCTATGTCTTCGACTGTGCGAGTAGCCGACGGCGGCCACGCATCAGTTCTTGGTGTGTGCACTGCCCGCGTCTCTGTTGCCGGCCTGAACACTTCTGTCCTTTTCGCTGTTCTAGACGCTTGTCCACACGACGTAATTCCCGGCATTAACTTCTTGACTGCACACTCAGCCCTCATCTATTGCTCAACTGGCACTTAACGGCTAGAGTTGCATTTGTACTCTGATGTCTCTTCGGGAACTCGCACACGGCTACGGTTTGTGGAGTGACTACGACTATCTGAGGCCACTGTGTACCTTTCTAAGTCGCCGTTCCCACCTGTTCTTGGTGGCGACTACCTGGCAGCTCCACTCATTGACCTGACCCTTCCCTTGAACATTACACTTTCTCATTCTGTAGTGAGGATCAGCAACAACAAGATGCTTCTTCCTGTCTTCAGCTTCTCTGTGTCTTCCCACGTCCTTCCTCAAGGTATTGCTTTAGCAGAACTCTCCACTCTGGAGCAATGTACAATTTCATCTTTCATTCCTGACATCCGTAGCCTTACTGTTTTACTGGACAAAATGTTACCTGTTACTGGACAAAATGTAGCCTTACTGTTTTACTGGACAAAGTTTTACTGGACAAAATGATATCAAACGACCTGTCGCCGTCCCAAGTTAAAACGCTCCGTGGTCTTCTAGTTTCTTATTTTGACATTTTTTACATCGACGACCGTTCCTTAGGCCGCACGAGCATCGTAGCCCACCGTATCGACACTGACGACGCCAGTCTCCTTCGCAAGCGTCCTTACCGTGTGTCTCATTCAGAGCGCCAAATAATCCAGAAAGATGTAGAGAAGACGCGCGACAAAGACGTCATAGAGCCTTCATCTAGTCCTTGGGCATTACCAGTTGTGCTTGTTAAATAGACGGACAACACTTGGTGGTTCTGCGTCGACTATCGCCATCTCAATGAAATAACCAAGAAGGATGTCTATCCTGTACCTCGAATTGATGATGCGCTCGACTGCCGTCATGGTGCCAAGTGTTTTTCTTCTCTGGACCTACGATCTGAACATTGGCAAATTTCAGTCAATGACTGTGATCACGGAAACATAGAATTCATTACTCCCGGTGGGCTTTATTAATTTATAGTCATGCCTTTTGGGTTGTGCAATGCGCCGGACTTTCGAATGCAAGATGAACTCTCTCCTTCACGGTTTTAAATGGTCGAGGTGCCTGTGCTATGTAGACGATGTCATTGTTTTCTCCCCAACCTTTGAAAGCCGTCTTTTACGTGTCTCGGCTATTCTTGACGTTTTTCTTTGTGCTGGCCTCCAGCTTAACGCGTCGAAGTGCACCTTGGGATGTCGTACACCAGTAACGTCCACAAGGTGACCAAGCTACATGGCCATCTTGTTGACGCTACTGGTGTACGACCCGACCCTGACAAAGTCCGCGCTGGACGAGAGTTCCCGGTCCGACGTTCCACTCCAAAATTCCGCAGCTTTTGGGGCTCTGTTTTTATTTCCGCCGTTTTGTTAGAAACTTCGAGGAAATTGCTGGACCCCTGACGGATTTCCTCAGAAAGAACGTGGCCTTTTTCTGGCGTAGAGACCAAGAACATTCCTTTGCGTCGCTACTTTCTGCGTTTACATCACCCCCTGTGTTGGCTCATTATGACCCAGCCGCTCGAACAGATCTTTTCATCGACGCAAGTGACCATGACATAGGGCAGTACTCGTTCAAATGCAGAACGGCAGAAACCGTGTCATAGCCTACGCTAGCCGTTAACTTTCGCAGTCGAAAAGGAACGATTCCATTACTGAGCGGGGGTGCCTGGCTCTCGTCTGGGCTATCGCTGAATTCCGTCCAAATGCAGAATGCAAACTGTGTCATAACGTACGCTAGCTGCCTACCTTCCCAATTGGATACGAACCATTCCATAACAGAGTGGAAGTGCCTGGCTCTCTTCTGGGCTATCGCGAAATCCCGTCCATACCTATATGGACGCCTGTTCGCAGTCATCACAGACCACCATGCACTCTGCTGGCTGTGAACACTTAAGGATACAACAAGACGACTCGGGTGATGGTCAATGCGATCGCAGGAGTACACTTTCTCAGTAGCGTATAAGTCCGGCAAGCTTCACAGCAATGCTGACTGTTTGTCTCGGCACCCTGTTATCCACCCAGCTCCTCTTAATTGGAAGCCGATGCCAACATCCTTGCCAAAACAGATTTTCTGCACATGGCTGACGAACAACATCAAGATCCATCGCTGCTATCTATGAGTGACCATATCAAATCTTGCCGAAGAGACCTTTAACTCGGCCTGTTTTTGCTTCAAGACAACCTTTTATACTGCCGCAGCTTACAGCCCTATGGCGCGGAATGTTTGCTCGTCATCCCACGTCATATACGCAAGGACATCTTGCAAAAACTTCACAATGCCCTAACATCTGGACACTTAGGTGTCTCCAGAAACTATGACCGCGCCCGCCGACGGCTATTCTAGAAGTGCCTTTATCGTTCCGTTCGCCGCTGCGGTGCAGCGTGTGACCTGTGACAGCACCGGAAGAAGCCTACATCTCTTCCCACCGGTCACCTTCAACCTATTGAAGTCCCACCCGAGCCGTTTCATCAGGTGGGGTTGGATGTGTTAGGTCCCTTCCCAACATCGGCAACGGAAAACAAATGAATACCAGAAGCTGTGGATTATGCCCCTCGGTATGCAATTACTCCAGCGCTACCAACAAGCTGCGCTACAGACGTCGCAGATTTACTTCTATACGACATCATCCTTCAGCATGGTGCTCCTTCTCACCTCTTCACCGACCGTGGCCGCTGCTTCCTATCTCGTGTGGTTGACGACCTCCTTAGATCCTGTGCTACGTGGCTCAACTTTACGACTTCTTACCATTCTCAGACTGACAGACTTACTGAACGGCTCAATCGCAAACTGACGGACATGCTTGCAATGTATGTCTCTGACGACCATGCCGATCGGGACACTTCCCTCCCGTTCGTATAGTCTTCGCCTACAACTCATCGCGTCATGAAACTACCGGATACTCACCATTTTATCTTCGGTTTGGCTGTAATCCCTTTCGATACTTGCGCATGGCCCTCCGTTCGCCACTTCGTACTCGCAAGATGCCATTTCCCATGCTCTCGTCGCACGTACAGTAGCCCGCGCCAGCTTCCCTTTGTCCCAGAGAGCCCAAACGTCACTCTACGACCGCCGACATAGGGATTGTTGTGATCGGCCTCCCTGGCATGTCGCCGCTTAGACGTGAGAAGGTTGAAGGACAGCGCTCCCAGAGGTTAACCAAAACTGACAATGACACGCTAACCGTACTTGGAATTTCGCGGTGCCGACGTCTCCCCTCGTAGAACTTTTTGAACTTGCCCCCCGACTGACAGCCTATGAAGGGCTGTTTACAATCAAAGCGGCTCAAAAAGGGTGGTTATCATTGTACGTCTTTGCTCATCGAAGTGCCGCGGACAATTGGCCAAGCGACTGAGGTCCATGTTCGAGCGCGTTCTCAAGTTCTCTGTGCTGCCGCCATGCCACCGTTTCTACAAACCGCGGCGTGCCTGGCACCGTCGACTCCTCACTGCAACGAATTACAGACTTGATTCCTACATAAAACCCAACATCTTAGCGCTGTGCTGTGTCGTGCGCCTGGTGCGATGTTTGCGTAGTGTTTTCTCCCGCACCATGGTACGAACTGGGCGTGCCTCTCTCCTCTTTTCCTGAGTTGGGAAGGAGGCGGTGTTTCACCCTCCCATTTTGAGGGCGGAAGTGAAGAGGACAATTTGATTGGACCATTAGGGGCTTCATTGTTTCCCCTGCAAGGAATCCTGCGAAGACTTGTACTTTAAAAACACGAGTGCAGAGACGCTTGAGGCATACTACTGTAAACATTGTAGTATCAGGCAACCTTGAACCTCTATATAATGTAAATGAACGCTCCTGTCAACCACACCAGCTCCTCTCTTCGACATATCCTCGGGACTTTGGCTGGCTCCGGTCTCATGGGGAGACCCCCGACTACTTCAACTGGTTGTAAGCGACAGGATGTCCCATGCTTTACTCGGGCCTCAGTGATATGGTGAGTGCTGGACTTTCTTTGAGACTTGCCAGGTTTTAGCTTTTGAATTTTTCTAAACTTCGAGTAATCTTCTGTGCGTATAGGCTTAGTTGTACCAATAGCATACGTCGCAGCTATTCACCAAATTTTAGCTTTCATATTCCAAAACTGGCAGTAAATTTTAGCGTGCGTGTAGGCTCCGCTTATTCCCTTGCTAACGTCACGGCGGGTAAGAAAGTCCTAACTCGTGAAGACCATGGAGTTGGTAAAGAGGCTAAAGAAACCAGACCGCTTGCTGCTGTGTGAAGAGATGAGAATTGAGGTGAAGAACGGAGAGAGAAAGCCACAGCTGATTAGGGCAATTCAGCAGTGTGGTATGGAGGACGACGAAATTGAGGAGTGTTGGGAAGTTGTAGAACAAAGGCAGAAAGAGGCGAAAACAGGCAAAAAGAGACCTATGAGGACAGGAAAAATGAATCAATGCATTTGGCTTTGCAAGTGTCACGGACAACAACGCGAATAACTGAAGACCTGCAGCTGAAAAGACAAAAGATCTCATGGAACCTTTGGAGGTCAATGACGATATGAGGCTGTTTTAGTGAACTTTGAAAGGCTCTGTGAAGTCCATAAATTTCTGCGTGAAAGTTGGCCCCAGAGATTTTTGAGTGTTCTCTCTTGCGAAGCGGCCGCAATAGTCGCGAGGCTAAAGAAAGAGGGTGCTGGTGACTACAATAAACTACAAACTCAACGTTGACTACAATCTCAAGGATACGAACCAATTGCCTGGCGCCATCGACTCCTCACTTGAACGGATTACGGACTTGATTTCTACATAGAACCCAACATCTCACGCTGTGCTGTGTCGTGGGCCTTGTGCAATGTTTGTGCAGTGTTTTCTCTCTCACCATGGTACGAACTGGGCGGGCCTTTTCTGTCTTTCCCTGGGTTGGAAAAGAGGCGGTGTTTCACCCTCCCATTTTGAGGCCAGAGGTGAAGAGGACAATATCATTGGACCATTAGGGGTTTCATTGTTTCCCCTGCAAAGGATCCTGGGAAGACATGAACTAAAAAAATGGCCCGAATCTACATGTTACACTGTAAATGTCGTCAAATCTTGCGTCTTGAGAGAGTGAACAAAACGTTTATTTGATGTTCTGCGCAAGAAAATCAGTGAATGATATTCTGAAGGCGCTGCGTTAGAGTGCCTCGAGCGTGTAGCAGAGGCGAACCAGCGCTTCTAGGCACGTTAGATACGAGCGCTATCTGGCAGTTATCTTCGAAAACGAAGGCGTGCGCAACCGCAGAGAAAGATGCGCACCAGTCTCGGAGGTGATAAGGTGTAGATTGCAAATCGACGGGCAGGTGCCACCACCGTGTCGCCGTAGCAAAGCGTTGAAAACACTTTATTGAGCATCGCGTTGCACTGTCAGCACAGTGCGATAAACGCTACAGTCCTTAGAGTTGTGTGTGCCTCTTCTAATATAAAGGCACACGTACAAAACATAGACGTGTTGTTATGGTACCTCAGATATGCGCAATATTTGCTTTTTTGATTCACAGTCGCACAACTATGAACGCTAAACCTTGAGCAATATTGGAGGGCGCTGCGGATGGGTTTAGCCGTTTGGTGCCGTTTGAGATATCGTTGAGGCGGACAAACAGAAAAATGTACAGACAGACAGACAGGCAGACAGACCAAAATTTTTCCGTCGAAGTCCCCAAGAAAGATTATCGTCGTTAAAACACGAGCACAGAGATGCTCGAGGCATGCTACCAAAAAACATTGTAGTATCACGCTACCTTGAACCTGTATATAATGTAAATAAACACTCCTGTCAACCGCACCAGCTCCTCTCCTCGACATCTCATCGGGGCTTTGGCTGGTTCCGGTCTTATGAGCAGACCCCAGACTACATCTGGATGTCGATTTTCCTCCGGGCTTTCTCGTGCTGCTTTGGCTCCCATGCCGTCGTGTCGGCTTCTGCGAGAAACTTTTACTGCGAAACGTTGGACGTTACGGAGTTCTGCGCCAGGCGACACCTGTTACCTATGAAATTTCCCCTACTACGAACCCGACTGGTACATCCAGTACTGACATTGGGCACGTTTCTCGCCTGAAGCTCTATCACAGTTACATGTCCATCTAATACCAGCAGGCACCGGAACGGTGCTTTGCCACCCGGGGTAATGTCAAGGATATAGAAAGGTACCCGAGGCACGGCCACCGAAAAGAAACAGAAGGAATGAAGGTGACAATGTTTTGTGGGGCTGTGTCTGAGCTATCTTGCATCCTTGAGTGCTCTGTGCAGTGTTAACCCAACCAGCATTAATTACCCTACTAAAACTCCCCGTAACAATATGTATATATATATATATATATATATATATATATATATAGAGAGAGAGAGAGAGAGAGAGAGAGCCTTGAATGTGTGGTAGTATTATCTCGTCGGTACTATGGCGTTGGTCAGTGCGCGTTCACTGTGGGAGTTGCCCACCGACGTCGATGTGAAGTTACATCAGCAAACCATAAACTAAAGATACCACCACTGGAACGCCGAGCCGATCCTCACCGGTATTTAGAGGTTTATGAGTTGGACGCACAGAGTGGGGAACCAACGTATCCTGCAGGCCTGGTTGCGCCATAACGCCGTTTTCTGCTATAAGGGAGCTGTAAAAGAGCTGCAGTCGTTATAAATAGATACCGCCCTGCGCATCCCTGTATGACGTATCCCTTCGAAGCTGCTACACTGAAGCACAAACTCATTTTTTATGGCCATTCATTCGTCGTAATCGCTTCTTCCCTGCCACCGGACCCCGATACTTGGCGCTTCACTTACGCTGCCGCAAGCTCGCTGCTCAAAAGTCTGCCACTTAGTTCTGTCTGCGAAATACAGCACGCGTGCCTCTCTATTTGAAATAGTTTTTTTTTCCTCACAGCAAGTCATGTGCTAATTGCCCATGTGCGCATATTTTCAACTTAGCCAACTGCTGAACGTGCACGGATAGCAACGAACTGAATTCCCGTAAGCAACATAATTTGCAATATGAACAAAATTTTATACCTAACTCTTCAGTAAGTTTTCGTCATTCAATGCATGCACGAATAAGTAGTTTCGCATTCATATATGAATCCACAGTATTTCGGGAACGAATTGATTTTCTCCTAAGGAGTAACTTTTTCTCCTGTCCGCAAAGGTGGCAGATAATAGTAATTATACATGTCAGCGTGTTGAGTTGATGAACTACTGGTTAATTAAGTTAATATGACTGATAACGATCAACGCATCTGGTATGCAAATAGTTGTTCTATTCAAATGTTTCAGAAAACCTAGCTTCGCACAAATAATAAAATAGTAATAGCCAGTGTAACACGAGAATCAGGAGTGGTGTTCCTCTTTCGTAACATCGTCTTCTGTATCACAAGTTTACTTCGGAGATACTTTTAGCTCTTCTAATGGATGTCGCAGACGAGCTGCTCTACAGTAAACGACCTTTGATGCTTAAGTTTTAAGTGGTAAATGACATAAAAAGTCAGACAGTGTTCAACTGTCTCGTCACACGTACTGATTAATAATCGCTATTTACTTCATGTGACTGCCCCGGTAAATACGCATCAGGATGACATCTTTCTATAAAAGCATGTACAGATGGGCACTAAGGAACAATAAGCACATAGACCAATGGCAACTTTAGGCTAGAGTCATACTTTGGAATAGCACACGTAGTACCTGTAAGCAGTCAGAACACACACAAACAAACACACACACACACACACACACACACGCACGCACACGCACACGCACACACACATACACACACACACACACACACACACACACACACACATTGTCGCGGGTGATAAAATACAGAGGGGTGTATTTAAGAACACGGACAGTGGAACTCGTAGAGACGCTCTCAAAAGAAAGCCGCTAAGATTGTCGTCTTCTTCACTTGCCTGCGTGGCGCCTCTCGAGCAAATCCGCGATCTTGGTTGTCGTCGCGATCTCGCAGCTAGACACAGCTATGCACGCGGCATTACACTCCCGCCAGAGTGAGCGTCGTCCCGATGCTCACCAGGTAGAAATACGGCCAGCGGGTGTTTACATCACTCAGAGTGGCAAAGTTTCTTGCGGACCACGTGCGCTGTCTCGGGCAGATGCTGGCAATGTTTCTAACAGGAGGAGGCATGGGGCATGGCTTCGTACGTCACGTCGCTAAGAGGGCGCAAAACCTTGTAGGGTCTAAAGTGTCAGCGTAGGAGCTTCTCCGAAAGGCCTCGTCGTCGTACAGGACACCTAACCCAGACTCTCTCTCCTGATTGATAAGTGACGAATCGATGGCGAAGGTTGTACCGTTGGGCGTCAAGTTGCTCCTGGTTGATTATTCTGACGCGGGCTAGCTGCCTTGCTTCCTCGGCGTGCTCAGTGAAGTGTGCGGCGTCTGTCTCTGACTCATTACAATCATAAGGCAGCATGGCGTCAAGCATTGCAGTAACTTCTCTGCCATGAATTAGTGCGAACGGCGTCATTTTCGTTGTTTCCTGGCGCGCCGTATTATACGCGAATGTGATGTATGGCAATATTCGGTCTTAATTCTTGCGTTCCACGTCGACGTACATGCAAAGCATGTCAGCTATTGTCTTGTCAAGTCGTTCTGTAAGCCCATTCGTTTGTGGGTGGTAAGCTGTCATCTTCCTATGCACTGTGCCACTGAGCGTAAGCACAGTGCGCAAAATCTCGGCTGTAAATGCGGTACTTTGTCTGTTATGACGCCAGCTGGAGCACCATGTCTCGAGACAATGCTCTCATTGAAGAACTGGGCTGCTTCAGCTGCAGTGCCACTCGCAATTGCCTTGGTCTCCGCGTATCGGGTGAGGTAGCCCATCGCCACTATAACCCATTTGTTGCCGCATGCCATTTGTTGCACGAATGGGCCCAGCAGATCCATTTCGATTTTAGAAAACGGAGTTTCTGGCACGGACACGGGATGTAATAGACCAGCGGGTTTGACAAGTGGTACATTGCGCCGCTGCCAGCCAATGCATGTTTGGACGTAATGTTTCACCTCTGCTGCGATTCTTGGCCAGTAATATTTTTATTTGACGCATGTCAGTGTTCTTGTGAAACCGAGGAGGCCCGCAGTGGCTTCGTCAAGGCAGGCTTGTGAAATTTCGCTGCGGAGAGCTTCAGGAACTACCAGCAGAAAGCTCCTACCTGTTGATCAGAAATTCTTGTACAGAATTCCGTTCCGTAAACAGAATGATGATAAGTTCTTTGAAAACACTCTTGGTGCATTGGCGCTCGTCCGCTCAAGAATTCTATAAGCGAGTTGAGCTCCCGATCTGCCCCGTCTCGGTGGTCTTGTGGCTAAGGTACTCGGCTGCTGACCCGCTCGTCGCGGGTTCGTATCCCGGCTGCGGCGGCTGCATTTCCGATGGAAGCGGAAGTGTTGTAGGCCCGTGTGCTCAGATTTTGGTGCACGTTAAAGAACCCCAGGTGGTCGAAATTTCCGGAGCCCTCTACTACGGCGCCTTTCATATTCAAATGGTGGTTTTGGGACGTTAAACCCCACATATCAATCATCAGCTCCCGATCATCTTGTTGTGGCCGAGAAATGATAGCCACTTCAACAACTCCTACAAAACCTGTGAATTCATCATCCTCTGTAGCCGGTGATTCAATCGGTGACCTTGACAAACAATCGGTGTCTAAGTGTGTTGCTTTCCGTACTGTAAACTACGGCCATGTCGTACTCTTGGAGCCATAAGCTCCACCGTGCTAAACCTCCAGATTGGTCTTTCATGCTGGTCAACCAACAAAGAGAGTGATGGTCGCTTACGACTTGAAAAGCACGGCCATATGGTACGGGCGGAAGTTCGCAACTGCACAAACGATATCCAGACACTCCTTCTCCGTTGTTGAGTAGATGGACTCGGCGCATGTCAATGTTCTGCTAGCGCAGGCAACAACTCTCTCCCCACCATCTTGTCATTGGACAAGAACAGCACCTAGGCCCACATTGCTAGCGTCTGTATGGATGGCTGTTGGTGCATTCTCGTCTTAGTGAGCGAGGACGGGTGGGTTTTGTAGACGCTGTCGCAGCTCGTTGAACTAAGCTTCTTGCTCTTTACCCCATACAAACGCGACGTCTTCACTTGTAAGGCGTGTGAGTGGAGAGGCGATGTGTGAAAAGTGTGCCACGAATCGCCGGTTGTAGGCGCAGAGACCCAGAAAACACCTGACCGCTTTCTTACCAACAGGCCTTGCGAACTTTGCGACGGATGCAGTTTTATCTGGGTCGGGCCTCACACCTTCGCGACTGACCACGTGTCCCAGGAGCTGGAGTTCTTCGAAGCCGAAGTGGCATTTTCCCGGTTTTAGTGTGAGTCCAGCGAACCGTATGGCTTGAATGACTGCCAGTAGCCGCTTTAGATGTTATTCAAACGTGGCCTAAAATACAATCACGTCGTCGAGGTACAAAATGCATGTTTACCATTTCAGGCCGGACAGAATGGCATCCATTAGTTTCTTAAACGTGGCTGGCGCTGAGCACAGACCGAAAGGGAGGACTTTGAATTCATAAAGCCCGTCTGGCGTCACCAAGGCGGTCTTTTCTCGGTCACGCTCATCTACTTCCATTTGCCAGTATCCACTTTTAAGGTCAATTGACGAGAAGTAGCGCGCATGCCGTAGCCTGTCCAACAAGTCATCGATCCGTGGTAACAAATAAACGTCTCTTTTCGTAACATGGTTGAGCTTAAGATAATAGATGCAGAAACGCAAGCTGCCATCTTTCTTTTTTACGAGTTCCACTGGCGCTGCCCAATGACTTTTTGATGGTTGGATTACATCATCCTCTAGCATCTTGTTGACTTGCAGCTGGATTACCTCACGTTCTTTCGGAGCGACGCGATATGGGCTCTGTCGGATCGGTCTTGCTTTTTCTTTTCATAGTGATGCGATGCTTAGTCAGAGGCGTTCGGCCCACCCGTGATGTCAATGAGAAGCAATCCTTCAACTGGCTGAGCAGCTTCATAAGATGGCATTTTTCAGTTGGTGTTAGACTCGGACCGATATCGACTGGCGGTGTATGCGGAGGTGATTGGGCTATGGCTTCCTCTTGCATAAGAAGACAGTCGTGGGAGTAGTCGAGCTCCTCGAGGTACACAACAGCCGTGCCTCTACCGATGTGACGGCACTAATTCGTGAAGTTGGTGAGAAGCCCCTCTGTGCGCCCATTCACTAAGCTGACGATGCCGCGAGTGATGGCAATGCCTTGGTGAAAAGGAAGGGCAGTGATGCGTTCGACTATGTCGTCTTCATTACATTGCACGCCGCAACACACGGAAACAACACTACATAACAGTGGTGGCACGCAGACATCGTCGACCACACGTAACGCCCTGGGCTCTTGTTCTGGATCAAGGGTCACAGGCTTGTCAGAGGCGAATGTAATCACACCACCACGTATGTTTACCACAGCACCGTACTCTCTTAAGTCCATTCCCACTATCTTAGGTTTGCCACACTCGGGTAAGATCAGAAATGTGGCTACAAAAGCCACATTCTCAATCGTGAGTCTTGCTGTGCATTTTCCCGTGAGTGTCATCATCTGGCCTCCAGCATTTCGGATATAAGGGCCCGTCCGTTCCGTCCTGACTTTCTTGAGTTCGTCTGCCAATCGTTCACTCATTATAGAAAAGTCTGCACCTGTGTCGACTAAGGCCGTCACTTCAACGCCATCAATCGTCACAGCGAGGTCGGCAGTCACAGTTGTCTCGGCGGAGTTTCTATCGTCGTCTTTCACGTCTTTAGGCAGCAGTGGGGGATTTTCGGCAATTCGACGGCTTGAAACCTTCCACAAAGAGGTTACTGCTTTCAGTTTCCCCACCGTGGGCTGGGAGACCGACCTCTGAGGGCGTCAGCAAAACTACGGCGGCTTGGTGAACCAAAACGAGCCGGGAACGGTGAGCGCGTCCAGAAGGTAACAGAGCCCTGCTGCCGGCCAGCCTGGTCGTCGTCGACAGGGGCACGGCTTTCGTCGAACTGTCGGCCGTAGTGGTAGGTGCACTCCCGCGGTATTCAGCTCGCCGATGTGGGCAAAAACGGTAAATGTCCCCTGGCTCTCCACAGTTGTAGCAGAGTGGTCGACAATCCACAGTGCGCCATATGTCGGTATTCCGCATATAGGGTCGCCTGACAGAATCCTGCTGAGCCCAGGCTGCCACAGGATATAATTCGAGGTACTGCGGCACCGGCATGGGCGTGGGTAGACGAACAGCGTCTGCATAGCTGTATGCATAGCTGTATCCGTTCGACTGTTGGGATACTTCTGGAGCCAATGGATGACGCACAGCGTCTGCGTAGGTATACGAGTTTGGATGGTACGGCGGAGCGGAATATTGCTTAGGAGAGGCAAACGCTTGTCGAAGTTCATGGCCAACAAATATCGACAGACTACAAAAAGCCTCCATCACTTCCCTGGTGCACTTATCTCGATGTCCATTATTGATTAACGTTCGACTAAAAGAACACTTAACCTCTTTAACGGCCACCGGCGGGTTGTACCTGCCAGTTCATTGTAGGAAGTGTGGCTGCCAACCTTTAGCAGACAAAGCCACTTGTTTGTTAGGACATCGAGATAAGCGCACCAGGGAAGTGATAGAGGCTTTTTTCATTGAATACGAGAGGGAAAGGTGTGTAAGCAAGCCGTATGTGGCCCTTGGTGAAAAAGAAGTTCGGTACCTGGGTTCAGCTCTACCACGTTAAAGTGATTATTAGTTTGTTGGGCACCATTCCGTAAGTTTTTCGCAAGTAGGAAAGCTCGGTTTTCGTGTTTTTTCGTGATTTTTACACACGCGTTGATTATAAACATGATTAGGCTTGTTTCATACCTTGTTTGCTTTGATGCGCAGACACTTTGGTTGTCCACGTGACTGGATCAAATGTTTGATATATGTGCGTGTATCTTTCAATAAAGTTTAGTTGCGAGTTCAGCGCGGTGTCGTCTCTTCCTCTGTCCTTGTCTATATTTTTGTGCTGTTTTTACTTACCAAGTATGAACTACCAACTAGCCCAACCTTAGCTATTACTACAGAAGGTTTATTTGAAAAGAAAACTCCTAAGCATTTCCCCGAGGGTGAACATGGTTAAGTGCGAATGCACGGGGTGATGCTATGAGGGGGAGTAAAGTTAATATCCTTCGGCATCCGCCAGTGAGTTAACGTAAACTACCCCGTGTGAGAGTAAATTCGCACTATAATGATGTTTATGTCCGCGGCCCGCTTCGCCCACTTGCGGTCGGCATCACGCGCCCTTCCTTCGCCGCGCTGCCATTTCTTCAACTGGCGCGGCATCTTCAACGACGCGTGCAATGCTCGCATTCGATTGCGTTGCACTCGTTGTTGGAGGAATCGCAGTCTAGGTTGATGCCTGCGATGGATCCATACCTATGACGACTTGCCCATCTCGAGCTAGTCGTGGCTGCGCAGCCACGGAGCGGAGGGTAGAGCGCTCGCAATCACGTGGTGTGTGATTTCCTGACGTTGCTACAGACGCCCCTCTCCACTCCTCGTGCCATTGCTAGGGGAGAGGAGGAGGCGCACCGATGATGGCGGATTCAGGGCCGCTTATAAACTCCATTCGCACTTAAAACACGGACAGTGGAACTCGTACTCGTAGAGACGCTCTCAAAAGAAGGCCGCTTAGATTGTCGTCTTCTTCACTCGCCTGCGCTGCGCCTCTTGCGCAAATCCGCGATCTTCGTTGTCGTCGCTATCTCGCAGCTAGACGGAGCTATGCACGCGGCAATATATAGTGAACCTGAATTCCCATACCCTACTGCTTGCACCACAACTTAACACATGACTGTAATGAAGAAAATTATAGTTCGCCTAAAATTCTCATAGGACTGCTGCAAATGCTGCACACTGCGGTCTGTAGAGATATCAACGTTTACGTGCGCACACGTACACGCGATTAGTAATCATTACCTGCGCTGATACACTGAGTGTGTATGGGAATGATAACGATTATTGTGACATATTTTAACGAAATATTTGTGGCGCACCTGAGATAAAGAACAATAAACCACAAAAGGCAGAATAGGGTGCCAGCCCCGTCCTGCCTGGCACTTTATCCGGTCTCCCTTCGTTTTTTTCTTTGTTTTAGTTGCACCACAAATATTTTGTCAAGCTATGCACCAGCTATTTGTACAGCAGTAAAAAAATCGCAGCTTATCCATGGAGTGCAGGATGATGAGTCGGGCGAAGCGTCTGTCCGTCCGTTCGTTCTTGCTTCACTCCGTCCATCCGTTCATCCGTCCATGCGTCTGTCTGTCCATGCATCCATCCATGCGTTCATCCGTCCATTCATTCGTGCGTCCGTCCGGGCATCTGTCTGTCGGCCTATCCGTCCACCCGTCCGTCCATCTAGCGAAGTACCGTCATCGCGCATCTTTCCATCAAATATTCAGCATATAGAAGTCCCGCCATCCAGCGGACATTCCAAAGACTAAAAGAGAGGTAACACCCGCGAATTTTCTTATGGCCTGCGCTTCGGCTCTACTTCTTACCTTTCACCGCCTCTAGTACATGTGTATATACTAGTTCACTATATTCATGGCACTGCGGACCAATCCTCGCCAAACCTTGCTAAAACCAAGTAGATTACGGCCAACGAGTTTAACGTGGCAACCCTCCCTTCTCAGAGTGTGCTCAAAGTGCGTCCTTCTGACACTAGTTTTTTTTTAGTAAGCATCAAATTCAAGACAAATTTTATTGCAGATTAAGTCACCAATACTCATCTCAAAGTTATTTCATCAGAAGCAACTTTTTATTTGTGAATAACGTGTGCGAATTTTCTTCTCAATTAAAAAAATCGGCCCCGTATCTACATGTTAATCTGCAAATGTCGTCGAAAGACGATAGTCTTCCGTGTGGAGAGAGTTTACGACACATTTATTCGATGTTCTGCACAAGCAAAGATGTTCTGCGCAAGAAAGACGGTGAATGGTATTCTAGAGACGCTCCGTTAGAGAGCCTAGAGCGTGCAGCGGAGGCGAACGAGCGCATCAAGTCACGTCACACGTGAGACATGAGTGCCATCTGGCAGTGTTCTTGGAAAATGAAGCGCGTGGCTCTGAGACGGGTGCGCGCGCCTGTCTCAGAGGTGATAAGGTGTAAAACGCAAGGCGACCGGTAGCTGCCACCATCTCGTCTTAGCAAAGCGTTGGAAACACTCGCATTTTCTTACAAGCCTTGCATGGTCAGCGCAGTGTGATAAGCGCTACGGTCCTTAAAATTACTTATGTATGCCTTTTCTAGTAAAAGACGCACATTCAGAATATATACATGTTGTTATGGTGCGCCAGACATGCCAAATATTTGCTCTTTATTTGACAATTGCACAAGTATGAAGGCTAATTCTTGAGCAACATTGGTGGGCGCTGCGAATGGGGTTGGTCGTTTCAGGTATCCAGTGCTGTTAAGAGTGGACAAACAGACAAAAGTACAGACAGACAGACAGACCAAAATTTTTGCGTTGAAAGTCCCCAAGAAAGACTATCGTCTTTAAAAGGGTGCGCTAGTCCGGCCGTGGAGGTGGCTACCTACTACTACTACATACATCGCGGACGCACGACCCACAGCATAGGGAGCTTCTCCCCCAACATCAACACGTAGTTATGGCATGTAGGCAGTAAATACCACATTTACGTTTACAGTAAAGGCTGTTATGATGATCACAAGGGTCATTTTTGGCACCGTAGTTCTCCACTGGTGCCGATGTCCGTAACCTCCATCGTACAAAATAGGAGTAAAATTGAGTAAATGCAATAGACGCTTAGGAGACACTGGGACTCGAACCCGGGTACCCTGCGTGCCAACCCGGTATTCTACCACTGAGCCATACAGGTGTTGGGAACTCAGTTGCAAACAGGCCTGATGTCGGGAAAGAAATCTCGTTAATATGAGTAATAAAGTGTTTTAGAATACAGCCAGGTGTCACCTAATGCGAATCTCATAACGAGTGGGTTGTCGAATGCCCCGATCCCTTGCAAGCACCTCAGGCATAACTTTTCATTGTCGTCAGTCACGTGATAAAAAAAACTTCACGAAATTCCTTGCAAGTGTGTTGCGGGTGCCAGCTTCTCCGAAGAATGACAAATGGCACAATGAATGCCTCCATACTACACAAAAGATATGATTATTTATGGTAGAGTGGGTACCCTGCAAGTGTGCTTGTAGTGTTTACCCAAAGAGCATATGAATAAGGCTGCAGAAAGACCCCTTTTGCAGGTTTCGTCGTGATTGTGCTGCGCGTGCCGCGCAGGCCTGGTGTTTTTTAGTGCACTTTTTTAAGGTGTGCACTACAGAATTAACTCATCCTTAATTTCCTTCATATTTTGTTTTATACCTGATAGAAAGGGAGGAAAGAAAATAATTTATTGTGGTCCTGCGGAAGTCGAGTAGGTCACGCACCCGGCTTAGTCCCATAGCAACCACTAACTGAAACGTATAAGCAAATGTGATACACTGGAGGATGCGTGGTTGACAAAGCGGAGTTCTTTCCTGCCATTTGCTTGGTCGTGCACAAACAACAGTTGTTCAGAAGTGCTCCGTGACCAAACTTAAAAGACTGCAGTAAATGTGGAGCTGGTTTATACCAGAGGGTTTCAACAAGCGCACACCTCGATACAATACGAATGATGTGAGGTATGGGAACATAGGAACCTTCTACGAGCTTGTTAAAAATCCATGTATTGGTGCTCATGGTTGGTTATACAAACAGTGCGTTAAAGCAAATAAAACTGGAAAGTGTTATATTTCACTTCTTTTAGCGGGCTACGCATCGATCGTTGACGGCATAGGATTTCTGGTAAAAAAAATAAAGCCTCGCCAATACGCTCCATCGGTCATAGTGCCCCGCTTGACAGAGGTACTCAGAGATTGGGTTCTTATAGATACGGCGTGATTCAGAAACTACAGCTGGAAGTAACGACTTCAGCCGTTACCCCTTGATTTACTTTTGCATCTCGAGCAAAGCTTGGAGAAAAGCGTCACAACGTGGTGCACTTCAAGAAGAGGCTGTCGCGCATTCGGATGCCATGCAGGGTGCATTCGTGTGATCGCACAAGAAAATAGGAACGCTGTTTCGCTTACCGGTCACGTCCTCTCCACGCCTAACATTCGCAAGGTAACAACAACGCCCTCCCCTTCCTCATATCTACACACACGCACACGTTCTTACCGTGCGTAAAGGTAAGCGATGGTCGACTGAGCGGCTTCTTCTATCGACCGGTGCTTGGTCTCATTGAACTCGGACAGCGCTGCAAAAGATAGCGCATTGGCATCCAGCAGCGGCTGGCATTCGTTGCGGGCTTGTGTAAACAGCTTGGTATTCATAAACTGAACCGAATGACGGTCGGCGTATCCAAGGCAGCGGCGTAATCAGAAACTGTTATGTCGGGCGGTCAGCATAGATTTGTGAGTGTTCTCCCGTAGACTTGTGAGTATGGGCACGAATGATGTCCTTTCATTTTCTCGCACGTGTATCTATCTGAAAGCAGCGTCCGACATTGTGGCACGCAAGGTGCAGCAACCAACTACATTGGTAAAGACGCGCGGTGTTGTTCATCTTCTAGACCGCTGCTATCGTTTGCAGTGAACATGCGCTACATGTTCGTCACTTCGCCAATCCCGTAAGGCGCGCGCCTCGGAGGAGGAAGGGCCATCGTGGGTTTTCCCGGCGAGTAGTCGCACAATACGTCGGGTGTGTGTGAAATAATGAGACTGTGCGAACACTGAAGATTAAGTGCCCTCGACTCACTCGGTGCATTTTGGTGCCGAAGCTTAGATGATGCTCTTTAAAAGAGAAAGAGATTTGAGGGAGGGCTATAGGGTGCTGGTGCCAGACGGATATTATGGGTTCATTTTAATGCTTTTCATGTCCAGTTCATTTTTTTTAAATTGTGGAGCTATCTTTTAGACTACAAGGTAGAAAGAAAAATTACCTGTACAGGACCCACCGCGGTGGTCGTGGCACTAGGCTGCTGACTCGCAGGTCGCGGGATCGAATCCCGGCCGCGGCGGTTGCATTTTTGATGCTGGAAAAAGTGCTTGAGATGCATGTGCTTAGAGTTAAGTGCACGTTAAAAAAACACAGGCGGTCGAAATTTACGGAATCCTTCACTAAGCGTCTCATTACCATATCGTGGTTTTGGAATGTTAAACCCCAACATTTATTAATAAATAAATCACCTGTAAGAGACGCTTCACCGTGTTGTGCGTGCATGTGAGTGTGCAAAGCTTTAAGCCAAATTGGTTGAGTGTATAGCTCGATCGAATCGTGTACCTACCTATTCTGTAAACCAAGAGTGACAATTTTGTAAATGAAAAAGACAAATATATTCTCGGCATATTGTGTAGAAAGCTAAATTCATGGTGTAGTATAACTAGGAGAAAACTGCTATGGCAGGGTTTGGAAAGATCCGACTAAAACGACATGCCAAACAAAAAGAGATGCCGTGATTATTGGTGGTAATGTGCTGTGACGTGTCTCGTTTTCTGTTTACGCTTTCCAGAGAGGAACTCGCCAGGCCAGACCACAGTGACGTTGAATATTATGGTGCGTATACAGAAAGTGACACGTAAGTTGTGCGAGCACCACTTGAGAACCATGCGAAGTCCAATTACTTGCGAAGCACGCTTTGTTGGTTTCATTCTTTATGCACGCGTACGAAGAGAGGCACGAAATTTGCAGAAGCCTGACGGATATTCAAAGGCTTCAACGTGAGATATATACGGCGTATTTATTTAGGTCACACAGTTGAATAATTAATGGCCCCTTTATTCGGCGAAAGAGAATACGTTAATGACATTGTAAACAGGTAGAGCTCTTCCGCTTATTTTTCTTTGTTATTATGCGTTTTAAAAACAATTTTATAGACTTTTCGAAAGCATCTCTTTTTATTCCTACGAGGTCTGTCGGAAAGGTTTGCGTAGTGTACGCAAAAAAATAAATAAAACAGCATACTCATACACTCACATAAATGTGATCACCTTCAATATTAATTAATTCATTCATTATTACTGCTAGCCCTGAAGAAGTCATTCACAGGGCGGGAGGTACAAATAGTTTTCTTGTGAGATTTGCTACAAAGTTCTGTTGATATTTTGCAGGGTCGTTACGAACAGCATAGAAAAATATACAGAAAAGAATTGACAAACGCATACTAAAAAGTGCAAACTAGGAGAAGAGTAAAGTGCAGCGTGTTCAATAGCAAAGGACAAATGTACACAGCATCGCAAGACTGTTAAAATCATTTATGCAGGATGAAAGCTGTATGTAGCCAGAGTGTCATACATAGAAAACCCGTCTTACCTTATCTTCAAATGACGTTTGCGGAGAACATCTGTTTGTGGATTCAGGTAACATCTTCCATTCATCGTTAACATGCGAGAAGAAACTGAAACTAAAACAGTCCTTACGAGAAGCAAGGGGCGCGTTGTACATACTATGACGATACGTGTAGTTAGTCTTTATTCGTTGGTTCTACCACTTTTTCATTGCGACCAGCACGGCTGGACTTCTGTCAAGCCCTTTAGTAAGAATGTTGTTTCCACTGTTAAGGAGTAGTCGTGTTAATGAATAGTTGTTGCATCAGCAAATCGTCACCGCCAGAGCACCAGTGTGTATCACAAGAAACAAGATAAATAAATAAATAAATAATTATCAGAGGGTGATATATACAGCCACTATTGGATACGATTTCAGCAGAGCATCGCAATAGCGTGCTAAAATATTCGCATTGTCATCACTCAGAGACCCGTAGCGGCACGTTATCGTGGTCACAGAATTGGGCGCCTGTCTTTCAGAATAATTTGCTCCATGATTGGCGCACACAATCATTTATATGAACGCTTCAAATCTTCGATGCATATAAAAAGCTGCATCCGTCTTTTAACAATTACAGTGCATAATTCTATGGCTGTCAACAAACACGATCAACATAAGTGAATCTGAATTTTTTCTGCAGACTCTTGGTGTTGCCTCATCCTCACCTTTCTTCTGGCCTATTCCGCAACACCAGCTGAACGTCGTAATTGTAAACCTAGGTTTAATCACCCGTGATGAACATTTGCAAAAGTTCACGTGTGTTTCGAATTTTCGCAATCTCTGCACAGCATACTTGAGTAACTCCTTACTACTTTTCTCTCGCACACTGCATGATCACTTGGGCCAAGTCACGTAATGGTGCTTGCAGAAGTTTCAAGCTTTTTTTTATTCCAGGGATTGTGTCGCACTCTTGAGATTTGCAGGCGGAGCAAACGGTGCCAAATAAACCGGCTGCCGGGGACAGGCAGGCTCTGAACAACTTCGCAGATACCGGAGGCCAGGGTGAGTGACAATACTGGTGCGTAACAAAGCCAATATAAGTACTTGTATTCCATAATAATACAAGGGTAAGAACCAGAGTGACCAGAGCCATTTTTGAGGCATGGAGCCGGTAGGAAGGGGGGATCAACTGAGGTGAGGGGGCTGTTTTAGTGGCGCTGCAGAGGATGCAGAAGCCTTTTGATGAGCTACATGTGTACTTGGAGTGATATGTGTAAAATGGTTTGTGTGGCACAGAATTTGACTGAAGGTTGACAAGAATTTCTGGCTTTTGTCTATTTTTCCCCACAGTGAATGTATAAAAGTCTGCGAAGTCTGTACAGGTATATAAATATATATTACAATTGTATGATACATTAAAGCACTTATTTAGAAGATACACTCCCTACATGTCTAAAGGTATTCGCCCCAAGATCGGGCTATAGTGAGCAGCACTGTCACCATGCAAATTTGGATAGGCTGCCGGCGGCGCGCATGCCAATGCACGCAGCAGGGCGTTTTCTGAGCACTGTGGGCCGATTGTCGGCAAATAAAATGCGTTGACTGCTGCCCAGTCGTAATAAATATGCCATTCATTGCCTAATGAATGCACGAAGCTCACCGAACGGTACCTTTACTTGTTACAGAAACGCAGTCTGCCATTAAAAGGGATGTTCGCGTTTGGCGACTGTCTGCACTTTCGCCCTGCAGTGTGTCACGTTTCTTGTATTTTCAATAGGGTGTGGAGCTTGTGTCCCGGCTACTGTTCACTGCTGAGCATGGCTGAATTCATTTTTCATGCACGCTAGTAATAAATACCAATCCCCTCACCCCCTTCCACGCCCCCCCAAAAAAAGGAAGAAATTGGATATTTTTGGGCGATGAACCCAAAAATAGAGCGATTACTCATTCCGCCTTTTTGTCTTAGTTTTTTCGTCTTAGAAAAAACGTAGGGCAGTCGATAAGTTCATTCAGGAAAGCCACGTCACTTACAGCGCTTCAGCGCGCTTGTTCTTACTTCTATAACAGTATAAAAAGGTAATAGTTCAGCCCACAGCTTTCTTATATTGATTACCTGCAGCCCCGCCACAGTGGTCTCATGGCTAAGGTACTCGGCTGCTGACCCGCAGGTCGCGGGATTGAATCTCGGCTGTGGTGGCTGCATTTCCGTTGGAGGCGGAAATGTTGTAGGTTTTTGTGCTCAGTTTTGGGTGCACATTAAAGAACCCCAGGTGGCCGAAATTTCCGGAGCCCTCCAGTATGGCGTCTCTCATAATCATATGGTGGTTTTGGGACGTTAAACCCCGCATATCATTGATTATCTGCTTCAAAGTGATGAAAAGGTTCGATTATTTGATGGAATGAAGTTTTTTTTCAAGCAAATGTGTATCCACTCCTTACGTGTGTCTAGCACACACCACAAAAGTGCTCAAGATAATGTAAAAGAAAAAAAAGGTGATGTTCTTCTAGAAATTTACTATAATTGTGAGGCACGCCGTCTTGACTAATTTCGAAAATCTGGCCTCTCTTAAGCGAACCCAAATTAAAGAACAAGAGTTAGGCAATTAGGAAACTCCAACCCAAAATTGTATTACAGCGCTTGAGTCAGCGCTTGGTCTGGCTTCGAAACGTTGGTTTTCTGAATACAAGTTTTGGTTGGAGTTTTCTAATTGCCTAATTTCTATTCCAACCGGGCAGACTTCTGCCAAGTGTTCACCTTTGATAAGAATATGGGTGTGTCTGTATAAATATATCACCCAATGCTAAAATTGCGCATGGCAACTTTTCAGCTCCTTGTCATTCAATTGATGTACTGAATTGTCAGAATTTACTACACAGCAGTGTCATGGCACTACGACCGTACAATAAAAGGTTATCTCAAGCAAACTTAAGATTCGTCGCATAACCGGTAAGCAAGAACGAAACAATTGTTTTAAGTAGACACCTAACAACAATGCAAAACAATAGTTCATCTCTGAGTCGTCAAGACGCTGCATTCGCACAATATTTATTATTCCTCATGTTTGGAGTCACGCAAAGTGCACTTTACGATGGGCTTCAGATAAAAAGCGCCACCGACATGATCCTGGCGAAGAGAGGCTATCACATATCACACATATCACTCTCGCCAAGTGCTCGACCGCATCTTGTTGCGGTACATATACTGGCGAGTAAGGCCAAATCCTTCTGTAGACAGTACTAGACAAACGTACAAGCAGTTAATCTTGCGCTAACAGAGTGGGACAAACCATCCTGTAAGCACGAGCATATGACGTACGCGCAAGTGCTAGCCTATGTTTATATCAGACGACGCCGGGAGCAATACACACTACATGAGCTTCAGTCTGGGGACTCCGCTCAATCTCGGGGTGAATAGGCGCAGGCTTCTTTTCATGAGAGCATCGCACTGCAGACAGGCCCCGAGAACTCAGCGCTAGTTTCTGTTTCAGGGAACGTGTGCGCTCGTAGCAGTCGCCGGGCATCCTAAGATCTGGTTGAACGAAGTGCGATCTAGTGTATATGCGCATTTATTGCCTTTCGCCAGTTTTTAAGCATAAAACAGTTCGAATCAACTGTAAAGAAGTCATAATTTGTTCATGTGTCTTTATTATTTCTTATATTATGTATCTTGAATCGGGCGAAGTGCGGGAAGACTCGCGTTAGCAATTGCATCTGCACCTCCTTGCCACTTGCTCAGTGCCGGATATCACATGCATGCCGCATCGCGCTTGCTTGTCTCGCTCAGTGAGCGGGCAAAGTATGAATACGGCAAAGATAAGGCATTTGATGTAGCGTACAGTGAACGGAAGCTGCAGTAGGCCGGGTTAGTCAGGTCAACCATCCATTAGACGAATATGGCTAAATAGGGGCATCACATGATTTGTGCGGCTCTACAGTGTGCTGGCCCTGGGATTTCCAGATCCGCGAACGTTTTTGTGGCTTCCTAATGGCACCGGGTGAACACATTTGGACCAATTATTTGAGCAAGTATTGATTTTGTATGAGTATATGAGTGAACCCAGCTCTCTGCAAGCCTGACCTTATTGACAAAAGAATGGTGTCGCTAAAATAATCGGTCAAGACGGCGGCTAAGTTGCTGTCGGCAAAATGGGTTTAACGAAATGCTTGAATTGGTGTTGGCTCGGCTGAATAGTTTTTGCTTCTTTTGGTTTTCGCATGTAGCTCAAATGATTCCAAGTAATTATAAGCTCCTTCCTGTTGATGGAATTCATGAAGCCGGGGTTTGAGTTTTTAGCTCAAAAGTGTCAGTCAAATACATGTGATGGACTAAATGCTTCCAAAAATCATTACAGTGAATGTAGCTGGAGTCAACGTTTTGACAAGGAACTTTTCTTCGTCAAGGCGACGCCGTGGCACTGACGAGGAAGGGTGAACTTGCCGAAACTCTGTTTCCAGCGATGTTCTCTCTTGAAAAACTTCTGATCGCTTAAAACCTCTTGGTGCTTCCGAGCTTCACTCTCGTTTGGTACTGACGATCCGTGAGAAAACTATGTGCGCCTTCATAACAAGCGTGACTGGGTAAAGTATTATGTGTACTACTCGTGACCGTTAATAATTTTCGCATTAGTTTGAATATTTTAGGTTGATTGTTTGCTCACTTTGTCCATGTGTCAGTCGTTAATTATAAATGCTTTATGGATTGGCACTTCCACAATAGGGGTCTGTCTGTTTTTGTTTCATGGCAAACGTGCAATTAAAAGCTTATTTTAATTGTGCTGATAGAGTTTAGTCTCATAGAGAAACCGGTCAGCTTCACTTTCACCACTTCAGAAAAGAGGAACGAAATGTTTTTTTTTAAAATATGGTAAACAAGTCTTAACGAATGGCCACATAGCCCAAGCAGTCATCGGACGTCGAAAAGGCACGAGCGCATTCCACTTGATTGCGAAGTGGTTAAGCAAGGCTCCCTCGGCAACCCTGTTCCTCTCAATTTTTCGTCTTTTCCTTCTATTTGGGAACCTCACCAGCGACGTCATGAAAGAAATGTTCTGTTTGTGGTTTACTTCTAGTAGGATGCCCGCCAGCCGCCAGTGTAAAACCAGCGCTGCCGCTGCGTATCAGGATGCGAGAGCGAACACATGGAAGGTATAGCGAGTTTCCACTCCCTGCTGCAGACACTAAGTCAAAGCTGCATTCTGCCAACATTGTGCAACCAGACAGAACATCCTATGTTACTACTAGGGACTGTTACAGAATTTGGATGAGCCTGGCGTTGTAAATTGTTTGTTGAACATTCCGCGGTAATGACATCCCATCAAAGGACTTCGAGATTGATAAAGAAGAGAAGGTATAGTGAAAGAGAACATGCTCTTTAACATGGATGCTGGGCTTTGTGTCTTTTTCACTTGGCGCTTTCAAGGGCTGAAGTGCGGTTTTCCCACACATGAGACCAGTATATAGACTTCATGAAAACCGTTGTGTTACATGGTTGGTGTAATACACGCTATATTTCTTCCTGTCGCCATCATCACACATGCACAGCATTGCCGTGCACATTATTACAAACAAGAGGATACCAGCTCAAGCTGGATTCTATGTTTTAAACTCATATTATCTTTAAGTTCAATTTAGATAAGAATTTTCGCTCTGCTTGCCTTTCCATCATTAGACGTAAATAATAACAACTGGAGACCACCTGACTTGCCCACGCTGGTTGAAGAATGGAAAGGCGTCCAGTTCCATCCGGCTCAGCTCGTCAATTACTCGGAGTCCGCCAGCGTCACGGCCGAAATGCCGACCAGCTCGGTAGCTACCAGAGGTCTCATCTTGCCAGTTGTGAGTATTCCGAAAATGAATGTCAGTGCCAATTATGTGCGAAACATCGTTTGACTCACAGAGGCGACCGCACGGGAAGAGTGTACGCATCTTACCATGCTATTCCCGCAAATAACGTTTGTTCTGAAAGTCACAACACGTGCATGTGCTGTGGAATATTGATAGCGAGTATCCAATTAAGGTTCTAAGCAGGACGACTGCTCAGAACCTTATATGGCTTTGAGCATCAGCTGCAAAAGTACGTGCATATCCGGTATTTTTGGCTCAGTTACTGATGAAGCAAGTAATAATTATGAAGTGCCAAAGGAAAGTGGCTGACTTACTTCGACTATGTTCGCCCTATTTGCAGTTCTAATTATTGCGCGTGTTTCTATGCATGTTCACTGTTACAGGTGGTATCCCTGCTGTACTACGACAATGTGAAAGGCCACTTGGGACAACCGGCACCAGCGGGATATCCCGTCGTGTGCGTCCCGGTAACATGCAGCTTGTAGTTTGCACGACGTCTGCATTGAATCATATGTTCCACACACGCACACACACACACACACACACACACACGCACACGCACACGCACACGCACACACACATACACACACACACACACAGAGAGAGAGAGAGAGAGAGAGAGACAGACAGACAGACACACACACAAGCGCCCAGGCATACGCACACAAAACCGAGGGTCTGCTATGAATTGAACTTTGTGCACGATGAGCCATCTGGTTCATGCAGTCACTTCTTGCAGCTGTGCGACAAGCATCACCCAGGCTTTGCCACTCTGGGTGCCAGTTGCAAAGGATCCACGAGGAACGGTCCTCCGAGCAACCTCCTCTACACGTGGGAGGCAGGAGCCACAGACGGCGACGGGTCGGTCTCATTTGAAACCATCTCCCAGGAGACGCCCTTTGCAGCCGTCCAGCATCGGGTGAGCAGCAGAGGCACACCGTTTCATCACAGTTCTGAGGATGTTGAAGAAAAGAAATGAAAAAAAAGTGCGGCAGGAACGTCTAGTCTTGCAATTATCCATAAAATGTTATAGGAAGAAAGTAAAAAAACATTGCGCATCCGCTTATATACCAATTTTTTTTTTAAATCACAAACGTTGCTCGTACTTCGAGGTATTGATTATCAAAATTCAAGGGCGAAAGAGAAACTAATCACGACCGGCAAAAATCGATAGCTGATGCCGACAGGATGATCAGCTTTTACTCTTGCGGTTAATTATTCGTGGCCACAATGGATCACTGCGTGTAACTCCTCCGTACACACAGTGCGATATGCAAAGAAGCTCGTGTTCCGAGCTGGTAGAAATGAATCCAGGGTTCTTCACTACGATTGAAAACCGAAGCTAGTAGTTCATAAGTTGAATGCTATCTGAACCCCATGAAACCTCTTTCCTCAGACAAAAAAAGAAAAAAAGTCGGCAGATCTCACGTATACCTGAGAATCGACGTTATGCGAAGCATGCGGAAGGTGACCATATCGCATTTTTTTATTGAGTGACACGTGATGAAATGTTGCTAAGTATATGTACAAATGTTGCACGCACAGACGTATGTTGAAGAGTTGCAGATGTGGATATAATCAGCTGTTTGCACTTGCGCAACGACGCCAACTGGAACATGCGTATTACAAACACAAGAAGCTGATGTGAAGCGGTGATGCGCGCGAGATTGTTGGCCCTGGACATTGCTACGTAAATAAACTTCAGCGCATGGCAACTAACCACAATTGACTTTAACTTGACGTGACCGCTGTATGAAAGGAGTACATATGTAATGTGTATAAAATTGGCTGGGCAGCACTGCAACCACTACTGACGTTTCACGAATATAAGCGTTTATTTGAAAAGTATTTCCGAAACCTGGCGTAGCTCTGTGGTAGAGTGCTTCAATGCCGCGCAGAATTACTTGGTTCGATTCAAGCTGGAACCCTGACATTTATTCTATGCCTTCTTTGGGTCGACGCTACTGATGTCTGGTATTGCCTAACGCTCTCGTGTTAAAATTGCCCATGTGTGTTCTCGCCATTCCTAGGTAGATACGAAGTGTCAATCACCTGTGGGACATACCCGCATATCAGCGGCACATACCCGCCCGTGGGTATATGCCTATGTGTGGCGCGAAGTGTTTAGCGACGTACACGAAGAGATTGTGACATTATTTATGTCATGACCAGCGTGTCATATTAATCGAACCATCTTACTCTCTTATGCTAATTTTTATTCACACCAAGTTAACGGGTTGCCCATGGGAGCACCGATATGTATGCGGCCAGATAGATAGATAGATAGATAGATAGATAGATAGATAGATAGATAGATAGACACGTTCAAAGTCGCGGAAGTTTGCTAAGAAATGCTTCGAATGAAAAAAAAACAGATAATGCTAAATTCTACTTCTTAGAAGAACTCGCGCTTTTGCAATGTTGCCTCCTGTTACAATCGAACATATCGCGGAAAATATTGTAGACAACCCTGAAAATGCCTCATTTATTCGCGGGACATAAACCAGAGAATTGTCCCTAAACTAAAACTGGTTTACCTTTTGTTCCTCTCTTTCTCGCTCTCAAGAGGTCATCCAGTAATAGACTGTCACAACTGCCGCATTGACTGGAGCAGAAATGTTGTCTTCCCGCAGGTCCTTGACAGTATGTACATCTCAAGCGGATCTACCGTGAGATGCATCGTTCAAGAAACACGAAACGCTTCAGGTCACCGACTGACTTTTAGCGAGCCTGTGGTTATCAGCGGCTCCCAAGGTTCGTGTGGTGCACTTCATATAGCGTATAATTGAGTTCGCAATAAATTAATTAGCCCAACGTGATCTCCATTGCAGTTCTATTTGTATAACTCGGCCGTTTAACTAACACAAACGGGCACTAAAGCGTAGTCTCTTTTAGGGATGGATGTTCGCAGTCCAGAAGCACAGTGTTCACGACTTATGGTACGTTTACCACAGCAGCGTTCCGAAAATTAGCCTACCATAGAAGCTTGCTTGACAAATCAACAAATCGAGGTATACAATTATCGGCAGACATTCAGATTTTTTTAAATAATAGACAGTGCGTGTAATCAGCTTAATAATAAATATAATTTATACAAGTATTAACAAGCGACGTCCCAATGTGAAATGTGAACGTGACGTAATTATTTACGTGAGCAAAAAAAAATTGCCCGCAGCTTCCCTCGGGGGAACACTGAGGAGGATGCGGAAGCATGTAATTGGTTAACGGGTGTTAAATTGCGACTTACTTGGGTCGATGGCTAAATTGGTTAACGTGGTTGTGAAATGGGGTGTTAAATGAGTGAACACGTACGGCACGTATGCGAAAGGGCGGTGTTTTATTTATTGCGACGAACCAACGGACGAGCGGCAACTGAGCGAGCGAGCGCCGACCTTGAGTATATATACAGCGCGACGGTGCATGCGCTGTCAGCTGTCGAATGTTCTCGAAGGAGAAGCGCGCGCGCGGCACAGATGGCGACGGCGCGACGGCGCATGCGCTGTCAGCTGTCGAATGTTCTCGAAGGAGAAGCGCGCGCGGCACAGATGGTGGGCGACGGCGCGACGGCGCATGCGCGCGCGTCAGCTGTCGAATGTTCGAGAAGCGGTGCGGACGGCGCGGACGGCGCACTACAAGGCGCGAGTATAAGATGCTTCCGCATGTAATATGTTGAACGATTTTGAGTACTTCGTACTCAACTATGGGAGAGCACTGAGCCGTCCCGCTAAAACAGTTTAGTGGCTGGTAACAGAGTTAGACACATGCCTGAATACACAGGCATGGTTCAGTGTGCACCGACGCTCGCGTAGGTTTTAAATAGCTAACTTTACCGTACAAGCTCATGTTTGTGTTACTGGTTTCCGTACCAATACTTACCTTCCTGGTGCATTTAATGTGAAACTTTGACCGTTTTAACTCGGACACATGTATGCTTTTGAAGTGCAACAAATAACCTTATACTTGATGAACGCGTGAATATTGCAGTAGCAGAGAACGAGTGATTATTGTATCAGACGTAATGAATTAGCTCAACTAAGGCGGTGCGGACGGCGCTGACGGCGCGGACGGCGCACTACAAGGTGCCAGTATAAGATGCTTCCGCATCTAAAATAATCAAAACTCAAGTTTGTTTTCCAAACCATGCTAAGTACCCATTCTGTAGTTCATAGATATCTATACTTTAAACAAATTTCCACGTATTATGTAATGCAGGAATCTGTGTCGGTGACAAGCCACATGGGCAGGATGTCACTGCCTCCATGGAATACCTGAACGGCACCGGTCCAGCAGCACAAGCTGGTCGCCTGCACATTACTGTTCACATAAGACACCGAGTGTGTACATACGTGCTGTTTACTTTACCAAATATAGTCACTAATTACATACGTACGTGCAAAACCTTCTGGTTCGCACGTACGTATGGTCTGGTCAAAAGTTCCCTGGCCACTTTTCCATTTTCTATGGAAGCGTGGCCTGGTACGTACGAACCACAAAGGTTTGCACGTAGGTATGTAATCAGTATCATTCCTGTGTTCACTCTATGAACCTACCGATGTTTATTATAATTTTTTTTATTTTAGCGGCACAGCTGCGTAAGTTTAGAAAAGCTTTGTTAGTCGTGAACAGAAATTATCATCATCAAGAACCGTGAGCTATCTTCGCCCTCTTTTGCTTCGCCCACAGGACACGTTCGCCGATTTGTCCCTTTGCGGCCTGATGGAATAACTCTGATAGATGAGGTAACGAGCACACAAGGAAAAATAGAGCGGAAGAGAAAGAAAAAGACAATACAAAGATAATTTTTTTGGCGAGAGGGATTAGAACCTGCGTACCTACGATCCTAAGACGCTCGTTGTACCCATTTGGCTACCCAGGCACATATAGTAGAGCATAGCATAGCCTTTGTAGTATATTATAGCAAGGCTGTGAGGAAGAGGATGGAATAAAGGAATGCATATTCCTGTATAGTGATAGATAAGTCAGGTTGACAAAGAGGAAAAAGAGGAGGGAAGGGAGTAATTCATAGTATAGCCCTAATGGTATATTGTAGTGTAGCAATGGGATTGGATAAAGAATAAGGACTACAAAGGGAGAGGGTGAAGCATAGCATAGCCCAGTATAGTATAATGGTTGGAAAGGAAAGTGAGCGTGAGGACGAGGAGGGAAACGAGAAGGAGAACGCCACCAGCTCTTGTATGCTCTGTTTTAGCACCATACTATAGTGCCACCACTAGTAACTGCCCCATTTCCCTTCCCTCTTCTTTTTGGGATACTGCGTGAGCAACGATGTGGACGCAGCATCATTGGGTAAAATAATTTTTGTATGCGGAGGAATATATAGTTCCCCGCAAAAGCAGGGGTTGCAGAGGCCCCGGGGCTCCTTGAAGCTGCAGCCGCGAGTCAGCTATAATTGTTAGCTTGCAGTCCTGCTGGTGTTGTGCCCATATTTCTATTTACTTGCTGTACCTTTAATCGACAGAAAGTCTTCACCTTTTGTCATCAGTGCCTTTGGCTTCAAAAGCTACCCGCAATGCATGCCACAATCCTTTCTAGTTGTTTATTACATGTAGCTGTATTCGTTCCCGTGACACCAAGCAATCGTCAGTCGTCGCGCCAGTGCGCGACTATACTAGATTGAGTAGTACACATCCCGTGGATTCATAAATGAATATATTGGCGATTTATTTTTTCGTTTCTTTATTGAAAGGACTCCATGCTGCCACTGATTTCAACGCATCCGCTACCCAGTGCGGAGCAACTCTTCGGAAACGTTGTCTCGCAAAAGCAGCACATCTGCTCCAATGTAGCCGGCCCCGGAGACCATGGCTTGGCGTTTGCTGCCTTCATGAAATCTACAATTGGTATGTGCGTGCTTATTGTTCTTTGTAGTGACGTTACGTGTCATGACCTGGATGAGTTTTTTTTCTTTGTTCGATGAAGTGTTCTGCTGGTTCTCTGAAAAACGAACACAAAGCACAGTTCGTGCAACACGCTGCGTCCATTCATGAAGGCCGTGCTTAAATACCATGTACCGTGGTTTCAGGTGCTCCTAGAATAGGAGAGGTGAGGCCTTATCAAAGTGACTCAGCGATCCGCGGCTCCTCTGCTGTGTCGCTGTACCACCACCTCGATTTGAACCAATGCCTATGGACGTTCGAGGCCATCATTTCTCTGAAGGATGCAGTTGGCGTTTGTGGCGGTGTCCTGCTAGAAGACTTCAAGGTGCGCAAATTCACGAAAGATGTTCACATAAATGACTGAGAATTTGAAACCGAAGCGCAACATTTCAGCTTCAAAAGATGTGTGCTTGAATAGCAAATGTTTCGGAACAGAGTGAAGCGTTGGTTCGAGGTGCCTGGTAACCCTTGACTATCAGCATTCTGGCGCAGAATTTGCATCACACACAAAAGGAGGGAGCATATGAAACTACACTGATGCTAGTGTTTCTTAGCAGTCTCTCTTGACAAATGCTGTAAATGTCTGCCTGTGCAAGTCACTGCAGACGTTTCAAAATTGGAGGAGGATAGGGAACCATCGAACTGAAGGTACATTCAGAGATTGTTATGCTCGTTTAGCGAAAATAACTTAATGCTAGTGAGCTTGCTACCTTTGACTCGTGTTGCGCGCTGGAAATAGCTTGCTGTTAATGCTGCGGCGTCATTTTCTAAAACAGCGAGCGACATCCAACAAAGAAACATTTTCGTTGTTGCTTGACCACAAATACCAGGTTATACTAATGTGCGCACCGAATGATGTTTTTGCCAATGAGGTATTTTGAGAGTTGGGTGTTCATCTGCCAGTCTAACAATTGTCACGAGAAAACAACTGCTGAGAGTTGAAACCAAGCACGCTTCATGGTACCATTTTATATATTTCTCCATATAAAAGTTTATACAAACTCTATGTTTTATTGCTACATTTGACTTCCCCAGCATCCAAGCCTCTGTGATAAGTAGAGGCCGGATTTTGAGGCACTAAAAAAGCTTGTTTCAGGCACCAAAAGTAGACAAATAAAACACCACTTTAGGCCTCCGGAATTAAAAACATAGGCACAAGTATTTCACACTAATTCAAATAATTTCAAACAAAAACGAGCGCAACGTTTATCTACGACAGGAAGCGAGAAATGTTGTTGTTTATGATAGCACAAAGGTCCCAACGGTTGAACATATACGATGCATTTCTGGCGTAGTTAGCAAAACACGGTCTTTACTTTTATTGTCTAGCATGAGCTGGGTCTCTTTTCAACGTGGCAGAGAGGGGCAGCAAAGAGGCAGATAGCTAAACCACTAAACGATCAGAAGGGAGGGTTTCCTTGTATTAGCAGGTTCCAATCGCATCGGGTCAGTTGATTTCCTGCAGGTGGACACCTTAAATGGATCCTCACTTGGCATTTCGAGCTGACAAATGTAATGCATGCACTGAGCTCTCGAGATCAGGTCTGCCAAATTTTATGACGCTACGTAATGCTGAAAGACGTAAAATTCCAGACTTTATGCCGCTTGTTCTCCTTCTAGTGAGCGCGCGTCCCATGAAGGAGGAGGTGACGTACAAAGGAATGATCCTGCACTTACGTCGCTCCTGTACGTAGACATTCGAGCTCTGGCTTCACTAACTGTAGGCTCTTAATCAGGTTTTAGTTGAATACTGACTATGTCCAGAAAACCAGACAAAAAATGTCCCCTCTTCATCTGAGCATACGCTCACGCCATAGAGGAGACTTCTTGCTCTACTTCTTGGAGCTCTTTTACGGTGATATCAACGACGGCAAAGCCACATCTAGCATAACCATTTGTTTGTTCCTCAAAAATAAGGCACGTACCCACTCAGGAAGATTGGCCAAGAATGAGTAGTTGAAAATTTGAAAAGCGCTTGCTTGCGCCGTGAGAAGTCTTCTTCCTCTTGTTCTTTGTGCGGCTTAATGATGATAGAAATCAATAAAAATAAAATGAAAAAAAAACATTTGAAAAACTAGAAAAGAGAGAAGGCAAGAAAGAGAGGAGCAAAAAGCCGCCAGATCAGCACAGTCACAGCGATAGCTGGAAGAGCGGGCTTTCGGAGCCTTTGTTAAACCCTGTCTGAGTAACTGCTACAAGCACGCTTGCAGGAACTCACTAGGCCATAAATCATCATAATTTTTGCGTAGTAGAGAGGTATTCACTAGGCTGCACGTCATCATTTTCCGCAGAAGCGTGGTACCCATTACGTCTTCTTGCAAATAATTCGTTCATGCTGTGTCTGAAGAACACGAAGAGTTATGCCTGAAACTTTCTACTATATAACCTCAAGTATTCTAAAATTTTATACTAATTCATCAAACCACTAATTATTCCCCCACAATAAGTATACGTCACAGTTAGTAGATGATCAAGAACAAGCTTCTGTGATGGAAGTCGATGACTCGCTCACTACGCAATTTGCATTGTGTGACGCCTCGTTGTTTCTTTGCTGTTCTAAAACGCCTTATTATTTTAAGGCGGTTCCTTTCCCGACTTCAAGGCTTCCTAAGGCTAGTTCGCAACAGAGTTCTAATGGTGTAGCTCTGTGGTAGAATATTGTGCTGGCACGCAGGGGACCTATAGGTTCCAATCCCATTGCGTCCTTGGTGTTTCATTTATGGCAGTGACTATGGTGACGGGGCCCGTCAGCGCAGTATACTATCGTTAAAGTGAGGGGGCCCATCACCGTAATAGAATAGTAACAGTAACGGGGTCCGTCATAATAAGGATGCAGCTAAAGTGACGGCCCCGTCATCGTAAAGGAACGAGTACGGTGACGGGGCCCGTCACCGTAGTGGAATGATAAAAATGAAGGGGCCCGTTGCCGTAAATTTGTAGTCGTTTTTGACACCACCGTATAGCTGTTCTGCTGGCGTAAAGGCTTGGCGCGCAGTTGGGGAAGTGGTCGTCACGCAGGTCGTCAGTTTGAATACCCGTATTCGAATGTTTTACCCCCGCCGCGGTGGTCTAGTGGCTAAGGTACTCGGCTGCTGACCTGCAGGTCGCAGGTTGGAATCCCGGCAGCGGCGGCTGCATTTCCGATGGAGGCGGAAATGTTGTAGGCCCGTGTGCTCAGATTTGCGTGCACGTTAAAGAATCCTAGGTGGTCGAAATTTCCGGAGCCTTCCGCTATGGCGTCTCTCATAATCATATGGTAATTTTGCGATGTTGAAACTCACATATCAATCAATCAAATCGAATGTTTAACTTTTTTTGCCTTCAGTTTTTCAAGATAATGCTGCGAGAAAATCATGTCGCTGTCTGCGGCGGTTATTAGACAGACAGCCCTACCGTGTGGATTTCGTGACGCAGTGTCGTTGGTGTGCGACTTCAGGGCGAATCGAGTTTTTTTATTTTCTTTTCTGAGTGCTTTTTTAAAGTATTGTTACTTGTTTTTAAATTATAATAGTGTTCATTTCTTGGGAATATAAATATCAACTTTCTTTTATGTTAAACGTGGAATGAAGACCTTTCCCGATGATTTACGATTGATACTGCGCTGGGTGAGCACATTCCATTGTATGCGAGCAAATTAGCCTTATTATCGCACTTGACAACCACCCTTGGCGGGGTTTGCGTTCTTTTGCATTGATACCATAGCTCCAACTAATAATTTCTTACACAGTGATATTTCTAAATCAATCCGTTTCGCGTATTGACCGCGTCGCTGTATGAAGGGGACTTGTGGGCTGATTACAAATGACATGCAGGTCAACATAGAATATTTTCCGACCCTCAGGAGTGTGTGGCTGCACAGTGTGTTTGAATTAGTCCAAAAACCACAATACATATGACTGCAATACATGTAGCTCCGACTCGGGGCCTACTTCGACTGAAATCTCACACACAGACTTATCCATGTGATCGAATCGGCTCCTGCAAACGAGGGGATATGCACGTTGCTCTTGTTTCATGATTGTGTGCCATGTAAACGTATATAGACATTCGAGCTCTCTGAGGTGCAGTAGATACTCGCACGGTGGTCTGGTCTCTTGGGCTGTCTTCCCATCCTGAGACGACGCTTGTCCTGCGGGAGCGAAATGTGTTTCGTATCGTTCTCGGCGATTAAAATGCGACCGTGCCGATGTCAGGGGCTTGACTGGTCATCTGGATGCTTTAATTTGCAAATTGAAAGCGCTGGCATGATGCGGCTTCGGGCTTGCTAAACCACAACGTGTGACCTAGTCGATGAAACGAGTACGCAAGAATGAACGTGCATCTAGCAGTGTCGATGTATCCTACAACGAGGAAAGGTAGCCGTAGGGGGCTTAAACGTGCAGCAGTAAAGAAAAAATAAATAAAAACTTCTCCTGTCCCATCAGTAAGAGCCCAAACAGCAGCACTATGTCGAGGCCCGTCACTATAGACAGCTTTGTTCAAAGCGGCCACCTCATAATTGCATCATTACGGAGCTGCCTCGATGTGGTATGTGTCTGTGCACGCGCTTTTAATGGTGATAGTGAAAACTCGTTTACACTTGCAGTATTTCAGGGGATGTCGCGGTGGGGGCAGCTCAGATCAGAATTCTGCGGTATGAGCTACCAATCAGCGAGCCGGGTCCAACAGCGCCAACCTCGACTCAGCTGATCGCCCAGGTTCTCGCTCATCGCTCCACTGTAGGATGCTGCCTTTAAAATAGACAACCTTACTTGAAACAATATTGAAAGCAGAAAAGAAAGAGAGAAGTTCAGATGCTCAGCACGACTCGAACTGAAATTGCACTGATACAAGGTATACCCACTGCACCTGGAAAAAATCAACGTGGCGAAATAACAAGCGGCACAAACAGCGACGTGGTTTTCTTGCAAGAAAGCAAAAACAAAAACAAAATTATAACTCCTTCAAAGCAGTAACGTCGATATTGTCACATCACAATTAACACAATAAAAGTAAAAATAACAAAAAAAGTTTTGAACTGAAGACCTGAGCATGACTGCATCCTCAACTGCGCGTCAAACCACAGCGCCAGCAGAACAGCTAGCGATGGCGACTAAAAAGGCTACAAATTCACGGCAACGGGCCCCCTCGCCGTAGTCATTGCTTCACGGTGACGTGGCCCGTCGCTATAGATGCATCGCTATTATGACGGGCCCGTCACCGTAATCACGAATACACTACGCTGACGGGCCCCCTCACTTTACCGATAGTGCTGCGCTGATGGGCCACGTCACTGTAGTCACAAATACACTACCCTATTTTCGTGCGATCGTGGTTACGGACACCGGCGGCAGACAACGCAGGCCACCCTTGTGATCTCATGACAGCTTTCGCTTTAATAAAAAGAAAACCAAAGTTAACCAAACAAGGCGGTCCACTTCGACCCTTTTTTCCCAGACTTGGCACTACTGGTGGAAGCTGCCTTATACGGACACTCTAGACTGAGTTTTGCCGTCGCCGTCATGGCCCGGATATGTATAAGTATGTAAGCATTTTGAAAAGGAACAAAGAAAAATATGAAAAAAATTTTGAGGCCCCCAACTGGAGATTCGAACATGATGATTTCTTTCTCCTCAGCGCGCTATATTAATAAATAGATCGCGCGCTCATACTGTCCATCACACTAACGGTGATTATTTGTTAACACCATTCGCCACTGGCCTACTGCCAATGAGTTTATAGGAAACATTGTTGAACAAAGCATGTACTTCGCTTCTCTAAACAGTGACGCATCCGATGGCTTAATTAATGGAGAGGTGGGTTCACTGAAGCACATGCAAATGGATATAAGGGGCATTCCAAAATGTCTCTGGCTCCACTTTCACGCTACAGCAACAGGAAAAATTGCTCGAATAAAGTCCACGACGGATCTTAAAGTCGCTAGAAAGTGTCCTGCCTGTGAATGCGCACCGCCGCTCTAACTTTAGACAAACTCACCTCGCTGCACTAGATGAGATGCGGTGACGCTTGTGCTGTTAAAACATCGCGCGGCTTCGTCGTAACAACAGTGTACGTGTCACCAGGAACCTTGTGGACTGACGTCCCGAACTTTTTGCTGCAAAACATCCGTGCCATGTGCCTCCAAGATGTGCCTCTTACAGTCACAAGAGACTTCAACGTTAGTGTACTTCCGCATGAAAACCAGTGGCTTGTCACGTTTTTCAATGCCGAACTTGGACTTCGTCTCCCTTTAAACCTCATGTAGTGAACAATTCACATGAACACCTGTTTAAATACGGTGGTTACTGCATTACTGTCAATTCAAGTACAATCAACCATGTTCACAGCATTTCGTATGGCTCCTAAATCTCCTAATTCGTATACCAGCCCAATGTGATGCTATCACATTCCTTGCTTTATCCTTGTGCCGAAAGTATGACTTTTTTTGCCTCGCAGATTATTTATGCAAGCATTCGTTCTTGTCTGATCATTGTAGGCTTAGTTTTATCTGTCTAAAGCGTACTGCCGTTTTTTTGACCTTCGGCAGCCCCATTCCTCGCAGTCTAGTTCTATTTACAAATCTTGATTTTTCGGCTCTCGCCTACTCCTCTTCCAGAGTTAGCCTCCGTAGGAAATAGCTCTGATTATATCTACTGTAAACCAAGAAGTTTTTTTGCAAATTTCTTTATCATGGTGTACGACGTAAACACTCAAACTTTCTCAGCTGCTTACAAAGATACAAAATTATTAATGCCAAACAACTTGATCCCAGAGTCACCTGGGCCGGTCAAATTCTGCGACCAACTTGTGAAATATTTTGCTATTAAAATCTGTGTTTCCAGCTCATTACTACTTTTTTTTCTGTATTATCCTCTCTGGGCAAAGGAAATCGCCCACATAGGCGACATGCCTCCAAATGGTGGTCAGCTAACATATGGCTGATCCCGCAATAAGCTAATGAATCATTTCTTGTTTTTTTCTTTTCAGTATGAACAGGAGGATACTGGGCTGTTCTGCAAGTGCTCTTAACTAGTAGGGTAATTTATGATCTATTGTAAAATGTGTGGCGATAAAATTGAAGTGTATGAGGTACATTAACCATTTCTATGTACTGGTGTTTAGATTCCTGTTCCGCACATCTGATCCACTGCTGCTAAGCGTTCAAAAGCTTCATGGAGTTCCCGCAGGAGGACCATAAACGGTTGGCACAATGACGTCGGTGTTAGGCTGCGTAATTTTCACTGGGAGCCATTCAACATTGGGGAAAGAAATGTCCACTGCTAAAGTGTTATTTTAATCAACAACGCTAAACCATCGCCTCGTCTTTTCAGTTGTGGCTATACAACGGGCCCCCATCATTCAAACATGTCAGTGCCATTATCGTGTACAGTGTATTTGATTGTAAAAATATTTTAAGAAAGTGGTTGACCCATTCAGCCATCATTCCGATTTCGTCAAAGTATTTTTGCAGGCTCCCGCTGATGCTGAATGAATGATGAGTGAATTTGTGCTCACTGTCAACATCGAAAATATCTTTAGGCTCAGAGAAATTTCGGACAACGCAACAACCAATCGCCGTGGGCACATTTTTGGCTTTCTTCAGCAGAATCTTTTCAAGTTTCACTATAAAAATTCATAATCGTTGTTTTTTTTTCTTGCTGGTGTACTCGCTCACCCCACCACATTGCGTTCCCCGCCGCGGTTGTCTAGTGGTTATGGCACTCTACTGCTAACCCGAACGTTGCGGGATCGATTCCCGGCTGCGGCGGCTGCATTTAAGATGGAGGCGATCATGTTTGGTGCCCCTGTGCTTAGATGTAGGGGCACGTTAAAGAACCTCACGTAAATTTCCGGAGTCCTCCACTACGGCATCTCTCATACTCAAATCGTTTTTTGGAGACGTGAAACCTCTGATATTATTAAATGAGAACGCATTGTGCTTCAATCTTTTAAGATTACCATGAAATAAATATTCTCGGAGAATGTCCGTTTCAGTGAAAAGTCTTGGTGTATCCTCTTATCAAACGAATCTCTTTCTAGGAAAAAAAAAACTATGAACACGCGCAATACGCCGGCAACACAAAACATGGAAAGTAACGTGCATGTCAATACGAATGCATTGTAGGCGCGATGCAAAAGAAATGTAGATATATAGCGCTTTCTATAAAGTTTCAATAAATTTTGTAAAAGACAATAAAAGCCCTTTGCAGGACTCAAAGCGAAACCATCTTAGAGCATTCGACATACCAGAGAAATAAAAAAAATACGAAATTTTGAAAGCAAACGCGTGTCGTAGTTGTGTCGCTTTAAGGGCTGTTAGATAAGCTGTCGAAAGCTAGACAGACAATTCTCGTCTTTTTGGTGTCTTCACAAAACAAGGTTCTCTGAGGACACCAAAGTGAATATATTCCAAAACAAAAATCAGCTTAGAGATGGGCAAAACTACTCCATTTATGAGTGGCTTGGCACGGCTCAGCTACCGATGCGGCCCCTCGCACCATTGGGCTAGAGTGTACCAGAAGTACACTGTAGTTTGGTGTCGGCAGATTTCGAAGCTCGAGCCTTCCCTTTACCAGCCAGGTCGGGCCAGGTAAAGTAGATTTCATGAGGGGCGCAGGCCTGAACTTCCGTGCTAGTGGCTGTGCCTGGGTCTGAGGTGGTGCTTGCTCTCTGCTGAGTTCTTGAGATCATTCTAGATACGTTGTGCCACGGCAGCACCTTAGACAACGGCCGGACTCTGCAGTCCGGCCGTGGTTGAGTATACCATCTGTATGTTCCACGTATTGTAACTAAAAACAAGTGCCTATTGTATGAGCAAGCTATTTGGGAACGTTTTATCACAGACAAGTACTCAGCCCTTCTTGTTTAGCATATGCGGCTACCTGATGAACTAGGTGCTTACATAGTTATTCTCAATATAATTGTCTTCATTGCTTGCATTTGCTACTATTTTAAATCAGGAATGTAATTTTCTAATCGCAGTGATAAGTGTAACAATAAATTTATATAATAAGTATATGCCCATTACTTATCATCGGAAGAGCGATCACAGAGCTCAGAGGAGGGGCAATTTTGTTGAAAGTTCCTGAAGTCAACTAGACGAAAGGTCAGAGTGTATAGTCTCGTGAAGAATCGCTATGTAGACACGTTCTCTTTCCATGGCTCTCAGTGGGCATGTGACGTTACTTGGACATCCGCAGCCCAAATTTTCAACGTCTCAGCTCACGTCGTGTCCCTCTGTATGATGCGAGAGCTACATGATATTGTCGCAGCAGCATAGCATTGGTCCATTCGGCAAGGAGTCGGGTCTAAGTATATTTGCTTGACGGCATATCTGGCTTGAAAAAACACCGTTACGAATTCCCTACCGGGTGATGTCCCCTTACCTCGAACTGTATGCATGCAATCAGTAAGCGCCGAGAAGCTTATTCGCATCTTTACTTTAAAGAATGGAACAAAACCAGAAAGCACATCGAAATATCTCCATCCAGATCCGGCTAGTAAAACCCACATATTAAAATAATAAGAATATCTGGGGTTTTACGTCCCGAAACCAAGATATCATTAGGAGAGACACCGTACAGAGGGACTTCGGAAATGTCGACTATCTGGTGTTCTTTGATTGTACTGACATCGCACACTACATGGGCCTCTACCATTTCGCCTCCACCTAAATGCGACCATCGCTGCCTGAATGGAACGCGCGCGACCTTCGAAGTTAGCAGCCATTACCTTAACCACTGCTCCATGACGGCGGACTACTCGCGTATTCCGATCGCCACCCCTTCAATAGGTGGAACAAGGCATGCACCATTAGAGCATGAAAAAGAAAAAAAAAACCAGTCATACAAACGGCTCATAATTAGTTTGTTCAAACATTTGTAAGAGTTGATGTGTTCAGCTCGTATATGGCGTCATCTTTCAACGCTCCGATTGCTTGTAGGAGCCCGACTCGCACCGGCGGTTTGTCACGGTGCGGCTCCCTCTGTACGTGACGCTGGCTTTCCCGGCATTTGTCGCAGCCGTGGGAGATGCGGCCCCTCGATGGACAAGCGTGGAGCGGCGCTCGCAGCTGGAGCTGAGCTTCGCGTACGGGCCGGCTATGTGGTCCGAACGGCCTCTTGGCACGCGAGCTCCGCCGAAGGCGAAGGTTTCAGTGACTAGGGTGTCCCTAGCTGGCGATGGCAGGCTCAGTGTCCACTTGCTCACCAAAGCGCTCTTCCACGGTAAGTGTCGACATGACCAAGAAATGTAATTTTTTTTATCTCAGCGTTTGTGCCGGATCGCTACCGTCATTTCCGTGCTGTGGCGCGTGTGGCTTTAAATTTGAACTTGTTGTGAAAAACACTTGGCGCTATTTTATAGAAACTTGCAAGTGCCAGGCACTGCGGCATAGGCGTGCTTACGGGGGCTTACGGGGGGGGGGGTAGGAGGCGACCGCCTCCCTCAAACCACCTTTTGGGTGGGGGGGCACAAGTCCGAACCTTAGTAGTTACTAAGGCGCCGCGGACTTGGCGCCCTTAAATTGATACTCGTACTTCATGCTGTCCGAAGCCAACCAGCCTGCATTGAAGCAGCACTCTTCGATAAAAGTATTATTACACTGTAAATAAAAGATGCAAGGCGCCATACCCCGAAGTCTCGGCATGTCTTGTTGCTTGCGTGATATTGCCGAAAAAAGTCGCGTGTAGGGCCGGCACTACTGCTATCTTTAAAACTTGGCTTGTCACGGCTGACTGCGTGATGTCATGCTCCCGAAGAGGCCCCTAAAATCCGAACTGCAGAACGAAAAGGGCAGCAGCAGTCACGTGCTTTTGCAGGGGCGGTGGGGTTTTTCGGTGACGCCATCGTCTGCATCACAACTCACGTGACCGCGATGTTGAGAGTGAGCTAGAGTTCCTAATGTGCATTTTTATGCAGCTGTTGCACTTTAGAGATGAAGCAGTGTGTTAGAAGGCTATCGTGAGCGTTGGTCTTGACGGGAGTTCAGTTCATCGTTAGAACATAGCTCATTCACGACGGCATGGTTCGAACTTATTTTCGTTTCAAAAAGAAGGGCATGCGGAAGTTTCGGGTTACCTTGCGCATTCCCGAAACAGTTGTAAGAGCTCAAAGAATGCGAATCTCCGGAGAAGAAGCGCTTTGCATTACCCTTCAGCGGCTGGCATATCCAAACCGACCGAAATATATTAGGACTTTTTCCGACATAGCTTGACGATGTCGTCTTTGACGACAGAGGTCTTGAGACATATCAATGAGAAGTTATTCGACCTCTTGGACGACGTAAATTACCACAGCTGGCTCGCCATCGACCAGCTGGAGAACTTTTCGAAGGTAAGAAGCAATAAGAGCCACATGAAAGCTGCGTTTTGGAGATTTTGGTGTACCTGTTTCCAATAATGTTATTTTTACAGGCCATATACGCTAATGAAGCCCGACTTACTAACTGTTGGGGCTTCATTGACGGCACTGCGCCTGCTAATGCCAACCCACAAGACAGCAGCAGCTATACTTTAGTGGGCACAAAAAGTTCCATTCCCTAAAATACCAGGCAATAATCTGCCCGAATGGCATCATTTGCCAGTTGGATGGATGATATCCAGGCAGCAAGCATGATGCTGGTAAGATAAGAACACGTCGCATGCCTGAAATTCACATTTTTTTCCACGTTCGCGTGGGAAGATCACGTCCAAAAGTGTAAAATAAACTAAAATTCCTAGACGAAAGACTTCACACTGTGTATCGAAATAACGTGTTTTAAGTTTACCTATGTGTACACTTTGCTTTTTATCGTAGTCTTTGGTGTTTTGTTTGTGGGCCTTTCTGTTTTCAATTCTATCTATATGGTTAACGCTGATCCCTGATAAACATCTATATCGTAAGATGGAAAAATAAAGTACGTTAAATGAGCAGGTACACTGAAATCCTGCGATGGCATCTTGCTTACTCTGTTGCTGCTCTTCTATTTTCTAACACACGTGTAAGAAATGTTTGATCAGCTGGCGTAGTAGTGCTAACGCACTATTTCATTTCCCTTTTTTCTCAGGCAACTTCGGCAATAGCCTGGCTTACACGAAGCTCGAAAAGCTCGTGCACTTCTACTACATTTACGGGGACCCTGATACCCACTGCGTGTACTGCTGGTGAAAACTTACGGTGGCGCATCACTGACACCAAAACAATGCACCTTTAAGAAGGCAGTGGGCAGCGTGAGGCTGACCGTAGAATGGGGTTTTGGTAAGGTTGCTGTGCTTCGTTTTCTTTGAAAAAAAAACAAAATATTTTTCCTCAGGATGTGTAGAGTGACTCACTTGCTGGTAAACTGTCACATTTGCCTATGGTCACACTTGCACAGGTCTCGCACTATTTTGACCTAGAACCACCGTGCTTGGAAGTGCACTAAACCACCCGTTACATTTTGAACTTGATTATTGAAACAATGAAGTCTGTAACACACCAACACTGTTTTTATTCATGTGCCTCCCAGTGATTCTTCTTGCTAGGCCACCTATTTCGTTGCTGAATTTTTCGATTGCCTACAACGCTCTTAACCAAGTGCAGGTGTTCCTGTTGCCGATCGATCACCTGAAATTCGTGTTGTCTTTCAGCAAGCGCTTGCGCTCCTCCAGATCAAGATGCCTCTGTTAATTGGCAATTTTTTTCAGTCTCGAGGTTATTGTGCCACAGCTCAAGTTCACGCGTTTGACGCATGGTCGACGACCGTAAGTCCATGCTTTGAAGGCGTCCGACTCCTGCAAATTTAGAGAAATGAGGTCATTCAATTAGGCTGTGCACATACACATATCACGTATCATAGAAAGCCTATTCGATCAACTCGTAACACAAACACAAGCCTTTCGTTCTATGCTGTCGAACATCATTTAGTGATGATGATCACGATGATTAAAACTTTATTTTGGTCTAGAGAAGGGGCACTTACTTTTTTACATTTCTGGTGCCTTCTCGCCTGCCGTAACCAGTCATGAGGTAGACTAGATCTTTCAGGCCTCTGAGTTCGAGCTGCTGGCCTACTACGCGTGTCAAGTTGTCTAATACTTCAATCCACCGTATGTCGTCCCCAAAGGATTCGCCACTTTAACTTCTATTAACATTGCTAGGTCCTCCTCTGTCGTGAAATATCGTCGGGGCTCTTTTTTCTTGTAGCTGAAGTTCCGCCACACTTGGGGGTGTCCCCGGGAAAGTATCGCCGCCACTTGTCAAGGGGGCTGCCAATTGGTTCTTCATTCTTATGATTGCGCTCCTGAATACGCTCGCAAGCTCGTCCGCTGCGCACGCTTCGCTGAAGAGAAGAAATCAGCGGGTCAGCGGCTCGCTCCGTAAACCGACCGGCTTTTGCAGCAGAGTGCACATGCGCAGTTCACCTCTCCTGTCACCCGCTGATCCGCTGCGCCGATATGAGCGGGGGCGTGGCTCGTGCCGCGTATGCGCTGTTGGTGTCTCCCCTCATTCGCTGGGCTCGCTGGCCCGCTGAGCCGCTCAGCTATTACCGTAATAGCTGAGCGGCTCTAGTAAAACACTCACTGGACGCATCAACGGCTCAATTGATTGATTGATATGTTGGGTTTAACGTCTCAAAGCCACCATATGATTATGAGAGACGCCGTAATGGAGAGCTCCGGGAATTTCGACCACCTGGGGTTCTTTAACGTGCACCAAAATCTGAGCACACGGGCCTACAGCATTTCCGTCTCCATCGGAAATGCAACGGCTACAGCCGGGATTTGAACCCGCGACCTGCGGGTCAGCAGCCGAGTACCTTAGCCACTAGACCACCAAGGCGGGGCTCGAGGCGCTCAAGTGTCTCTCTTTTGGGCACCTCTTTCAACGAACGCTTCCTACATGCGTTCGTAATCCATTCAGGGATGTCGCCACCGCCTTCGTGCCTTCAATGCAGCACAAACGTATGATAACACGTTGTTTTCAGGATGTGCAGCACAAACGCTACAAATGCGTCTCAAACACACTGCATTAATGCGGTATCAGGTTACGTTCAAGTCAACGAGGTGAGGGTTCCGGTTGCTAGGGGCGAGGATAAGCGCGCACCAGCAGCTGTTGCCGTAGCAGAGGGCAGTGTATAGTTCCCGACCGACGCAGTGACTAGAAAATGCATTCGCATTTAAAAGTTTCACTTTTCCAGCTCATCTCTCAGATGGCGGCGGCCGCTCGGTGCGTCGAAAATCGGCGTGGGCGCCCCGTGTGGTGGTCTGGTGAGACTGTTTTCACAACAAATCCGTGGAAGGCAGAGCTACAGCAGAGCAGCACCTTGAGACCGCAGGCATCATTTCTTTTTTTTTCGTTACGACGCAGTGCTCACCCTTCTCGTTTCTTTCTTCCCTCTCTCTTTCGCTTTGGTGGGGCTAGCGTGGCACAAGGGCCATTCGTTTGCGGCCTGCGTGCGGTGATTGCGGCTTGTTCTGCTCTGTTCTGTGGGTCTGCTTTGTTCGCGGCATGCGGGTTTGTATTTCGCTTGTGGCTGGAGGTGTGATGCAACAATGCACGAGCCTTCAGACCGAGAGAATGGAATATAAAGGTATCTTCAACACAGACAGACAAAGAACTTTATTGGGTCCTGAGAAACACTGCTCCTTTAGAGCAACGTCGCAGGCCGCTCCCACGTAGGAACGGGGAGGCCTAGCCTCACCACCGCATCGTGGGCTCTCTGGACAGCCCGTAGTTGTGTTAGCAACTCTGAACTTCGTAAGGCAGAGTCCTTATATCATCTTGAGGATGAGTTTATTGGATGGTGAGGAACCGGTTTATTCGGCCAGGCTCGAGGTAAATCACGCTGGTGATGATATATACAGATGACGAAGATGTACAGGTAATGATGATATTGTAGCGAAACGTCGGGGTTGTTCAAGTTAGGCGCATCGGACGACCAGGGAGACGAATAAGTGTGGGTGAAACTCCGCGGAGGCAATCGATGAGAAGTTAACACGATGACTTCGGGGAGCACTCATTGGGGGTTTATTTAGCTAACACAACTTCAATTTACAAAATGCACTGGGCCACAAAGACAAAACATAGAAAATGGTGGCATACCCCTCGGCCGGCATGGCCTGGTATCCGGTGGTGAGATCCGCTGTTTACCCCCGACTCCGCTCCGCTCACTTTTCAAGTCCCAACATCCTCTTTTTAACCCTTGGTCGAACAAAGAGTCTTCACAAAAACCAATCACATGTTGGGACTCGCATCATCTCAACCAATCACAGAAACACTTTCATAAAAGGCACTACAGTTGTAAAAACCTCCTTACCAAATGAAAGACGCAAAGGGAAAGGTCCTCCGCACGTGACACTCTCTCCCATGCCAGGCCGAGCTGCCCAACGTTACTCGGGCTGCCTCCTTCGGCCGACTCCCGTCGGCGGCCGTTCCCACGCTCGGGCCCCGTCAGTTCTTTCGTTAATTGTTGCTTCCTAGAAGCGTCCTTAAGAGCGATGGGTACATTATTGCTTACCAGGTGTACATGCGACAGCAAGGCGCCCCGACATCCCAACAAGAGCGCGGGGGAATATGGTCGTTTACCGGCCGCCACTATGTCTCGGTCAGGCTAAGTGGTCGCGTCCCCATGTCATTCTCAATGACACGCGTGCCGGTTAACAATGGCTTAGACTCAGACGGTGGCGCCGGACCGGCCTCTTGCTAGACGCTTTTCCGGGTAAGCTTTCCCCTTCTAATCCCGAACGGGGGCGACCTTGACTGCTCCGTTGGTAAGCCATAAATGCAGCGTATAGGCGCCTGTCCCAGGCTGGAAAACACGATTTACCCCACATTCCATTACAGTCAAAAGCCAAAGCTCTGTAATGGCCAGAGAAACAAACCCAAAGGTAGAAGAGTACAAAGAAAGACTTAAAAAAGAAGCAGAGGAGTTGGTCTTGCACAAATTTCCTGAGAAGATACTGGAGCTGGAAACCTTGCTCTCGCGACACCTCCCCCCTACGAAAAAGAGTGCCCCACTCGTTTTATCTGCAAAACACGACAATAAATAGACTAATTATACAAAAAGGTTTTGCATTAAACAAGTGTGTGAGATGCTTATTTAAAGACACTTATGCAGGTGTATAACAGGTGAGAGGTTTTAAAAAATTTACATAAAAACAACAGATGAAAAACAAAACAAAATCATTCGACACAGAAATATATGGGTTCACTCATCGGTACTGCAATACAATTCTGCGTCCGTTTCGTAAGCACTGACATTCTGTTGTGCGTTGTTATTACTTGAAAATGTCTTCCAGTCCGAGTAAAGTTCAGTGTCCGTGTCGTAGCTTTCGCACTGCTGTACTGGAACACTGGTCTGTGTCCCGCGCACACAATGTTGCAAACGGAGTTCCTGACCCACTCGCGAACCGCACTCGCGCACATCACCATTGGAGCCGCACTCGCGCACAACACTTTGATGCAATCCGTGGTCATCTCTCCTTGCACTGCACTCGTGCACAACACTTCGATGCAATCCGTGGTCATCTCTCCTGGCACTTCCCTCGCGCACATCACCACCGAGATCGCGCACCTCATGATTATCATCAGACTCATCGTCCGCGTCGTCGGCATCGGAGCCCAATCGAACGTGGCAGGGCTTTAAACGTGCCACATTCACAACGTCACGTTTTTTCCCAGTTTGGTCTACCACCTCCCAGTTGTTCTCGGCTACCTGGCGCATAAGACGGAAAGGTCCGTGATATTTGTGAAGAAGCTTTGCCGTCTTCCCTTTCGCCCGGGAGGGAGTCCACAAGTACACCAAGTCGCCCTGATGATAATCAACACTTCGTCGCCTAGCATCATAGCCGCGCTTGTTCTTCTCCTGCTGAAGCTTCTCCCGTTCATTTACTATTTTTCGAGCCTGCCGCAGCCTGCGGGCCACTTTCATTGCATCCAGGGTGTAGTCGAATTCGCGTTGCGCGCCCGACCCTACATCCACCGGTAGTGTCGGTTTATGTCCGTGAAGAAGAAAGAAGGGAGTGAATCCAGTCGTCTCGTGGGTGGAAGAATTGTATGCAAAAAGAACGTACGGTAGGAATTCATCCCAGTCGCGGTGGTGTGAGGAAACGTACATGCTGAGCATGTCAGCCAACGTGCGGTTAAAACGCTCGCACAAGCCGTTGGCCTGTGGGTGGTATGCTGTTGTGGTGGCATGCTCGCTACCCACGAGCCGGAATATTTCTTCGGTCATGTTGGCGACAAAGTGCTGCCCACGATCGCTTATTACTTTCTCCGGGGCACCATGGCGTAGTACGATTTGTTCGACGAAAGCTCTGGCTGCTTCTGCGGCAGTGGCCGCTGGACACGCGACAGCCTCGACCCATTTCGTATGGTAGTCGGTAATCACGACGATGTAGCGGTTCCCTGCTTTGGATTTAGTGAAAGGCCCAATGAAGTCCATGCCCACCTGCTGAAAAGGTCGACCTGCAGGTGGGATCGGTTGGAGGAAACCGACCGGCCTCCCCGGTGGTTGCTTTCGTGTCTGGCAGTCGGGGCAGGAGAGAACGTACTTGCTTACGTACGAGAACATCTTCGGCCAGAAATATCGGCAACGAACTTTCTCCCATGTGCGCTTGACACCTAAGTGGCCTGCCGTGGTGGCGTCATGGCAGTACCTTAAAATCTCAGATCTCAAGCACTTGGGGACAACGAGCGCAGCACGATCCTCCTGAAACCCTTTCGCCCTTCGATACAGTACTCCGTCGATCAACCGAAAGCTCCGTGCCGTTCTTTTAATTTTCCTGACAACGGGCGCATCCGGGTGCTCGAGTTGCTGCATAATTTCTTTCATCCATGGGTCTGCCCTCTGCTTTTTTCCAACATCCACCTGATCCAGAACCAGCAACGGTAAGGGGTTTTCTTCGCTTACAGGCGCGGAATCATGAGGAAGGCGGGAAAGCGTGTCGGCATTTCCATTCTTGAGGCCAGGGCGGTGTCGCAATGTTATGTCGAATTCCTGAAGCAACAGGGACCATCGCATAAGACGACCGTTCGGATTCCTTACTTTCATTAGCCAAGCCAGGCTGGCTTGGTCAGTCACGACCGTGAACTTAGAACCAAAGACGTATGGCCGAAACTGTCCGCAGGCGTACACAACGGCGAGGCATTCTTTCTCAGTGGTACTGTAGTTCATCTCAGCCTTGTTAAGGTGGCGGCTGGCATAGGCGACGACTCTCTCTTGAGTTCCAATTTTCTGTACAAGGACGGCGCCAATGCCGTAATCACAGGCATCAGTGTGCACCTCTATCGGCTTTCCCGGCTCAAACTGACGCAGAATTGGGGCTGTGATCAGCTTCTCTTTGAGGGATTGCATGGCCATTTCGCATGCCGCATCCCAGACAAAAGGAACATCCTTTTTGGTTAAGTTGGTCAGAGGTCGAGAAATGCGAGAGAAATCTTTGATGAATCGCCGATAGTAGTTACAGATTCCGAGAAAGCTCTGTACCCCTTTCTTGTTTCGTGGCTTTGGGAATTTTTCGATTGCTGCTACTTTGTCTGGGTCCGGCCGGATGCTTTCACCTGTGAGAATGTGTCCAAGATATTTGATCTCCTGGCGGGCGAAGCTGCATTTCTCGGACTTCAATCGTAAGTTTGCTGCGTCCAAAGCCGAAAACACACTTTCCAAATCTTGCAAATGAGTTGCCATAGTCTTCGAGAAAATAACGATGTCGTCCAAGTAGGCCAAACAAACTCTCCAGAGAAGACCACTGAGGACTTTGTTAATCATTCTCTGGAATGTGGCAGGGGCGTTGCACAGACCGAAAGGGACAACATTGAATTCGTACAGGCCGGGTCCACAGGCAAATGCGGTCTTTTGCTTGTCTTCCTCCTTGATGCCCACTTGCCAGTAGCCTGATGTTAGATCAAGTGTGGTGAAGTATTTTGACCCCTGTAGCACGTCGAGAATGTCATCAATTCGTGGCAGTGGGTGCACATCTTTTTTAGTGACCTCATTGACTCTGTGGAAATCGACGCAGAAACGCCAAGTCCCATTTGGCTTCTTCACGAGGACGACAGGTGATGACCAAGGACTGTGAGACTCTCTAATTATCCCATCGCGCAGCATTTCCTCTACTTGTTGCTCAATCTGTTGTCTTTCAAAAGGGGAATGACGATATGGGTGCTGATGAATTGGTCGAGAATCGCCTGTGTCGATCACATGCTCAGCGACATGAGTCAGCCGGATGGGGTTGTCACTGCTCGTAAATAGATGGCGGTACTTCTCAATGAGCGACAGCAGTTCATCCCGCTCAGACGGCTGTAGGTGATCCCCAGTCTCTATGTGAAACTCTTGAGGCACTCGATCGTTCTCGGGGGCCGTGATTGCCAGCTGTGCGTCATGAATAGATGAAGCCCATCCAAGCTTTGTTCCACTGAGCAGGTTTACTGGCGACATGGTGGGATTAGCTATGCGAATGAGGCCCCTCCCATGCACGATTCTCGTTATTGTGCGTGCAACCTGAAGTCCGTTTCTAAGCGTGCTGTTCGGTTCGACGAGGTGAATTCCGTCCCTTGCGACCTTTACTTCAATAGCGACTTCTGTGCGAGGTTCAATGCAAATTTGCTCGTGGCACCGCACTGTAAGTACATCATTATGTTCGGGGGCACTTGAGTCTATACGTAGCCGGAAAATTTCACCGTTTAATTGCAGCTCTTTTTTGGAGAAATCAATGAGAAGCCGGGCTGCTCGACAAAAAGGAAGACCACCGAGTAGCTCGTACGGGCAATCCTTGACCACTAAAAACGTCTCGTGAACTTTGATGGTGCCAATTTCAAGTTTTATTTCAACTTCACCATTGGGGGTGAGCAAGCGTCCGCCAATTCCTCGGATGAATATGTCTTTTCTCGATTTGAATGAAGCACATATTTTGTTAGCTAATTCTTCTGAGATGACATTTACGGACGAGCCGGTGTCAATTACAAGCTTTGTTTCATTACTGTTGGCTCGTGTGGGGACTGTGAGAAGCTGACTTTCCGACAATGTGCCGATGGGGCAGCCGGGCTGGCCCCCTAGGCCCGGCCGTTCTCGTTTCCCGAAGGATTAGGCTGCACATTCTGATTGCCTTGGAGCTCAGCCTCATCGTTCCTGTCATCTCGGAACCGCTGCCAGCACTGTTGGGCTATGTGGCCTATGCGGCGGCAAATCTGGCATCGGGGACGCCCGTCGTTGGCACGGGAAGTTCTCGGAGGCCAAGGCATTGGGGGGCGACGCACCTCGTCTTCGATGCCTTTTAGCCGGTCAGACAGCAAGGCAACCGAGTCCGCAATCGCTTTTAGGTCTCTTTCGCTGTCAGCAACCTCCCGTGAGCAACGCAATTCGGCCGCGGCGCAAGTAGCGACACACGTAGAAGGAGAGTACCCTGTTGCTGCGGCGGGTGCGAACCCTACGGGATGCGCGATGTTTTGCATCCACGACTGTAATCCGGTGGAATACTGGATGCCAATCGGTTGTGGCGCCGACGCACGGCTCATCAAAGCTGCCAGATTTATGCGTTGCAAAATTTGGAGGAATGCAGTGCAGCTCTCTGGGTTTGCGATTATCATCTTCTCCAGAATATCCGGACGCAAACCGCGCATAAGGTGCCGCAACCGATCATCTTCCGTCATGGACGGGTTCACTCTTGCACACAGCTGTACGACGTCATAGTAGTACTGCTCGGGGGTTTCGGACGGCAATTGGGTGCGGTTTTGTAGCCGCAAATGGGCGATCTCGACTGAGTGGCGACTCGTAAAGGACGTTTTAAGTAGCGTCGCCCATTCTTCCCATGTATTAGGAGCACCAGTTAGAATTTGAGTGGTGTGCCACTTTTTCGCTTCTCCGTCTAAAGCCAGATATAGAAATTTCACCTTCGTGGCTTGGTCCCAATTATTAAGCGACGCTACATGTTCGTAGCAAAGTAGCCACTCTGAAATAAATTCCTCCGGCGCGCCTCTAAAGACTGGTGGTCCGACGAATGGTTTAACTTGGGGAGTAGACATAGCAGAGAAGAAGGTAGGGGGTTCCGTCATAGTAGAGCAGTCAGAGGTAGGTTCCTGATATTTGTTGTTGACTCGGGGCATAATTTCAGAGCGGGACTCTCGTTACCGAGCAACCTCCACCACTTTGTAGCGAAACGTCGGGGTTGTTCAAGTTACGCGCATCGGACGACCAGGGAGACGAATAAGTGTGGGTGAAACTCCGCGGAGGCAATCGATGAGAAGTTAACACGATGACTTCGGGAAGCACTCATTGGGGGTTTATTTAGCTAACACAACTTCAATTTACAAAATGCACTGGGTCACAAAGACAAAACATAGAAAATGGTGGCATACCCCTCGGCCGGCATGGCCTGGTCTCCGGTGGTGAGATCCGCCGTTTACCCCCGACTCCGCTCCGCTCACTTTTCAAGTCCCAACATCCTCTTTTTAACCCTTGGTCGAACAAAGAGTCTTCACAAAAACCAATCACATGTTGGGACTCGCATCATCTCAACCAATCACAGAAACACTTTCATAAAAGGCACTACAGTTGTAAAAACCTCCTTACCAAATGAAAGACGCAAAGGGAAAGGTCCTCCGCACGTGACACTCTCTCCCATGCCAGGCCGAGCTGCCCAACGTTGCTCGGGCTGCCTCCTTCGGCCGACTCCCGTCGGCGGCCGTTCCCACGCTCGGGCCCCGTCAGTTCTTTCGTTAATTGTTGCTTCCTAGAAGCGTCCTTAAGAGCGATGGGTACTATATTGCTTACCAGGTGTACATGCGACAGCAAGACGCCCCGACATCCCAACAAGAGTGCGGGGGAATATGGTCGTTTACCGGCCGCCACTATGTCTCGGTCAGGCTAAGTGGTCGCGTCCCCATGTCATTCTCAATGACACGCGTGCCGGTTAACAATGGCTTAGACTCAGACGGTGGCGCCGGACCGGCCTCTTGCTAGACGCTTTTCCGGGTAAGCTTTCCCCTTCTAATCCCGAACGGGGGCGACCTTGACTGCTCCGTTGGTAAGCCATAAATGCAGCGTATAGGCGCCTGTCCCAGGCTGGAAAACACGATTTACCCCACATTCCATTACAGTCAAAAGCCGAAGCTCTGTAATGGCCAGAGAAACAAAACCAAAGGTAGAAGAGTACAAAGAAAGACTTAAAAAAGAAGCAGAGGAGTTGGTTTTGCACAAATTTTCTGAGAAGATACTGGAGCTGGAAACCTTGCTCTCGCGACAATATTATAGAGAATAAAGAGTCATTTGCTTGTCGCGCTCACACTAAGTCTCCCGCGCGGTTAAAGCCGCCGCCTGCTCGCTTGACAGTATTGGGAAATGCGTCACGCATAAGGCTTTAAACGAGATACGTGCACTATCTCTGTTCTTCGGCAACGATGATCAGGATTAGCGCTAAGAGGAGAAACGCGGTAATTGACAGGAGATGTCAATTGGACCACCGTGTACGGCCCAATGAAGCGACTAATAAATTTGTCGCACAGGCTGGGGACGCGTAGTTGTGTCCATAGAAGAACTTCGTCACCAGTTGAAAAACTCACAACACGGCGAGACGAGTCGTAGTGAAATTTTCAAGTGTCTTGAGAGAGGCCGGTGTTAACACGGGCCTGGTGACGGTAGTGTGGGAGACGAGATAGAAATTCTTCAAAGAAAGGAGCCATCGAGGGTGCAGGGGCCGAAAGGAAAGAGACATCCATAGCGAAACTCGGCGAGCGACTATGGACGAGAAAAAATGGAGAAAAGCCGGTAGTGCGTTGAGCAGCCGTATTATAGGCGAATGTCACGAAGGGTAGAATTGCATCCCAGTTCGTGTGGTTAGGGTGAATGTACATGGCGATCATGTCCGATAGGGTCTGATAAAACTGTTCAGTCAATCCGTTGGTCTGCGGGTGGTAGCTAGAAGTGGTCTTGTGAACAGTTTTCGAGGCACGCAAAACTTGCTCGACAATGGAAGAGAGAAAGACATTGCCACGATCACTCAGGAGAATGCGTGGAGCTCCATGACGCGAAAAGATGTGGCGAAGAAAGAAATTGGCGATCTCAGTGGCAGTCCCAGATGGTATGGAAGCTGTTTCTGCGTAGCGGGTAAGGTGGTCGACGGCCGTGGCAATCCAGCGACTCCCAATGGATGATATAGGAAGAGGGCCATACAAGTCGATTCCAACGACTTCAAAAGGCGAGGCGGGAAAAGGAAGAGGTTGCATTAAGCCAGCTGGAGCAGTTGTCGGTCGTTTTTGTCGTAGGCAATGGACACAGGAGACGACGTACTTAGCGACGGCTGAAGAGAGGCCAGGCCAAAAACAACGACTTCGTATTTTGTCGTAAGTCTTTTGATAGCCTAGATGAGCGGCGGTTGGATCATCATGAAAGGCTTCCAGAACTTCACGTTGCAGAGAACGTGGGATGACGGGTACCCACTTGTTGCCATCGATGGGGTAATTGTAGCGACATAAAGCATCACCGACAAACTTAAATTGTTTAAGTTGTCGACGGAGTCTGGCGTTTGGAGAAGTAGTAGAGCCGGTCAAGGGGTCAACAATAGGGCGGCAGTATGGGTCGACACGTTGTTGTGAAACAAGGACGAATAGGGTGGCAGGTGATGAACTTAGCGCTGCGATTGGAGAGGTGTTGTTGTGTTGGAGTATCGATGGTGAGTGGCTACCGCTGGGCAAAGGACAGTGCGATAGAGCATCAGCATCTTGATGCTTCTTCCCAGATCTGTAGGCGACATCGAAATAATACTCCTGCAAGCAAAGCGCCCAGCGACCGAGGCGACCCGATAAGTTTTTCAGCGATGAAAGCCAGCATAGGGTGTTATGGTCGGTCACGACGGTAAAATGACGGCCGTGAAGATATGGTCGGAATCTTTGCACTGCCCAAACACCAGCAAGGCACTCCTGCTCGGTGATAGTGTAGTTCTTTTCTGAAGCTGTAAGAGCACGACTTGCGTAAGCAACGACGCGTTCACGTGAGTTTTTGTCACGCTGCAAGAGTACCGCATTAAGACTATGACTACTTGCGTCGGTGTGAAGGATGGTGGGTGCGGTGGAATCGAAGTGGCACAGTAGCGGATCCGACGTGAGGGCTTGCTTCAATGCTGTGAAAGGGCTTTCGCAGTCTTCGGACCAAATGAAGGGGACGTTCCTTGCAAGGAGTTGATGGAGCGGAGACGCAAGTTCCGCGAAGCCACGTATGAAGCGCCGGAAGTAAGAAGATAACCCAAGAAAGCTGCGCAGGTCCTTTTGACGTAGTGGACGAGGAAAATCGAGGACGGCGGCAAGCTTCTCGGGGTTGGGCTGAATTCCTTCTTTGCTAACAAGGTGGCCAAGAACCTTGGTTGTCTTGCTAGCAAAGGTAAATTTCTTGGTGTTAAGCTGTTGACCAGCTTTTGCAAGGCATATGAGGACTTCGTCAAGACGTTGTAGATGCTGCGAGAATGTGGATGAAAACATTACTATGTCATCGAGATAGCACAGACATGTTTTCCATTTCAAACCACGCAATACGCTGTCTATCATGCGTTCAAAGGTGGCGGGCGCATTACAGAGTCCGAAAGGCATCACATTAAACTCGTACAACCCATCTGGCGTTAAAAAGGCGGTCTTCTCTTTATCAGACTCCGACAATGGTATCTGCCAGTAGCCTGACCTAATGTCGAGGCTAGAAAAATACTCTGCGGCCTATAATGAATCTAATGCATCGTTGATCCGAGGGAGGGGATAAACATCCTTGCGCTTTATTTTGTTTAGCGCACGGTAATCAACGCAGAAACGCACTGTCCCATCTTTCTTTTCAACGACAACAACTGGGGATGTCCAGGGACTCGAGGAAGGACGTATGATGTTGCGTCTTAGCATGTCTGAGACATTTTCCTCGATGATCTTGCGTACTGCCTGAGACACGTGATATGGACGCCGATATACAATACGAGAGCCGTCAGTCTAGATGCTGTGAGTAGGTGGTAGTCATGCTGAGGGCGGGCGAGTTCACGTCAAATAGAGAACGGTGTGAATTTAACAGGGCGAGCAAATCTTCAGTTTGATCAGGTGTTAAGTCAGTGCTTATTGTTGCCGACACAGGTGTGGCAGAGGCATTGAATGGCAGTGATTGTGACTTTCGGACATCGTTGTGGTTGTTGTCCGGAAGAGTTACAATCGCAACAAGCTCACTGTCGACCGCGCAAGATACTGTTGAGCCACAGGGGAGCAGTACACACTCGGGCGTTTGATTTATGGCGGTTACCTACGTAGACCCATCGAAGAAGCGAATAAGCCCTGGTGTGATCACAATGCCCCTACGTAGGATATGGCCGTAAGGGAAAATTAGTACGTCACCATCCACAATTTCGGTGCAATTAACACTTATAATTTCTTCGATGTATGGCCGAAGTACATAATCTGACGTGGTGACAAGGCGGATGCGTCTATCGTGTTCAAGCGGAGAAGAGTCAGTGGCATTAAGATGCAGGAGGTGCTGATGACATGATATTGCTACCTGTAGGCTGCCACAAACCATAGTGCGAATGCGCGTGTGCGCCCGACGAAGAAGATGAGGGTCGCTGGCTGCTCGAGCTCGGAGCCAGACTGGCCAGTGCTGCAACCGCTCTTGCAAATATATTTTTCGAATATATTCGCAATACTTTGTCTCGTTACTCACGTAACATATTTGGTGGAGGTGGAACGATCCCCGTCCTCACCACGCAGCTCCGCAGTGGCCGCATCCTCCAGCTTCCCGCCATGGCTTTCAGTGACAACGCGTCCGCTTCACCATCTGCGGCTTCTCCGACAACCTTTGTCGCCGTCCAAACACCCCGTGATCCCGGGACATTTTCTGCGCAACCTGGCCTCGACGTCGACAAATGGCTTCGCCTTTATGAACGGGTCAGTCAAACTCACCGCTGGGACCCTACCATGATGCTCGCTAATGTTCTCTTCTACTTGGACGGAACCCCGCGTGTCTGGTACGAGACAAATGAGTCCGAACTCACCAGCTGGGACACGTTCAAGGAGAAGCTACGTGACATCTTTGGGGACCCGACCGGTCGCCACGCAGCTGCACGACAGGAGCTGGCTACCCGTGTCCAGTCGCCAACTGAATCGTATGTGTCATACATCCAAGAAGTTCTCGCTCTTTGCCGAAAAGTAGACGAGGCGATGTCTGAGGCTGAAAAGGTTGGACACGTTTTGAAGGGGATCGCGGACGACGCCTTCAATTTGCTGGTGTACACTAACGTCTCGACCATCGACCGTGTAATTCAAGAATGCCGCCGTTTCGAAACAGCAAAAAGCCGTCGGGTGCGCCCTCCTTTTTCTCGGTTGCCAAACACGGCGGCTACGTCCACCTGCTCCGATTCTACCGTCACACCGCCCTTTGAGCAGAGTGTAACGCGTATCGTTCGACGGGAACTTGAAGCAGCAAGTCCAGCGCCGCTTCAGCCCACTTCTTTCGAACATACGATGCCGACAACCCCCGCGATCTCCGTTATTCAGGCGGTCGTACGACAAGAATTCGCCAACCGCGGGTTCCCTGATGCTTGCCCCATCTCTTGCCCCTCCTCCAGACCAATTCCCATTAATCCACCTCGACGTGACCCATTTGTTGCTCCACGATCTCGCAACCCGGCGGAATGGCGAACTCCTGACGACAAACCGATCTGCTTCCGGTGCCACCGCGTTGGACATGTCTCCCGCTACTGCCGTGCCTCCTGGACGCCGCCACATAGGAGCCAGTTTTTCGCACCTTATAGCCCATATGAAGATCTTCGCCGGTATTCGTCCAGCCGTACCGCCCCTGCTTTCGACACGTCTAACAGCCGCCTTCCTGCTCGTTCTCCGTCCCCCTCAACGCCGTCGTTCCCCGTCGCCCCAGCCACGCCGCCATCACTCGCCGCCTAACTTTTCATCGTACCCGACGGAAAACTAGACAGTGCAGCCCCTGGAGGTAGTGCTGCATCATCCCTGTCTGAACCAAACCCTCCATTGACGCTTCATACGAACAAAAATCTTGTCGATGTACACGTGGACGGTATTTCTCTGTCGGCACTAGTCGATACTGGCGCTCATGTGTCCATAATCAGCGTTCATCTTTGTCGCCGCTTAAGAAAAGTACTCACGCCTCCTGCTACCGAAGCTGTACGTGTGGCCGATGGCGGCACTGTTCCTGTCATTGGCATGTGTACGGCTCGCATAAGCATCGCCGACCGTTACATTCCTGTTCTATTCACGGTGCTCCAGAACTGTCCTCATGACCTCATCTTAGGGATGGACTTCCTGTCGACCCATTCTGCTCTGATCGACTGTTCCGCTGGTACTCTTTGCTTAGACCTTCCTCTTCAGCCGGATATTCACCCTGAACCTCAACACGGCCTTTCTGCCACAGACTTCCTCCGCTTACCGCCTAAAGCCCTCACATTCACCGAATTCGCCACGACCTCACCCGTATTGGATGGGAATTACATCGTCACACCGATTCCTGATGTCCTACTGGCACGTGACGTCACCGTCCCTCACTGCATCGTAACTGTAGCCTCCAACCGGACCCGTCTACCCGTCATAAATTTCGGCTTCACAAAGCAAGTCCTCCCTGAAGGCATCCTAATCGCCACGTTGCGGTCCTTAGCCGATGATCACGTCACCACTTTCGCAGCCGACGCATGCACCAATTTTTCTTGTCGCCCACTCGATGCCACATGCCTCGACATGTCAATACGTCCCATGATCGACCCTGACCTTCCCCCAGAGCAAACAGCCGCTCTCGCACGCCTTCTAGCTTCCTACCGTGACATCTTCGACCTTGACGACCGACCACTCGGCCAAACTTCTCTTGTAAAGCACCGCATCAACACCGGTGATGCTGCTCCCATTCACCGTCGACCGTATCGCGTGTCCGCGTCGGAGCGCCAGATTATTCAAGCTGAAGTGAATAAGATGTTAACTAAAGGCATTATTGAGCCCTCATCAAGCCCATGGGCGTCACCCGTCGTCCTGGTTAAAAAGAAGGACAACACATGGCGCTTTTGCATCGATTACCGGCATCTAAATCGAATCACCAAAAAGGACGTGTATCCTTTACCACGTATTGATGACGCCCTCGATTGTCTCCACGGCGCACGCTACTTTTCATCCATCGACCTTCGTTCTGGTTATTGGCAGATTGCCGTAGACGAGAAAGACCAAGAAAAGACCGCCTTCATCACTCCAGATGGCCTATACCAATTCAAGGTTATGCCCTTCGGTCTATGCAATGCCCCCGCCACGTTCGAACGTATGATGGACTCTCTGCTACACGGATTCAAATGGTCAACATGCCTGTGTTACCTAGACGACGTCCTCGTATTTGCACCTACATTTGAGACCCACCTTGAGCGTCTGTCGGCCATTCTCGACGTCTTCCGCAAAGCTGGCCTCCAGTTGAACTCCTCGAAGTGTCACTTCGGCCGCCGACAGATTACCGTGCTGGGCCACCTTGTCGATGCTTCTGGTGTGAGACCGGACCCTGAGAAAATTCGTGCCGTCACGAGTTTCCCAATACCCCAATCCGCCAAAGATGTCCGGAGCTTTGTGGGACTTTGCTCCTACTTTAGGCGGTTCGTGAAAGATTTTGCGGCAATCGCCCAACCACTTACCGATCTTTTGAAGAAAGGCGTTCCATTTTCGTGGGGGTCCACTCAAGCTGCCGCCTTCTCTCACCTCATAACACTTTTGACGACGCCCCCTATCCTGGCCCACTTTGACCCATCTGCCCCCACTGAGGTCCGAACTGATGCCAGTGGTCACGGTATCGGAGCCGTTCTCGCCCAATGCCAACAGGGACACGACCGCGTTATCGCGTATGCTAGCCGCCTCCTTACACCTGCAGAGCGTAACTATTCGATCACGGAGCGAGAATGCCTTGCTCTTGTCTGGGCGGTCTCAAAATTCCGCCCATATTTATATGGCACTCACTTTTCCGTCGTCACCGACCACCACGCGCTCTGCTGGCTTTCATCCTTAAGAGATCCTACAGGTCGACTTGGTCGCTGGGCTCTGCGACTGCAAGAATACACCTTTGCTGTGATATACAAGTCTGGACGCCTGCACCAGGACGCCGATTGCCTTTCTCGCTATCCAGTTGGCCCATCGGCCACCATACCTGACAACGACGCCTGCGTGTGCTCCGTTTCTCAACTGAACCACATAGCCGACGAGCAACGCCGTGATGCAGCCCTACGAGCTATCATTGAGCGCCTCGACTCCTCCCCATCGAACCGATCCTATCGCTCGTTCGTACTCCAGAATGGCACATTATACCGGCATAACTTCCATCCAGACGGCCCATCTCTGCTGCTTGCCATACCCAAACACCTCCGCTTGGCTATACTCCACGAACTCCATGACGTTCCTACTGCCGGTCACCTGGGTGTGTCCCGCACATACGACCGGATTCGCCGTCGCTTCTATTGGCCAGGTCTGGCACGGTCCGTCAGAAGATACGTCGCGGCGTGTGAGGAATGTCAGCGCCGCAAAACACCATCGACGCTTCCGGCTGGGCGCCTTCAACCACTCGATATTTCTACTGAACCTTTCTTTCGCGTCGGCTTGGACTTACTCGGCCCTTTTCCTCTGTCTTCTGCTGGCAACAGGTGGATAGCTGTGGCCACAGACTACGCCACACGCTACGCAATCACACGCGCCCTTCCAACAAGTTGCGCCACTGACGTCGCCGATTTTCTTCTACACGACGTGATCTTGCAACATGGTGCTCCACGCCAGCTGCTCACGGACCGAGGCCGCACATTTCTATCGAAAGTCATAGCGGACATCCTACGCTCTTGTGAAACACGCCACAAGCTCACTACGTCGTACCATCCGCAAACAAATGGCCTCACAGAACGCCTGAACCGAACCCTAACTGACATGCTTGCAAAGTACGTTTCCTCAGATCACTCTGACTGGGACATCGCTTTACCATACGTGACATTTGCCTACAATTCTTCGCGCCACGACACTGCTGGTTACTCCCCTTTTTTCTTGCTGTTCGGCCGCGAACCCACATTACCCCTCGATACGACGATTCCGTTACCAGCAGCTCCAACTTCACAATATGCTCTGGACGCCATCAGCCGGGCCGCCCACGCACGCGAAACCGCTCGTGCTCGCCTTCTGACCTCCCAAGCAAACCAACGGCGTCGGTACGACCAACGACACCGCGATGTGCACTTTTCGCCCGGTTCGTTGGTTCTGCTGTGGTCTCCGACCAGGCACGTTGGCCTGTCTGACAAGCTGCTCTCTCGGTACACAGGGCCATACAGAGTGCTTCGTGAGGTGACTCCCGTCACTTATGAAATCACTCCTGCTGCCTCGCCGTCTTCATCCACCCCTAGGGCCAGCGACATCGTACACGTCGCACGCCTGAAGCAGTACCACTCGCCCAATGATCTTGACATCTAGATGCGCCGAGACGGCGCCTTTGCCGACGGGGGTTATGCTACCTGTAGGCTGCCACAAACCATAGTGCGAATGCGCGTGTGCGCCCGACGAAGAAGATGAGGGTCGCTGGCTGCTCGAGCTCGGAGCCAGACTGGCCAGTGCTGCAACCGCTCTTGCAAATATATTTTTCGAATATATTCGCAATACTTTGTCTCGTTACTCACGTAACAATATGAAAGCGGACGCAGAAGACAAGAAATCCCACCGCAGAATGAGAGCGAGGGTGCACTCACGAAATACCGCGAAAACAATCTGATGACGAATGCCTTCTATGCAGACACGAACGGTACACTGTGCAAGTGGACGAATGAGAGCGTTGGTCGCCGCACGTAGAGGTGGGCCGCCATAAGGCGTGGTGACTTTTCGAAGGCGGGAACAAAAATCAGCCCGAATAATCGAAACGGCAGCACCAGTGTCTACAAGAGCCTCAACGCGTACACCTTCTACAAACACTACTATCAAATTCGATGGCCGCTCTGGAGGAATTGTTAGCTGTCCGGTAGATGCAGTTTCTTCTCCTAAAACTGCATTGGGGAGTTTTTCGCGTGGGCGTTCGTGGAATGGGAGGCGGGCCGCAAAGGTGACACTGAACGGCGACCTGGCGAAGGCGACCTGCAGCGAGACGTACGGGAATTCCCCGGCATGTCCGTATGGTAGGTAGGAGACGGTGAACGGTAATAAAACGATCGGGAGGGTGGTCGTAGGTAGTTAATGGTCGGACGGAAGCTTCGATGTTCTTCAGGAGTGTAGCCGCGTTGCTCGTCTTGTTGGCGCCTTCAACAAAACCGAGTGATATGTCCTCGATAGCCACAGTAGTAACAGATTGGTCGAGAAGCGCACTGAGGTGCGTAGTAAGGTGGTGCACGCACTGGCGGTGATAACGAAGCCACAGGCGTATGGTCTGCTGTTGTAGGCACAGAAACGGTGGGTGCGGCAGAGAGCGTGGCAATTTCGGCGTACGTGTGCGTGTGGCGGACGCAGGGACCGTTGGAACACGTCGGACGCGATGCGGAGGCGATCTTTTGTTTAATCAGGTCTCGCGAGCTATCTTTTTCAGAAGGGAAAGTAACTTCCGCAGCACAGGAAGAGCAGCGCCTGTGAAGCTCTTCACGAACGATGTCGCGAATAAGCGCACGCAAGTCGAGGGGTGCAGGCAAACGAATGTCGGTGGCATCGTAGCAAAGGCGAAGAGACTGAAGCTCGTCAAGTTGCTGACAGATGGTTATCACGTCCTGGGTGGTGGCAGGATTTTGCGTGGTGAGGGCGTGAAAGGCGATGGTGTTAATGCCTTTAATAATGGGGCGTATTTGGTCGTTCTGAGACATGCCGGTGTTAACGCGCTTGCACAGTGCAAGACATCCTCAATATAAGAGGTGTAAGATTCACCCGGCAGCTGCGTGCGTTCAGCGAGCTTCTTCTTTGCTGCCTCAGTGCGAACTGCAGGGGCACCAAATATCTGACGAATTTGCTGATCGAAAGTCTCCCAGTCGGGAAGATCCAGGGGGTGGTTCCAGAACCAAGTTTTCGCAACATCGGGTAAGTAAAATGGGACGCTGCGCAACCTCTGTGGATTTTCCGACCTGTTCAAATCGCTGACGAGGTCGTAGTTCTTGATCCAGTCTTCGACATCATCGCCTCGGAAACCGGAAAACACAGGTGGATCACGCAGGCGAATGTTGTTGTGCGGAGCGGGTGGTGGTGGCTGCAGTAGGACGGAAACGTTGGATGGACCAAGGTTTTCTTAGGCCGCCATGGCAGGGGGTCGTATGCGACGACCCGAGCGAAGCTCCAGCGAGAACGAGCGAGAGGACTTGAGGGAACGAAAAGCACCGTCCAGCACTTCTGAGGAACCGGTTTATTCAGCCAGGCTCGAGCTAAATCACGCTGGTGATGATATTTACCGATGAAGAAGATGTAAAGGTGATGATGATACCAAAGAGAATAAAGAGTCATTTGCTTGTCGCACTCACAGTATCTACAAGACAGACAGACAGACAGACAGACAGACAGACAGACAGACAGACAGACAGACAGACAGACAGACAGACAGACAGACAGACAGACAAAGAACTTTATTTGGTCCTGAGAAATGCTGCTCCTTTAGAGCAACGTCGCGGGCCGCTCCCACGTAGGAACGGGGAGGCCTAGCCTCACCGCCACATCGTGGGCTCTCTGGACAGCCCGTAGTTGTGGTAGGAACTCTGAACTTCATAAGGCAGAGTCCCAGGGGTTATATCGTCTTGAATATGGGTACTGGCGCGGCTGCTTTAAGTAAGACGACCCTGTGCGGGCATAACGAGACCTGGACAAGTCTAAATATAAGAATGTATAAATGGCTTTATTATGTGTCACCATGTGCCTTGATTTATCAACCAAAAACGCAGAACTTATTTCAACCAGAGACTGCACTGTAATGTGACAAAAAGCTTGGCGGTGACACATCAGCATCTGATTTACAGAATTCAACATCAGGCCTGTGCCTTGCTTTAAATGTCTAATTCACACTTTTAGCAGGACGACCGATATCACACGCCCATGTCCTAACATGGTGTGCAGCCCAGCTGCACATATGCTGTCTCACTTCGCGCACGATTTCTTTTTCGATGTTCAAAGAAAAAATGCACAGATTAATACAAAACAAACAACCAAATGGACCTATTCCGAAAATTTAAAGCATTTATGTAAAGAGCACAGGGGCAGTCTCTTTTTTTGAAGTCTCGATTAGCTTGCATCCAACGGCAGCAGTGTCGGCGGCAACATAAACAGCAAGTCCGGTTGATGGCGGCGGCACCTGCTTTTTCTATGGTGGTCCTGGATACAACGGGAAAGGTTAGAGTCACGGCATCGGCACGGCTGCCATCAGACGAAGCTGCAGAAGAGATGGCCATATCTCTAGCGGTACTCTACAGTGGTGCGGACGACACCCTTAATATTGGCGATTCTAAATCAGCGATTTGGAGCTATAATAAAGACTGGGTGTCCGAGGAGGTGGCTCGCATGCTTAACACCAGGGCCGGACGTCGCGTCAGACAAGATTACTGAAGAGGCCTTCAAGTGGTTTCCTGCTCACATGGGGGACATTGCAACTATCAACACCCGCGGCCGTAGAACCAGCAACCGCAATGCCAACAGGCAAAGACTCATCAGCATCCCACCTAACCATAGCGCGCCCACTTCGTCGCGAGGCAACTTACCCTCCACGACGCAGTCACAAGGGTGCAGCCGCCACCATGCTTGTGAGGAGCACCGGCGGAGGCATGGCGTTGGCCATAGGCGCCGACACCACCACCATTACCACCCCCACCACTTTCGTTGCTGCGGCAACTGAAGTTGGTCCAGAATAGGCAAGGCAACAGAGGTGCGTTGACTGCTATCCAGAAGAGTTTCCTGCGACGTACCAGGACGTGCTTGGCTACTATATAAAATATCGAAAAAAATTTTTGCCACCCCTCTTGTGCCTGGACAGGTCGCAGGCGGTGGACCTAAGAAGGCTGCAGGTGGGCACGTTGACAAACTCCTACCATCTGCACTGCCTGTCTCACGCTGCACACGTCGCCTGGCTGCCCTTGGTGCATGCACGAACAGGCCGATATGGCACATATATTTTGGTAATGCGCAAGAAAGGAAGACAGACCATGAAGAAAGGATGACGCCAACTGAGGGACCCTCCTAAATGGGACGCCTTGCTGAGTGATGGCAAGCCGCCCTTGTCAGTGAGGCCCTGGAAGGCCGCTCAGCGGTCCAGGGCCGTCACCGAGGACCTCGAAAGATGTTCCTCAAACTATGTGCCCCGGGCAGCCTAGCCCCGGGCACAGCAACAACTGTTGGACAAATGAAGTTCATTCAACTCAACTTGCATGCACGCATCTAATCATAACTAAAACCGAAAAATAAAAGTTAAGTTACCCGTTGAATTATTGTTGACGTATTGCATTAAATTATTGCCGAGTGCACAAGCTTGCGTGCTGTTTGCTATGTCGTGTTTTAGGATATATTTTTGTTTGTTATAAACTCTCGGTTCGGACTCGTTCTTTGGATCACCGCCGGTGCTCGCTGGCACGTCAAATAAGACCACATCTAAATTGACCATGCTCTCAAGGTGCAGCTCGGGGGGCCGACACTTCAGCAGTTTGAATTAGCCCAGCAATTGCTTTTCTAATTATCTGGACACGTGACAATATATGCGTGTTTTTATTTGCGTTGAGTTATTTTTCGCTTCTATGGGTAGCGTAGATATTTTTAATTATCTCCATATTGACCTAAAATTGTTTTCTTGCCTACTTTGCGGGTATTTATTTTGAAAATGGCGTACGACAGAACGGCCGAAATTCCGCATGACGTTCTCAGCATACTTCTTTTTAAACTGCTAAATGCTTTTTTATAACACTTTTCAATAAAAAGATACAGTTGGCCTAACTTAAAAAACCCACCATGCAATGTAAAATTGTGACGAAAATAAAAAACTTTTTTGATGTTTCTTGAACTTTTTGATTTATTATCTTGTACATCAGCTTTCACAATAATTAAAAACATGTTGCTTAATGTGGTTTTACTTGCAGTCACGGCCCATAGAATATAGAGCCCCTGAGCGATTGTAGATCAGACTTCCTGCCAGCTAAGTGTATGGAATGCAGGCCTATACTTCAGTTTCTTAGAAGGCAATCAGCACTGAAATAGCGTCTGCTGCCTGTGGGTGATGTTTAATAAATATCCAAACGATTTCCTTTTAACAACTTTGGGAATTTTATGTTGTATTGTTTTTTTTCTTAGTTAACGTGATTGGATCATTTTATTGAGAACTCTTATAGATAGAGGCTTTAGCAGTTCTCTAAACAAGCATGCTGAGACCATAGTGTGGAATTTGGGCTGACTTGTCGTACTCCATTTTCGAAATAAAAGCCTGCAAAGTATGCAAGAAAACATTCTTGGGCCGATTTTCGTTTTTTTAAATATCTACGCTACCCAGAGGAGCGATGTATAATGTGGTGCAAGCGAAGACATGCATACACGTAGCGAAGAAACTTCAGGTGCGTAGCTTCAGTAGATTTTGTGTAATTCATCGTCAAAGATGTACATTAGACTCCCTGCCAGTTAAGTGTATGGAATGCAGGCCTATACTTAAGTTTCTTAAAAGGCAATCAGCACTGAAATAGCGTCAGCTGCACTGTGGGCGATGTTTAAGAAATATCCGAAATGATTTACTTTTATTAGTAAATTTCTGTATTTCGTCGCCAAAGTCGGAAAAAACAGCAAAGCATTATTAGTTTTGCTTTCTGGTGGAGTGCTTTGTGTGGATCTTCACCTCTTCGTCATTACTGACTTACTGTGCTTCGAAAAATGTTTTTTTTTCTGTGAAACCAATTGTGGATCTCTTTTTACCACTCATCAGGCAATAATATATAAATATTTGAAGTGAATTTAGGAGGTTAAGTGGCCATGCTTTGTTCGAACTTACGTGGAATTTCTCTGTTCAATTCTTTTGAAAATCCTTTGAATCCGGTTGCTCGTTCCTAACAAAGGTAGATGGCATAGGGTTACAATTGACTCATTTCTAGATATTTGCAGTTTTACTCGTTAGTACTTGCAAAACGGCCTATCACACACTAATTTTCATAGAAAATTTACCGCAAGTTACCACTCCTGACGAAAAAAAAAAATCCTGTGTACGTGGTAGCCGAGGATCATCAAGCGTTCCAAATTTTCTGTGCAGAAATCAATGCGATGGCACTGAACAAGCCTTCTGGAGCTGAGTTTCGACACTCCCGACGAGATAAGCAGGCTGAAGGGAGAGCGCAAAGTAACAAGATGTGATTTTGGCTCCTTCTTACAGGTAAGGTGTTCATTTTCATGCATGCGTTTAGATTTACAAAAATTCCTCGTTAACGTTCAACTTAGTAATATTCGTAGCCTGAGTTAAAGACCGACATTTCTTTCAGAGCCGTATGATTCTGAGACAAACGATGCACCGTCCATCCACGTGAATGGAAATCAGCACCTCTTCGGGTTTCACCTTTTTGTCAAGGAGGCGACAACTGCCCAACTGAACTCAACAGCGATGAGAATAGGGCCCTACTATGAAGATCTCAAGCTGCACACCGAGTGAAGATGATCCTTCGCGGCCGTTGCCGTCCAATTACCATCACACTGACAGGCGCACCAGGCTTATGCATGGTCATATTCAGCCCCGCTTGAATTACTACCCGCAAGAAGAGACAGCAGACGATACGCGAAAGTTTTACGCGCGCTGTTAGGACGAGTTTAACTGGCTTGAGTATAGCATCGAGAAAGACGCTGCATTTCGCTTTTACTTGCACCCTCTTCCGCAGCACAATCAACGTGGAAGGGTCGTTAAGTTCCATCATTCATCGCCGTAGACTTCAACAGACTGAAGAAATCAGTAGAGAAGGTCAGGCTTCATGAAAATTCTGAAAGTCACTTAAAAAGCATCCTGTGAGTGATATTTCAGGAAATGTAGACCTGTAAGTGAATTAATGCGTGTCGTTTTGAGAGAAGAAAAACGAAAACGAAACCTAGAATTTTCACAGAGTATTGTTGACGTTGTGAGTCTAGTTGCGAAGAATGGCAGACTCTTTAGAGGACGTAAAGAAAGTGAGAAAAGCACTGAATTAAGTTTGTTCTTGGAGATCGTTAATATCGTGAATCAGTGCTATCCTGTCTTGCAAACTCATCATAATTTTGGACCCAAAAACGCTTTGTACACTTGCAATATAACACATAACTGTTTCATTTGAGTCTCGGCATGCTGTGATGATGCAATCAGTAGGGAAGACAGGCTCACGTTTGTGGAGCGGCGTTCGCCACCCTAGCGGAGAGAGGGCAAAGCCCCGGTCGCTCAGACGGGCCACGCTTGGTGAGTTTTCCCGTTGCGCGCAGGAAAAACGTGTTCATTGGAGCGCTTATCTCGCATTTGCACGCTATGGGCAGTGCTCCTTCGTATTCTGGAAAGCAGACACACACTACTGCTGCATTGTGAGCTGCTACAAACGTTCAAACATGATGAAGACCTGAAAACTGCCCGTCAAGTTTTACCGTTTCTAATGCGAGCAGTGCGAGAAGCAAATGCGTAAAGAGTGGATTATGGCAGTTCGCCTATACTCCACGATCTCGTTACTTTGAAAATCTTTTGTCGTGCTGAATACTGCAAACTATGATTTGTATGAAAGAACCGTGATTGCCGGACTCATGATAAAAGAAAGCATGTTTGTAAACTGAAACTACGGCAAATAGACAACCGCTGTACATTTCGTGATTGGGCTCTAGCTTTCCGCGACAACCATTGGTAGTGCGAAAGCAGTGGAGCTTGCTAGCTTAATACACTTAAAATACCGTATTGTGATTTGAAAAAGTGTTTTATTCAGGTTATGGCTGTAGACTTCTCGACGCCGCTCAATGTATGCAGATTTGTGCTGCGGGTTCGCACTAAGCGTTTATGCGTACAGGTCTTGCAAGCAACACCCACCAATAAGTTAGCATGATGAGGTGTTGGGATGCTAGGACCGGACTCATGAGCTCGATTCCCACAAACGTCAGCTGCATTTCCACGGGAGCGAAACGCAGTAACAGTGCGCTTAGATTTTGGTGCAAGAATGATAGACAGGACTCGTAGGAGTTGCATATTTCAAGTGTACGGTTTTATGATGCTCAGTGCAAACAAAAGTGATGCTCGGTGAGTGTCCCCCGTTTCTCAGTTGTCGTTCTGCCGTATACACTTCAAATAAATTTAGGCGCACGTGAAAAAAAAAACCTCAGGTGGCCGCAATCAATCTGGGGTCTTAGACCATGGCATGCCTTCTAATGATATGTTAGTTTTGGCACGTAAATTAATATGTCCTTGCATGCGCCCGAGCCGTGGGTGATATACAGCGGCTGCTACACTCTAAAAAAATATCGTGTAAAAAGGGTGTCTTTTTGTTACACAACAGTCGTCATCAGGCTTGCGCGAGCTTCCTTTCTTGAAAACTCGGCGCTGGCCGCTTTCCTATCGAGAATGCAATGTAACCCTGATAATGGGCATGTCGATCGTGACCGGAATGTACCGGGCACGGGGCGATAGCGCAAGAACAGAACGCAATATAAATGACGATTATTGTTGTGGGACAAAAAGACACCCTTTTTACTCGCTCTTTCTTTAGTGTGTGTGAAAATGAGCTTAAAAAAAAGAACCAAGGCGTATGCAAAATTTTCGATGGCTTCGCGATATTTGACGTGGTTATCAGGGGTAAATCTTGGCTTAATTAATAACATGCTTGATTGTCACAGGTCCCGTTTATTAGGGAGGCGATCGCCGGGCTAATTTGAAGGGTTGAAGTATCGGCCCCCTGAACTGCACCACGAAAGCACGGACAATATAAAAGTGGTCCTATATGGCGCGCGAGCGGACGCCGGCTGTGGTCCGAAGAACGAGTAAGAGCCGAGAGTTGATAAATAAAACAAAATTATATTCTCAAATATGGCAGATCAAACGATACACAAATATGCACACTCGACAATAGTTTAGTAGGATATGTCACCAATCAAACAACGTACTACACAGTACAATCAGCTACACTCGAAACAACGAACACAAACAACAATACGCGCTACAATGCAATCACACGCATCGAACAAGCAAGTCACTTAAAGACTAAAGAGTTCAAAAACTTATCAAGTCCAAAGTCCTTGGAACAAAGTCTGAATGATACTCTTCCAAGAATCACTCACTCAGTCCAGCAGTGTTGTCGTTCCGCTGCCCCCGAAGTTTCTCTTCCAGGAAACCTCGCGTCTTCAATTGGCCACTCTCCACACTCTAAAGTGCCAACCACTGGCACGCGTATGCACGCGCCTACGCGTCAAAAGCGTCTAGTCGCGCCTGTGGAGGAAAAGGGTGCGCAACTACTGGCACGCGTCGACCGCGTTGACGCCCACGCGTCCAAGGCCGATGCACAATGTTGCTTGATCTTTTGGCTTAGAACTCTCCTAGTTGAGCACAGAACGGCACGTTCTCAACTGAAGCGGGTTTGTATGTTTTAGAGGATATAAGAACACGTTGAAAAATTGATAGTGCTTCACCCACCTCAGTTTGGACTATTTTAGAAGTAATTGACATCCCAGTGCCCAAAAAAACTACAGCGGTATGTACCAGAAATCAACATCGATGCGTGTGCCGCTCCCACGAATGAAAATTCACGTCTAGGATACTGTACGTCTATCTAAGAGAACTTGTTGTTGGGCTAGTTGGTAGATCATTTCAAAAGTTAATTAGAGCGCGAAAACTTGACACAATCACACAAACACGCACACACCCAAGCATCAAACACACAGCGCTCACTTCCAACTGATTTATTCATGGCTCGGAGGCTTGAATATATACATGAAACCTTGTGCGCACACACACCAAAAAAAGGCCAACAGCAACATTATCAAAACGTACAGTTAATCAATGTCACCGCCTTAGAGCGATAAACTGAAGTTCGCTTGGTAACAACGAAATTGAAGGGGCGCTTACACAGTTATCTTTATTTTTGTCAATGAAAAAGGCTTCTAACACTTCACGTGCAGTTTTACTTGTGCTTCTGCCCAGAATCTTTGTTTCAGAAAATCGTGCGTCACATCCACACGAGATGACATGCGCAACCAGGTGCGCATACTTGTCATCTCTTTTCGTTAATTTTTGGGCGTGTTCCCTTAATCGGTCATTAATACACCGTTCGGTTTGGCCAATATTCACTTTTCCGCAGGATAAGGGTATGCAGTACACAACCCCCATGGAACACTTAACAAAGGCCCTCTCATGTTTCTTCTGACAGCCGCGCTTCTTTCTATCGCACACACTTTGGCACAGTCTTCCAAGTTTTTCTGGTGCGGAAAACACCATCGGTGTGCCGTGCCTGGCCGCGACTTTCTTAAGGTTGTGCGAGACCTTATGGATATATGACACAACTTGTGGCCTAATTCTTGAGGGCTGGGTAGCAGTCATCGCTTCCCGTGTTCCACGTTTAAACTTCTGCAGAAGTGATTCAGCAACGGCCGTAATGACCGATCGAGGGAACCCAGCTGCCTCTAGTCGGCTCACCTGATTAAGGAAACTAAGTTTCATGCTGTGTGGGCACGATCTTTTTAGCGCCGATTCTAAGCAAAGAGACGCAACGCCTCTCTTCACAATCTTTGAGTGGGCAGAATCGTACGGCAACAGCTGCTTCTCAACACGAGGATGATAAGACCAACACATATGCTCATCGTTCCACGTGAGGCTTAAGTCTAAAAACTGCAGACAAGCTTCTTCAGGCAGTTCGACAGTAAAGGAAAGCCCTCGTCCTAGTCTTATAGAAACGTTTAAAATAAAATCAGGGGATGTAAGGTCACCCTGTTTATCTAAAAGAATTAAAAAATCGTCAACGTACCTAAAAACCTTTAAAACCTTCCCCCCTTTAAAAGCATTGTCCAAATCCCTATCTACATCCGCTAAAAAAATATCGCAAAGGACCGGGGCGACACAGGAACCAATGCAGATTCCTTGCCGCTGAAGAAAGGGTTTTTCGTCAAACATAATAAAAGTTGCATTCAGATAAAATTCTAAAAGCGATAAAAAATTGTCTACATTAACGCCCGCGTCATTGATAAAATCGACGTCACCATTCTCTTCTATGCAGGATTTTACGGAGGCTAGAAGCTTGTCATGCGGCACGGAATAATACAGATCTACAATATCCACTGAAAAGGCGTTGCCTGTGGTAACGCGAGATCGCAAAAAGTCGCACACATCACATGAGCCCTTCGTACGAAAAGGGTCATTCACCACGAGATTCTTTAGCTTACTCTGAAGAAACCTGCTAACGTTAATCTGCCAAGACCCTCCTTCACTAACAATAGTGCGAAAAGGTACATCCGGTTTGTGTGTCTTAGCCGAGAAAAAAACGTTCAGGTTGCTCCCTTTGCAGTTCTGTATGTTCTTAGCTAACATTGTAAGCCCAACATTCTTGCAAAAATCAGCGAACTTAGACTTAACGCGAGTCGCTCCCAACTTACCTGGGCGGAAGTTCTTCTCGATAGCCGCTAAAGCCTTTTCTTTGTAAGCTCCCTCAGGCATGACAACAAAGCAACCTTCTTTGTCGGCTAGCATTAATGTTAATGTGTGCTTTTTAAAGAACGACACGATGTTATTCAAGCCTGTAACTTTAAGTCTATCTTGATTATGCGGTGCACATTTTGATAAACAGTTCATACCATCCTGTAGGCATCTGTCCCGGTCTTGGTTGGCCTTCACAGACAAGTCCCTGTTTAGTCCGACAAGTTCATGGGCAGAAATACGAGGCGGGACGGCAAACTTTGGTCCCTTCCGAAGCCATCTCTCGATTTCTACCGGAATGTCTGCGTCCTGTAGCACCACAATGCGCTTCTGTTCATCCCTTCTTTGCTTGCCAAACACCTTGAGCAGTGGGTTCAGGACCTGCTTCCACCTCACTTCCGTGAGTACGCCCAGTTGCTGCCTCAGCCATCGAAGGTGTTGAGCAGCCTGCCATTGCGGAAGAAGACTGTAGTGGACCACGCGGAATTTTATCTGAATGCAACTTTTATTAAGTTTGACGAAAAACACTTTCTTCAGCGGCAAGGAATCTGCATTGGTTCCTGTGTCGCCCCGGTCCTTTGCGATATTTTTTTAGCGGATGTAGATAGGGATTTGGACAATGCTTTTAAAGGGGGGAAGGTTTTAAAGGTTTTTAGGTACGTTGACGATTTTTTAATTCTTTTAGATAAACAGGGTGACCTTACATCCCCTGATTTTATTTTAAACGTTTTTATAAGACTAGGACGAGGGCTTTCCTTTACTGTCGAACTGCCTGAAGAAGCTTGTCTGCAGTTTTTAGACTTAAGCCTCACGTGGAACGATGAGCATATGTGTTGGTCTTATCATCCTCGTGTTGAGAAGCAGCTGTTGCCGTACGATTCTGCCCACTAAAAGATTGTGAAGAGATTTGATTGATATGTGGGGTTTAACGTCCCAAAACCACTATATGATTATGAGAGACGCCGTAGTGGAGGGCTCCGGAAATTTAGACCACCTGGGGTTCTTTAACGTGCGCCCAAATCTGAGCACACGGGCCTACAACATTTCCGCCTCCATCGGAAATGCAGCCGCCGAAGCCGGGATTCGAACCCGCGCCCTGCGGGTCAGCAGCCGAGTACCTTAGCCACTAGACCACCGCGGCGGGGCAAGATTGTGAAGAGAGGCGTTGCGTCTCTTTGCTTAGAATCGGCGCTAAAAAGATCGTGCCCACACAGCATGAAACTTAGTTTCCTTAATCAGGTGAGCCGACTAGAGGCAGCTGGGTTCCCTCGATCGGTCATTACGGCCGTTGCTGAATCAATTCTGCAGAAGTTTAAACGTGGAACACGGGAAGCGATGACTGCTACCCAGCCCTCAAGGATTAGGCCAAAAGTTGTGCCATATATCCATAAGGTCTCGCACAACCTTAAGAAAGTCGCGGCCAGGCACGGCATACCGATGGTGTTTTCCGCACCAGAAAAACTTGGAAGACTGTGCCAAAGTGTGTGCGATAGAAAGAAGCGCGGCTGTCAGAAGAAACATGAGAGGGCCTTTGTTAAGTGTTCCATGGGGGTTGTGTACTCCATACCCTTATCCTGCGGAAAAGTGAATATTGGCCAAACCGAACGGTGTATTAATGACCGATTAAGGGAACACGCCCAAAAATTAACGAAAAGAGATGACAAGTATGCGCACCTGGTTGCGCATGTCATCTCGTGTGGATGTGACGCACGATTTTCCGAAACAAAGATTCTGGGCAGAAGCGCAAGTAAAACTGCACGTGAAGTGTTAGAAGCCTTTTTCATTGACAAAATAAAGATAACTGTGTAAGCGCCCCTTCAAGTTCGTTGTTACCAAGCGAACTTCAGTTTATCGCTCTAAGGCGATGACATTGATTAACTGTACGTTTTGATAATGTTGCTGTTGGCCTTTTTTTGGTGTGTGTGCGCACAAGGTTTCATGTATATATTCAAGCCTCCGAGCCATGAATAAATCAGTTGGAAGTGAGCGCTGTGTGTTTGATGCATGGGTGTGTGCGTGTGTGTGTGATTGTGTCAAGTTTTCGCGCTCTAATTAACTTTTGAAATGTACGTCTATCATTGGCATGTGCAAGGTTCTCCTTAAGGGGGGAGGGCAAAAGTTTCTCGCAGTGCCCCCTCCCTCTTCCCATAACAGGGAAGGGCTGACTTTGCGCCCCCTCAATATGGAAGTGACACTAAGCCCCCCCCCCCCTCCCCATCCTCTCTCGGTGAATGAGGCGGCAGCTGCCCTCCTAATCAGGTTTATGAAATACCGGGTTCCTATACCTGCACTACCAAATTTATTAATAATATCGTGAATATGCTGGTGCCTTCAGTACATTTGCACTTCATATTTTATAGCCTTTAGCTTAATAATCACGCCTGAAACTTCATGATCTGACAGATTTAAGTCATAAGACTACAATTGAAGCCCGAGTATCAGGCTTTCAGCTGATGTGTGTATTAGAAATATCCTCTAATGCAATAAAGCACGCCTGGTTCTTATTGTTACAACAGATATTGGTCATAAGATAGGAACCAAATACTGTATACCATGCCTTTGGGCATTTTCAATAGTCGAAATGTGCTCTAATGCAACTAACTGTGCCTGACACTTCATGATGTGACAGATATCGATCATAATATTGCAACTGAACCCTGTATAGAAGACTTCTTGACGTTGTCTTCAGTCAAAGTATTCTCTAAAGCGACAAGTCACACACAACTGTTCATGAAGTCACAGATATTGGCCCAAATATTGAAACTTAACTCGTATGGTAGACTTGTGGACGTTGTTTTTAGTCACAGTATTCTCTAAAGTGACAAACCGCACTCAACTGTTCATGAAGTCACAGATATCGGTCATAATATTGGAACTGAACCCTGTATAGAAGATTTCTGGACGTTGTCTTTAGTCAAAGTATTCTCTAAAACGACAAATCATACAAAACTCGTCATGAAGTCACAGATATCGGTCATAATATTGGAACTGATCCCTGTATGGAATACCTCTCGACGTTGTCTTTAAACAAAGTATTCTCTAAAGTAACAAACCACACCAACTATTCATGAAGTCACAGATATTGGCCATAATATGGGAAATGAACCCTGTATGGAAGACTTCGGAATGTTGTCTTTAGACAAAGTATTCTATAAAGCGACAAACCGAACTCAACTGTTCATGAAATCCCAGATATTGGTCATAATATTAGAACAGAATCCTGTATGGAATACTTCTGCACGTTGTCTTTAATCAAAGCATTCTCTAAAGCGACAAACTGCACTCAACTGTTCATGAAGTCAGAGATATCGGTCATAATATTGCAATTGAACCCTGTATAGAAGACTTCTGGATATTGTCTTCAAACAAAATGTTCTCTAAAGCGACAAACCGCACTCAGCTGTTAATGAAGTCACATATATCGGTCATAATATTGGAACTGAGCCCTGTATGGAAGACTTCTGGACGTTGTTTTTAGTCACAGTATTCTCTACATTGACAAACTGAACTCAACTGTTCATGAAGTCACAGACATCGGTCATAATATTGGAACTGAACCCTGTATAGAAGACTTCTGGACATTGTCTTTAAACAATGTACTCTCTAAAGCAACAAGCCGCACTCAACTGTTTATGAAGTCACAGATATCCCTCAAAATATTGGAACAGAACCCTGTATGGAAGACTTCTGGACGTTGTCTGCAGTCGAAATGTTCTCCAATGCAACAACCCACACCCTACTCTTCATGATGTGACGAATTTAGGTCATGAGGCTGTAATTTTGTCCTGTGCGGAGGGCTTTCGAATGATAAGCGTATTGGAAATATCCTCTAATGCAACAGACCGCACCTGGCTCTTAATGATACAACTGATACTGGTGATAAGAATGGAACGAAACACTACGTAGAATGCCTTTGGGCATTTTTCGTAGTCAAAGTACGCTCTAACTGTACCTGAAACTTTCACGATAAGACAGATATTGGTCATAGGACTGCAACCGAACCCTTGTTGGAAGACTTCTGGACGGTGTCTGTTGTTATAGTATTCTCTAAAATGACAAACCGCACCTAACTCTTCATGAAGTCACAGATATCGGTACTAATACTGGAACTGAACCCTGTATAGAAGGCAGCGAAAATGTTTTTCAGTGCAATGAAACACACCCGACACTTGATGATGCAACAGATATTAGTGATAAGATTGGAAGGGAGCGCAGCATGGAACACTTTTGGCTGGTATATTTATTTATTTTCAAATACGGCAGCCTGATGTGAGGCTACTGCAGGAGTGATGTACATATGTAAAAGATGAAACCATTTAAACAATAATATCACAATAAGTGTGCCTACATAAACAAACATCACTACCCCCTGAGTGCACCCCGATAAAAAATTAGAGAAATAGAACATTATTATGATACAAGTGCTCCAAAGAGTCAGACACACTGGTATCATGAACCAAACCAGTTAGATCATTTCAGTGTTTGATAACTTTATTTGAACGTGGTAGAGAGCGCTACAAATGGCTTCTAAGCTGCATTGTGAATGCAGATCAGTGCTGTGTGGAAAGTTTCTGCATATTGCTAGTATTTTAAATATTTTTTAAGATCTACAAATTGCATCTGACACTTCTTGATGAGACAGATATTGGTTTCGAGATTCCAGCCAAGCACTGTGTAGAAGGCTTTCACACGTCATCAATAGTCAAAATACCCTATATTGCAATAAAGCATGCCCTGAGCTTTTGATGGGACAGATACCGGTCATAGGATTGTACCAGAGCACCGAACAGAAGTTTTGGCAAGTTTTCCAACATAGCTATATTGAATATTTTGATGTTTTGAATATGCTTAAGTGCATGCATATATTGTCCAAGTTAATGCGTGTACTAAAAAACTGAGCAGAAATGAAGCAGTCCTTCGAAATGCATACGAAGATTCAATGTTTGAAACCATGTAATAATATCTTCAGCTCATTAAAGTCTGGAGGAACAGATAAATACATGCACAGTTCTGAAAGGTCTCTTAAGTCACTTGAGGTACTTTTGCACTTCTGCACAAAGTGCAGTACAGTTCTAGTTCACCTTCATTCATTCTGTGCATACATGTGGTGACCTTCACTTCCTAGTATCGTGTCATTGTGCAGCTGATTTGAAATCATGTGCTTCTCACAAGGTTTTCAGATATCTCTCCAGCTGTAAACAAAACGCGTGTTATATTATAGCAAACTGTAAAATGACGGAGAAGCACCATTGTATGCTTATAGCTATGAGTATCAGAATGAACTATAAATTAAGAGTGTGTGTGTGTAAGAATGCCTCCAAACAACGTATGTGCTACTAAGCGTGACAGAGAAGCAGAACAAACGCGAAGTGAAATAGCAGGCAATACCAGCAAAACGTAATCATGCAATTTCCTTTTTCGATAACCACAGCAACACACGTTCGAGTTTCTGTCTTGTACATGAATGGACATCAGTCCGCTGACAGTTGAATGTGTCAGCGTCACTGGTAGACGACACGAAATCACATCACACCACTACCAACCCGCGCACGCTTGTCATTAGCTTGGCAACACACGACAACAATGTGCACCGAAGCCAACGAATGTTTCAGCGTCATTCAATTCGCGAATACACTTGTATAAGTACGTACGATTTCACATCACCGAAATATGCTGGCTAGTGCGAGGTTCGCTTTCCGCGATGATGAATACCGATGTTGAAAACAAACACAGTGCAGATAAAAACTCCTCCGTATGCACTACGCGATGTTTCGGGCGTCGTATATGTTCAGTCGATGTTTTTCGCATGTTCTGGTTCATACGAACTCGACGGTAGAGGCCTACGCTGGATGCAGATGACACCGCTCTGAATTGCCTCCGCGGTAGGCGGGTGCTCACTCTGAAAGCTTCAAAACTCCGAAGTGTGTTTACACTCGTTTTCAGCACAGAAAATCACAGATCAAAAATCACAGGAACACCGATATCCTCCAGTGGTCTGTACGATGTTTTCGCTCGGCCGACGATCGCCCTCAGGACCAGCGCAAGCCAGCCGGCCGGAATTCGCTGGATTTGTTGGCGTCGCTCGAACTCGGCACGAAACCACGTCACGCTGGTAGCACTCGCAGTCGTTCGTCGTGTCGTTGTCGTTCTAGATTACGAAGCACTCACTCAGGAAAGTTTGGAGTAGTTTCCGTGCATGCTTTCAGCACTCGGCCGTGCCTTCGAAGCGGCTGCCTTTACGCACAGCATTCGGGGTCATCGTGGCCTCTGGTTGGTTGGCGCGGGGCCCCTGGTTGGTTGGCGCCGCTGTACGCGTGGTGACGTAGCGTACGCGTGGCAAAAATATCAAGCCGGGCTTGATCTCTCGTGCCTCCTCGCGTTTGACCCTCCGACGACGACGCCGAGAGGCACATTTGATGCTTTTGACGCGTAGACGTGAGTATACGCGTGCCAGTGGTTGGCACTTAAGCAAAATTACCCGAAAAAGGAGTAACGGAGCCCAATAGGCGCGCGCGATGAACGAATAGACCGTTGAGGAGCAACCACAGAGGGAAGCGTGCCACGTGCAAACCACTTAGACTCCAAACACGCTCCAAAGGAATGAACCGTGCACTCGGGGATTGGTGGTGGTGGTGGTAGTGGTTAGAAGATGAGAAAAGGCACCTAATTTCTGCAACCCGGTCGGGAACACGGTGGAGTGCCTACCCCCCCCCCCCCCCCCGGCGATCGCAGGCAGTGTTCAAAGCGTTGCCAAGGTCACTAGCCGTCCTCCTCCTCTCTTGGCTCAGCCTTTCCCCGTATTTCGCTGGTGACGGTTCGCGTTGCGTCGCGCTCGGAGTGCTCGACCACGGCCGCCTGGATTCGACGATCTGGGGGTTACGACGTGGTGCTTGTGTGTACGCTTGGATGAGCGTGGGCTGCTGCTTTTACGTTTCGCTGCACTCATGAAGTCTGGAGCAAGTATCGACACGCCACCACGCCGCGCTGTATATCTCTGGCTTCGAGATAGTCACGACCAACACACGACAGAAGTAGTTGGGAAGGCCAACATGGTGGCCGAGAAGAAAACAGGCCTATCGGATATATACTTCAGTCCGACTCAGAGCAGAAGTCAGCGCTGGATTCTTTTGCAAGTAGGTTATCATTCATTATTCTACTCTTCGCGTGTGCGATACGGATCGCGCTTGCCGGCAACGGACTCGGTCGTGTTGTATATCACACGCACGGAATTCCCCACGAAGGTAAGATTGGGCGTCTGCCATTCGCCTGTGCTTTGCGACCGCCTGGAAATTGACCGCCATTGCCGTTGGCCTCCCGTGCGCTCACTCATCGAGTGCTCGCCTGTCTTCACCACCGCGATGAGCCCCGGACTGACGATATTGGGCTGAGACCTCGTCGCTGTGTTGGGAGTTGTCGAAAACATGTTGCGGGCTCTCGTAACGAACTTGGTTGTAGTATGTCGCGTGCTGTAAGTGCACCAGAACGGGCTAGTGGGGCTTTCGCTAGCGTCGGATTTCAGTGAAAATTGGTCGTCATTGCAGTTGGCTTTCCCGTCAGTCGGTCGCAAGCAGCTCGGCGCCGTCCGTCGGCCGCGGCGGCGGACTCGCGTTTGCGCTTCACTGGCTCGAGTTTGTGGAAAACAGCCGCATTACCGTCGAATTCTTTGGCGCTAGCTCCAAATCAGCTCAGCGCTGTTCGTGACGGCGGCCAAGCGTACGCTCCCTGTCCTTTTCGAAGTTCGCTGGTGGCAGACACTACACGTGCAGCACCACGTTTGGTCTCGCGTTCACTTGCTCGAGCTGAACGACGTCGCTCGCTTAGGACTCGCCGAATTGTTGGCGGCACGGTGGTTCGCGGAGTTGTGGCTGCGGCCGCCGCTCCTAAGATGTTGTGCTACGGGGATCGAAATGAGTCTGACGATGTGTGACATCACGGTGAAATTATTAGCATGTCATACCTCATGTATGTTTTTATTTCACCTTGCAGGTACTTCTCGTATGCATTCCTATTCATCCTCTGTCACGTGTGACTCACTATTTTGCATACTTATTGTGCAGCCGAGTTCACACACCATGCTGAAGGCTGTGTGCGCTGGCGTCGGCGATGTCTGTCATTAATCTCTTTCGTCAGAGAAGGTTCAGAAAGACTGTGCGAGATGTGAAGGTAAAGTTATTTGTGTGTCATATTTTACACGCATGTTTCATTATAACTTGCACGTACTTGTCATATGCGTGCATCTTCATCTTCTGTCACGTCTGTCTAACTATTTCTACTATCTTATTTAGGCACAGCCGTGGGAAAACAACAGGCAGAAGGCTGCGTGCGTTGGCGTCTGCAATACCTGTCATTTATCGCTTCCGTCGAAAGAGCTCCACAAGGAGTAAAGAAGATGTGACAAAGAGACTGGACTTGTACACTTCCCCATGAATTCACTTAAAAGAATGGAGAAATTGATGTGTATATAAAAATGAAAGATTTCGATGTCTCACTTTTGTCTTTCGTTGTTGCCGTGACTGCGAAAGCAGTTACACATAGGTCGCTAACCACTTTTTCGCGTGTTCTTGTCTTTCCGATGGAGGCGGAAATGTTGTAGGCCCGTGTGCTCAGATTTGGGTGCACGTTAAAGAACCCCAGGTGGTCTAAATTTCCGGAGCCCTCCACTACGGCGTCTCTCATAATCATAGAGTGGTTTTGGGACGTTAAACCCCACATATCAATCAAATCAATCATCAATCGCGTGTTCTTGTCTGCGCTATACGCGGTTTTCTAGCATTGATGCCTGAGCTGCACGGGAACTTTCTTTCTTTGCTTTCCTGATGTTATACAGGAAAGCAGAACTTCTCAATAGTATTTTGTATATCTTACAATTCAATATAATTGAAGCAAACGTCTTATAACCATAGCTAGTCTTCACACTGCATTATGGACGCAAGGGCATTGAGTGATCGTGCATCGGTAGAATGACGGGGGGGGGGCTGCTGCGGTGTGATGCGAAAAAAAAAACGAACACTATATAGGAAGGACACAACCTATATAAGCCATCAAAGAACTAAATGCTTGCTTTGGTCAGTATTTTCGATTACCCTTCCAAAGCTGGGAAGATGTATACGCTGCAGCGCAAAAACCTTGCAAGGCAGTGTGTGCCCAAAAGTACCTCTTGGTCTTGGCTTCTCCGTCGGTCCTGTGCAGGCATGTTGGCGCTGAACCACTCAATGAAGAAGCACATCCGCGGCCACTTCTTAAAGAAGTCGTCCGGAGACTTGGGCCTCTACTCGCTCACCCTGTTGTGGGCGGAGCCATCGTTCGACGCACCGTCCCAGCTTTGGAAAGCCGTGTCTGAGCAGAGTTTCAAGGTATTTGTCTAACTAGATCAACCCATAAAGCATCATCACCACCAGTATAATTATGCCCACTGCAGGACTAAGGCCTCTTTCATGTTCCTCCAGTCAACTCGTTCATATGCTTGCTGCTGCTACTTTATGCCCGCAGACTCCCTAATTTCATCTGCCCTCCTAACTTTCTTTCTCCCCCTCACCCGAATATTTTCTCTTGGAATCCAGTTTGTGATACTTAAGGACCCTAAATCATATTTAGTTGTAATATCACTCTGCACCATTGAGTTATTCAAGGCCTTGTCGATCAATCCCAACATATTCGGACATAACTTTTGATATATTTGATTTGGTGTTTTGCAACGCGCACGGTATGCTTATCAAACACTGTTACAGAAGGCGGTGAAATGGCTGGCTTGATAATTTTGTGCATTCGACTATTTGGTGCGCACGTGCACCATATTACTCTTCCCGTCTGTATGAACTTTCTATTTCTCTTTCCTTCACTCCAAAATAGGTATAGCCAACCAAGCGTTTGGCGCGTCGTTACTAATCCTGCCTTATATATCTTTCATATATTTTTCTCTCTATCTCCGCGCTCTGTGATAGGTCGAGCCCGTAGAGCAGCATGTAACATGCTCCGCCCTAATTATGCATTCCATCGTTATTCTCCCGTTATACACAGTTTTCGCGCTCACTCGCAGGATGCCCTTCGCTTTTGTGAACTACATGTAGGGTACAACGTCTTGTGAAAGATAAAGTATGTCTTAATTTGGTTCACATATTCGAAGCTGATGTGCCTCCTCAGTTTTATTGAAGTTGCAGTGTGTCGGTGCGTTTCCTTATATTTCCAGGAAAACCACGCCATCATGATCATCATCATGATCACCATCATCATCGTCATCGACGTCGTCGTCATCATCATCATCATCATAATCATATTCATGGTCGTCATCATCATCATCATCATCATTCACTTGACTTTTAAGGGCTCCTTAGGGGCATTACATAAGGGGGTAGAACATTTTACTGAATACAGAAAAAACAAAAAATAAGAAAGTAGTACAAAAACATGAGCAATACTTTTGCAAGGTCTGAGAACAGACGTAAATAAATATGCTTATACAGATATAAAAACATGTGCGCACAAATTTACACATACAAGAGCACGAAATACAGTGACGGTGGTTAATGGGCCTCCAAGTTTTAGGTGAGCAGTTAGTAGCTGTGTGAATGCGCACTAGTCATGCTCCGTGACTATGGCTTCCGGTTACATTCCTTGATGACGACAGGAAGAAACGAATTGTTAAATACAGCGGTCCTACAGGAAGGACGCTGCAGATTTCGAGAATTAAATAGCCGCCGAGAGTAGCGGGCGGGAGAAAGTAAAAAAGAGCCACGCAATCAGGAAAAGAATAATATAATTTATGAAATAAAGAAAGCCTTGAAAACATATATCTGTCAGCTAGATTCTGCAAGTCTAAAGAATCCTTAATCAAAGTGATGCCCGATAAGTGATTGTAATTGGACGTGATAAACCGGGCAGCTCTATTCTGAACGAATTCCAACATATTAATTAGATAGGTTTGGTGAGGGATCGGCTTTGCTGTGCATTTGCGAGTGTGTTGCTATTTTTAAGAAAGCTTCTTTTGCTAGCAGGAGATATTGAAAGCAATCCGGGACCTGATCTAGCACAAATCGCAAAGCAGTTGAAGGAAGTTGCCGTCGATATCAAAGAAATTAAAGAGGGGCGGCTTGCTGATATGGATAAAAAGTTAGATGCCCTGTCGCGCCTTGAACCGAAGATAACTTCATGCGTAAAACAAATAGAAGACATGCATCTGATTACCAAAAATTTGGAAAAACGAATGGACGACCTGGAAAACCAGAGTAGAAGGTCCAATATTATAGTATACGGCTTAGCGGAAATAGAACAGGAGAACAGTGAAAAGTTAGAACAAGCTGTAAATAAAGGCATTGTTCAGGACATACTCGGCTTGCAGCCTGTGACCATAGAACGAATTCATCGTCTTGGAAAACCGGCCCAGAACAAAACGAGACCAGTAATGTTGAGGCTACTTGACTCTAGACAGAAATCAATAATATTGCGGGAGGGACGCAAGCTGAAAAATACGGGTCTCTCTATTGGGGAAGATTTCTGTAAGAGAACACGAGAGATAAGAAGGTTGCTGTGGAATAGCGCAAAGGCAAACCGGGAGCATCATGACAAAGTGTCTTTGTCATTGGACAAACTTTACATAAATGAACAAGTATTCACCTGGGATGAGGGCAAGGGGGAGAGGGTCCCGCTGAGAAAAAACGCCGAAGCAAAACGTCCAAACACGCGAAGCAAAACACAGCCGAGGAACTAACACTACTAAATGTAAACGCCAGAAGCATTTTAAATAAGACTGAAGCGCTTGAAAACCTACTCCTTGCACATAACCCTGATATAGTAGCGTTAACTGAGACGTGGCTTTCCCCGGCTATCTCAGATCACGAAATAGTGCCTCCAAATTATTGCATCATTCGAAAAGACCGACCGTCACGTGGTGGTGGTGTGGCGCTGTTGATAAAGAAATCCCTTCCATTCGTACAATTGCCAGATGTGAAGGAAGCTGAGGCGGTGTTCTGCAGAATCATCTGCAACAGCACTGCCATAATTACAGGCTGCGTTTACCGAAGTCCTGACTCGAACGAAGATTGCGTAAGGAACATACATGAGTTTCTGCAGAGCCACGCCCCAAGCCTAAGAATTATCATTATGGGGGACTTTAACTTACCAGACATTAATTGGAACACAAAGGAATATTCATCACATGCTTCCGAAGCGCTGATTGATCTGATGCTAAATTTTAGTCTAGAACAAGTAGTTAGCCAAACAACGCGCTCGCAAGGTACTGCAAACAACATACTTGACCTAATACTGCTCAGTGATCACTTTCAACTAAATACATTGCAAACTGGCATTATTGAAGGAATATCCGACCACGATATCCCGATATGCCACCTACCATTATCATGTTCTATTTCGAAAAAGTCCTTTGAAAGCAAAATCATTGACTTTGAGAAATCGAACGACGCTGGCGTTTTGACGTCCCTGGCACATGAGTTCACATCATTTTCAGAATTTGCTTCTGATCCGTCGGCAGATATAAATGTCCTCTGGATAAAGTTTAAGGGCATAATACATGACTGCATTACCAAATTTATACCGTTAAAAACTAGGAAACCAAGAAAATACAGCCCATGGGTAACGCGCGAGGTTATACATGCCAAAAGGAAAGTTAAGAGGTTACGTCGTTCACTGAAGCATACAGAAAGTCAATCAGTCGAGAAATCTAAGCTGATAGGTGCCAAGCAAGAGCTGAAACAAAAGTTGAACCAGTCACGGAAACAATACTTTAATACAATCCTACCAGATTTCCTAAAAAATAATCCACAGAGATTTTGGAATCACTTTCGTGCACGCAATACTTTGGCGCCAGAACGCACTCATGATGAAAATGCTGTCCAGGCTGATGTATTCAACAAGTACTTTCAATCTGTATTTACTACAGATAACGGGTTTCTTCCATCGGTCGTTTCTACAGGCTCCAGCATCGACCCACTTATCATATCTGACTCGGGAATCCTTAACCTTCTACTTGGATTAGATGCTAAAAAATCAAGCGGCCCTGACAATGTTCCAAATGAATTCCTGAAACGATACGCGGAATGGTGCAGCAGATACCTGGGTATTATCTATCGTTTTTCACTATCAACTGCACGTGTGCCAAATGACTGGAGGAAGGCAAAGGTGATACCAATTCATAAATCAGGTGACATAAACTCTCCGTCTAACTATCGACCCATATCCCTTACCAGTACATCATGCAAGATCCTAGAACATATAATTTTAAAACACCTGACAGTATATCTTGAACAAAATCGCATATTAACACCCAGCCAGCACGGGTTTAGACGCGGAATGTCAACAGTGACGCAATTAACGGAAGTTGTTCATGACCTTGCACAGATAATTGACAATCGCGGCCAAACAGATATTATATTCTTGGACTTTAGCAAAGCTTTTGATCGCGTATGTCACAACAAGTTAATAGCAAAACTAGAGGCAATAATTGGCATCGGAAATATTTCTGCTTGGATTGGCGATTTTTTATCCCAGCGTTCGCAATTCGTCCATCTCAATGAAGCATCATCCGACATTGTTCCCATCTCATCTGGTGTACCTCAGGGCTCGGTCTTGGGGCCCTTGCTGTTTTTAATTTATATTAATGACATCATCACTAACATGGAATGCAACATAAAGCTGTTCGCAGACGACTGCATTATCTATAAAGAAATACTGTGTTACGAAGACCACCACACCCTGAACAGACAACTTAACGTGATAAACACCTGGTGTGAACAATGGCAAATGTCTATTAATACCAGCAAATCTGTGTCAATGACGGTGACAAAAAAGAAGAACCCGTCAGAATTTACTTACTCACTTAATGACACTGAACTAACTAAAGTTTATGAACACAAATACCTAGGACTTACTCTAGCAACCGACCTCAAGTGGAACAAACACATTGCCAACATATCCTCAAAAGCCATCCGTAAGTTGTTCTTTCTTAAAAGGTGCTTGAAGTCTGCTCCCACTCCTATCAAACTCCTCAGTTACACAACCTTTGTGCGGCCAGTGCTAGAATATGCTAACACTGTTTGGTTCCCTCACAATATTACTAACATAAATCAACTAGAAAAAGTTCAAAGAAAAGCGATACGGTTCATCCATAACAAATACAAACGTACTGACTCGCCCACTGAACTTCTAGCATCATCCGGTTTAGACACACTGGCAGGCAGAGCAAAACAAGCTCGTTTAAAATTCATGCATAGCCTTCTGCACAACCACTTCAACATAATTTCTTCCAAATATATCACCTTCTCTAGATCCCGGATATCGCGTAATAAACACGATAAAATGTTAACTGAATACTTTTGCAACTCCAACACGTTTAAATACTCATTTTTTCCTACAGCAGTTAGGGAGTGGAACAACCTCGACCCAACAGTAGCTGCCATAGAATCATCATCAATATTTTGTGACGCGATAGGAAATAAGCCCCAACCATGAAAAGGGAAAGGAAAAAGTTTCATATTCATGCAAATTCTTTTTTTAAAGGCTTCTTTGTGTTCCATTGGATTGTATTAACCTTGATTCTTCCGTTGTATATACTAATGTTGTATTAGAGAGAACACTTCTTTGTATGACATGCCATTGTACTGTGCACTGCGTGTATTCTGTTGCACTCACGTTGTTATCTGTATGCCCACCTGCTTTGGTCTCCAAGTGAGACTGGCAGTATTGGAAATAAATAAATAATAAATAAATAAATAAATGGAAGACGCGTATTCGAGCTTCGTACGAACTAAGGTTACGTACGCAAATTTACGAATTGTAGGAGGTGATAGGCATAAAGTTCTTCGGTCGTAACCAAGCTTTTTCGACGCGTCAGCAAGTAAGTGTGTCACGAGATTCGACCATTTGACAGTGTTAGAAATGAGCACGCCAAGGTATCTGTAATTGTCGACATATGCCAGCTTCATTGAATTTAAATTGTAGACGAATTCCGATTTCAACTGCTTGCAAGATACGGGCATGACTTTGCATTTGGAAACATTGGTCTGCATCAAGCACATTGATCCCCAGTTTTCAAGGATAGGTCATTTTGTAGAATTTCGTGATCTTGAGGGGTGGTTATTCGGAGATAAAGGACGCAGTCATCCGCAAATAATCAAATTGATGATAAAATGCCTGATGGTAGAGCGTTCACATATATAAGGAAGATTAAGAGGCCTAGCACAGACCCCTGAGACACCGGATTTAACAGAACCAGGAGTGGAATGAAGACCGGCAATGTCTTAAAAAGCATAGGGTACACGACAGTGTTAAAGGGTCCAAGTTCACACTACAGAATTTGTTTATTAGTCGTTGATGAGGAACACGATCGAAGGTTTCAGAGAAGTCAATGTATATGGCGTAAGTTTGAAATAGAGAATCCAAGTTATGTTGGAGGTCGGTAGTGAATTCGAAACGCTGAGTTTCGCAGGACAAACCAGGTCTGAAGCCGTCCTGATTTTTTAAGAAGAATGGGTTATTATTGAGGTGGTGGGCAACCTGCATATAAATAATGTGCTCGAGGATTTTGCAGGCAATGCGTGTCAGTGAAATAGGGTGATAATTAGATAGGTTTAACGGTCACCTGATTGGAACACTGCAGAGTTGTCCTGGCCACCCTCCAGTCCGCAGTTATGGTATACCTTCGGAAAGAGACTGAGAAAAGATGACTTGCCGAATGTGGCTAGTAATAGCTCCAGTTGATTTTAGTATCTTTGCCGGAACGTTATCAGGACTAGGGGCACTCGATGGTTTGAGTTGGTTTATAATTTTATGATACCATGAGCATTTATGGTGACGGGTGCCATCTGAAGAAAAGCATACCCGGAGGCAGACGGAATATTGCCTGGTGGCCCATTAGTAGAGACACAGGAAAAGTAAGAATTCATCAAGTCAGAGCACTGCTGGGTTGGCACCGGTGAGGCATCAGGATTGCATAGTAGAATGTTATGCGAAAAATTGTTGGGGTTGATAATATTTAAAAACTTATTTGGTTTGTCGCAGATGATTTTTAGGATATATTCATGGTGATACTTTTTTAGCTTTTTTCAGCGTGCTAGCATATTTCCGAAGGCAAGTGAAGTATTTGCCCCATTTTGATAGACAAGTGCTACGTTTTGTATCGCGGAAAAGTCGTTTCTTTTTCTGTGAGAGTTCTTTCACGGATATTGTATACCAACGACTATTATCGTCACAGCGAACAGACACAAGCGGAACGTATTCTTCTATTAGTGTCAAGACCTTTTGTTAATACAGAAGCCAGTTCTGTTGTACACTTCCCATGACGGCCATTTCAGATAAGAAACTGTAAAAGCTTTCAAATTTGGTAATGATTGCGCGGACGTTGGCTTTGTTGTAGTCGCGTATGAGCTTCTTCTGCGGATTATGTCGAGGTACTGGAATAGAAAGGTTGAATAATATGGTGCGGTGATCACTCAGACCTTCTATACACGTAATCGAGGGAAAAAGATCGGGCGGAGGAGCGAAGACAAGATCGCGTATGTTGTCGCCACGAGTTGGAGTAGTATTTACCTTCGCGAGGTTCAATAGGAGAGAGAGTTGGATGAACTCATTTGATAGCAAGGGGCCATAAGGATGAGCTAGTCTATATCAAGAAGAATAAAGTCCCCTCACAGAAAGAATTTCGCACGAGGAAATCGAGAGTTCAACTCAGCCAACACCAAGAGCAGGTTATTGATAAGACAATCGCCACAGTCGGGAGGTCGATAACAGGTGACCAGTATAGGCGATTACCCGAGGCAACAGGATATTAATGCAGAGCATTTCATAGCTGCTGGTAACATCTACCTTATAAAAGAGAATTCCTACTTCGGTGTTGTTGTCATCACTTTTATAATAAATTACTTCTATATTAAAAATAAACAAAAACTGGCAGATACCACGTAGAGTGGGAATAAATGATATGTGAGCCACGACTGATGGATAGATGGTAAAACTATTTCGTCAGAAAGCAACTGCGGATGATTCCATGTTAGATGGCCATCAACCCAAGGTTGGCGGCGACCTGTGTGGCCCACTCCACGACCCTTAACTGGACGACTGGGTCTGAGCTGGTCAGCACAGCTTCCCAGTGCTCAAGAGAGGGATCACGCATAATATCCACCGGTGGCGGCACTATGCTACATTCCCAAAGTATGTGATCATATGTTGCCACAGCTTGACACCGTTTGCTTTGCGGCTTTCGCTCCTCCGGGTATATTTTGTTCAACACGTAAGGATTGGGAAAAGATCACGTCTGCAGTTTTCTCCAGACGCATTCCTGTGCCTTAGTCAACCTCTTGTGCGGATACGGATAAAACCTCCGCTCTAGTTTATAATGACTCGTTATGTCGCGAAAGGACACCAGCCCATCTCTCGCGGACCTCCCCAGAGCTGGCGGCTCACCTACCCGGCTGACGAAACCTCGAGCATTCATAGCTCAGGCCGACCTCTCTACCTTTCTGTAAATAAATTCTCTCTCTCTCTCTCTCTCGAGCAGTCAGGTTAGCCGCCACGTTCCCAGGGTTCCAAGAGTGTGCTGGCGCCAAGACAATTTTCATTTCTCGAATTTCTTCTCCCGTGGCCCCATGCGGAAATCGTGTGGCGGTCGCCGATATTTTGCCCCTCGCCAGATTTCGGATGGCTGTCTTTGAATCACTGAGAATCAATTCCGACTGCGAATTAGTTATAGCTAGCGGTATTGACGCTTCTTCTGCAGTTTCTGAGGAGCGGGATTTGAGCAATACAGAGGTGACCAAACGTCCCCACCTGTCCACCACCACAATCACAAAAGCGTCTTTGTCCTTATATTCCGCAACATCTGTCTAGACTGCCGCTTTGTACTTGCCATAATCAACGTGTAAAGCTCTGGCTCTTGCCTGCCTGCGCTGTGTATGGTGAATCGGATGCATAATTTTGGGCAAAGGTTTTATGTAAATGGCCTTATGTGACTCTCGCCGCACCTAAATTTTCTAAATTTTAGTGTCCCCAGTGGGAGCCTCTGCTCCAATGCCAATCCTTTCCTATATGATCCTGCCCGCTTTGGTTGTCGAAAGCCTAGCGTGCTGCATCACCAGATGCGCCTCCCATAATTCATCGAGGGTATTGTGCACCCCTAGATTTAAAAGCCTTTTTGTAGGTGCGTTGTTAAGCAACCCAAGCGCTGCCTTGTAGGCTTGCCGGATCATAGCCTCGACCTTGCCTTTTTCTGCAGCATCAAACTTCATATAAAGTGTCGCGTAAGTAATCCTGCTGAGCACAAACGCCTGTAGCAGCTTACAGAGTTCTTTTTCTTTAACCCCGCTCTTATGGTTAGCGATTTTTCTGATTAGCCTGACAGTAGCATTGACCGTGGTCTTAAGTTTTTCAAGGGCCACCCAACTGTGACTGAGGAAAATGTACGTCACTTTAAAATCACTAACCTGTTACGAGGCGGACAATTATCATGTTTGGGATGAAGGCGAAAATGCTGTAGGCCCGTGTGCCCAGATTTGGGCGCGCGTTAAAGAACCCCAGGTGGTCGAAATTACCGGAGTGTTCCACAACGGCGTCTCTCATATTCATGCGGTGCATGTGGTAGTTTTGGGACGTGAAACCTCACTTATAAATCAATTATCATGTTTGGACATGTCATTTAACTTCCTCGTCTATTCAAGTCACGTGATACCAAATTTTGTACATGTGGAGCTGGAGAAACGGCCGCGAGCGTGCTATGAGCGTAGCATGTTGACATGTTTTACACGACATTCATGTCATGATTGTCAAGTTTGGGCGTGCCATTTACATTGGCGGTCTATTCACTTCATGTGATCACGTAATACGAAATTTCGTATATGTGAAGCTAGCGAAACAGCCACGAGTGCATAATGAGCGTGGCGTGTAGTCATGACTTACATTACATGCATGTCATGAATTCTTCGTTACTGTCTGTCACTAACGTTCGCCATGCAGTCGTGTAAATCAATCCAGTTTTGCAATATGTCATGGGAACGAAACCACCGCAAGAGCAGCAAGATCAGTAATTGTAAAGCATAATATTCATGACATACATATAATAATTTTCATGTTATGACTAGTCACGTATGCTCGTAATACAGTGATGTTATGCCATACTAATTTTGATATCGATACCTTTATCAAAACGGCCAGAAGAGCCAAAATTCGTAGGTGGAGATAGATAGATAGATAGAAGGATAGATAGATAGATAGATGGATAGATAGATAGATAGATCGATCGATAGATAGATAGATAGATAGATAGATAGATAGATAGATAGATAGATAGATACGCTGAAAGTCGCCAAAGTTCGCTAAGCAATGTTTCGCATTTATTAATTCCTGAAGTTTAACGTACCGAAATTGCAACAAGATTTCGAGGGACGCTGTAGCGGACGACTCCAGAAATATTGACCATGTGCACCAGGTGTTCACGAACGTGCACGTAAATCGATATGCACGAGCTTTTGGCGTTTTGTCTCCACTGAAAGGTGGTCGATATGCCCCGAATACAATCCCGAGACCTTTTGGTCAGTAATTGAGAACAATAATCACTAGATTATTGTGGCTGGTAACAAAAAAATAGGAAGAAAAAGCGTGTGTACAGTAAACGCTCTGCATTGTTTGGCTTTCTGTTAAAGTGCATTTCGATCCCGGTATTCCACTAAACTCGCCAGATCGAAACTGTCTACTCAAGTCAAAAGAAGCAGCCATCGCGAGCACCCGGTGACAGCTCCATTTGTGATTTGTATTTAAATAAATAATTTGTCACGTGAGTTATGATTCATGTGGCGTAGCGCATCGCGACAGGGACCGAGAAGGTCGGCGCCGCATGTGTTTGCTCTTCTTTGTCCCTGTCATGATGCGCTACGCCATAACTTTTATGAACACCAAACAACTAGCCCGGACATGCCCCTTAGTGGGTTGTAAAATATTTAACACTAAACTGGCAAAGATTGAGAATGGATGAACGCGAATGTCTTGTAGTGATTTCTTCTTATGACTTGTCGATACTGAAGAGGTTTTGAATTCTCCAATTTATCGCGAATTCAGTATCCGCGACCTTTTACAGCGTGTCTATGAAGTTTTTTTTTCGCGAGGTTCAAATTAACAACGGCGCAGCAAACTTTGACCAAGGGAACGCCCTCTCTTCACGCACGCGTGCAAGGGCGAAGCATGGAAGAGATGGACAAGTGGGGAGATGACGTCACCATCAGGGTGAAGCCGCCGCCCGGCGCAAAACCACGCCGCCTGCATCGCCTGTCATCTCAGCTTGTTTACTTCGCCGTTGTGCCTTGTTTCTGCAGTGATCTGCTGCCTGGCGAAGCTTCAGCTCTGCCAGTTCGTAGGGATTTCTGTCCATTTGACCGTTCTCTTCTTCTGAATAAAAAATTTAGCCATCCGACGTTCACTAGTTGTGTTTGTGCAAGGTTGCAGTAGACTCGTGTTGCCGACTTACTGCGCGGCATATGGCTGCCGCAGCACTTACCGGGTCGTGATGAGGTCCCTTTTCACAAGTTTCATCGGGATTAGAATATGGCTGCAAAATAGGCCGCTGCAGTTAAAGAAATGATACTTGAAATCATAATTCACGGAGAGTGGGAAGAAACAGGTTTTAATCCCCTCGTCCCCCACCCCGCCCGGTGAAAACTGGTGGACTTTAAATAAAGCTCATTCATTCATTCATTCATTCATTCATTCAAACCTACGAGATGAAGCGCTCTGTGGCGGTCGCGAATCTGCCGAATTTCGAGGCAGCAGCAGCACTCCTCCTCTTTCCCCATTTGTACTCAGTGCGTGCATGAGCACCTATGGCAAAAACACGCGTACAAAGATATCAGTACGCATAATCGAAATCAGCTACTCTACACGACAGTCGCGTGTTTTTCTAGCACAGCCAATTTATAGTTTGCATTCTAACGCATCATCACTGTAGCACTCGACGAAATTGAGTAAAAGCGACGGTGTTATGAAACAACAGAACTGCGATATATGAGCCGAAGTATTCCTGCGCATTTTTCAGCGCACTTCAGAGCACATATCTCCACTGCGGCAAGAGCGGCACCCGTCTGGCTTTTTGTTTTTTCGCGGTAGAATACTGACTCATCGCGTGCGCTGCAAAGTACGATACTGACTGCATTAACGACTATGCACTCTGAGCTGTGAGATCCACGAACAGCTGATGTTTCTGCACGCTTCCCACACCTAGCGTGGAAGGTGCCAATATGCGGCCTAAAGCAAGTGCCGATGCTGCTGTGTGCTCTTTGTTAACGAATTTGATATCCACTAATAAGCATATCATTAGTAAGAGTTTATTACAGTGAAATTAAGTATTGGCATGGATCTTATACCTACCAGTCTTTTTCCAACGCAGGTGAAGGTGGCCACTTTGGACTCGCTTTATTGTGCCAATTCAGTCGTCGCCCTTAAAGTGGCGACCGAAATGTACGAATGTATACAGCGAACTCGGACCGACTTTCACATTTCGCCATACTTACAGCAACTACCTGATTCAAACAGATAAACACGGCATTGACTGCCGGCGAGCACAGGCAGCTGTCCTCATATTCCTGACCATGAGGTCATGAAGTTTCGACCAATCACAGCGATGATGACAGCGGCACCCTTCTCTTGTTTTCGGCAAAATAAAGTGACTTGTTTTAGTTTCTGCTAATTTTTTACTTGATTTTTGAGTTCACCGCACAGAATTTAGTATCATGGCACCATAATTTGGTTTTCTTTTTAAGTATATCAGTGTCCCTTTAGGAATTATCTATTGAACCTGCTTCTACGTTAAAGCAATGACAAAGGTGCCCGGATGCTGACCCAAAGGTCGTGGGTTCTATCCAGGCCGTGGTGGTCGCAATACCATGGAGGCGAAGTGGTATGATGGAGGCCAACATTACTAGAACATAGAGGTGAAGTGATATACCCGCGTACTGTGCGGTGTAAATGCAGACGTTTGCAATTTCTGGAGCCTTACACTGCGACGTCACTCATAATCATATGTTAATTTTGGGACGCGTCATCCAGGATAATATTATTATGTACACGAGGTGGCCTTTTTTTTCACTCATATTGAGCGCAGACTGTCCGTGGCTATCGAAAAATCCGGCTGAAGCTATCCGCAAGGAAATGTTTCGTTTACAGTGTTTCCGCAAAACTCACTAGCGGAATCACAAGAAGTTTAACTATTTCGCAATTGATAAGGCATGCACTATAAACTGGCTTTCAATGCTTTTGCTGTTCGCTAACTCTAGTTGAACAGCTAATGACGTATGCTCTTCAGAACGCTCAGGTGTAAGCAGGGAGCATGAGGGCTGCCAGATTTCTTTTATTCTTTGTGTGGGGGGGGGAGAAAGGAGGGAGGTTCAACCATACTTCGTGCATGTTCCCGTCGTGCGTTTGTATGTGTGCGTGTATGTATACGCAACCAAGTAGAAAATTGTCAAGGGGGGTCAATGCCCTGACACCCCCCTCCCCTTGACTACGCCAATGTAGTTAGAATCTTATTAGTAAAACCTTCTATAGAATTCCACCATGATCTGAAACATATATCGTGCATGAACACTAAGAAGAAAGGGTCCTTTTTTAAACATACGAGAATCAGATGTGTAGCCCTCTCTTTAAACTAAAGTCGCATTGACTCTCTTTTTTATAGTCGTACGTGTCACGCTGTCCGATAGAGAGTCAACAAGGCTCTCTAAACAGAGTGCTTCACATGTAACTCTAGCATGTACAAAAAAAGAGTCAAATTTTGTCTTGCAGTGCAATGTGCCTGTTTTGTTCGCTTTCTCGAAGGACTACTCGGGCCTCCACGAGCTGGAACTCGTGCCGTGCGTTGCCGCGCCAGCACAGGACTACAGAATCCCTCCAGAGGACTTCTGCATGCCCCTCGAATCACTGAGGTATGAATTCAACTTCGCCTAAAATTCATATTTGAGGTCCTGATTTCGAGGCTGTTTTAATGCACCGATGTCCGTGTCCAGGTTGCTTTCTCTATTTTCCAACTTTTAACCATCGCTGTAGGGCTGTGGAATATCGCTTTTCCTATCAACTCCTAGTGTAGGAGCAACTTTTTGAAGGCTAAAGCCTTATATTCCTCATCAAACGCGAAAATGAATCGTCGGCATCGACGGCATCACCACGAGAGATGGTGATGCTCGTCTGTATATTTTACTCCCTGTAACATCCTTTTATGACATGATAATAAGCTGATTATTTGATTTTGATTTGATTTTTTATTTGAATTATATAGTTGCACATGTTGGCGCCACCGTATGACGCCATCACGACGCCACATATTGCAAAATTTTTGACGTAACCAGGACGTCATCACAACGTCGTTCTGACGTCAATATATGTATCGTTACATGGCGACGTCATCACACGACATTGTCGCTTTGCCAAAGATGGGCTGATCATGGAGGCATAGGGAAACTCCAAACCACAAAACAAAGCTTGTGTAGAGAAGCCGCCGAACACTGAAGTGGGTCAAACTCTCAAGTGTTCTCTAGTGGGTCTATCCAAAGAAGAACGCCGCTCGCGCTGAGAGTCCGTGCTTGGCCGTTACTGTCGCCATTGTGTATACTCGCTGTCTGCCTGCTAATAAACGCCATAACAAATTGGTGGATAGTGCTACGATTCCTTTTGATGCCCTGGGAACTGCGTTCACGTACCCTGCAATCTACCATGTCCCACGACGCCTCTCAGCAAACGCCTCCTCCCATGCCACCCCCTTGTCCCGGTGCCCCCAGGATCCGAGATCCACCCATCTTCACGGGCGCCGATGGCACTGACGTGGAGGACTGGCTCGCTATTTACGAGAGCGTGAGCATCCCCAAGAAATGGGACGAGGACGGCAACTTGACAAACTTGGTGTTCTACCTTGCGGGCGTTGCAAGCTTGTGGTACAACAACCACGCGTCCGATTTCGCAACCTGGTGTAATTTCAAGACCGTTATTACCAACGTTTTTGGCCGCCCTGCCGTTCGTAAGCTGCAAGCCGAGCAGCGCTTACGCGAACGCGCTCAGCAGGCCGGTGAATCATTCAGCAGTTACATAGAAGATGTCCTGGACCTTTGCAAGAAATCCAACGACAGCATGTCCGAATCAGACAAGATCCGGAACGTCTTGAAGGGCATTGACGATGATGCCTTCACGATGCTGCTTGCCAAAAACCCAGGCACAGTAGCTGAGGTCATCACGCTGTGCCAGAGCTACGAGGAGCTCCGCCGGCAGCGTTCGATGACCCGTCGCTCTACACCACGAGATGCAGGGCTTGCAGGCTTGGAGGCGAGCTGTGATCAGGTGGCACTGCTGACAGACCTCAAGTTCTTCATACGTGAAGAAATCGCGCGGCAGTTCTCTCTCCTGCCCTTTGCCCACCCACCGGCTGTTCAACAATCGGCCACTACCATTCTTCCACCCATCCGCCGAGCAATTGAGCAGGAAATAGCGGAGGTCATGCCGGCGTACCAACCACAACAGCTTCCGGCCCCAGCGCCCCCAAGTTACGCCCAAGTGGTCGCCAGGCCGCCTCCAGTCGTTCAACCGCCCGCCCCACTGACTTACACCGAAGCTGCCGCACGACCTCCATCCTTTACAGCGGCTATGCCGGCTACGTATGTTGACGTGACCTCTCAGACTCAACTCCAGCCCCCCCTGCAGCCTTTCCAGCCACAGTTCCGTCCATCGGCTCTTACGTCATAGACAACACCTACCCCAGCGAACCGATGGCGCACACCCGACAACCGGCCCATCTGCTTTGCCTGCGGTTACGCCGGTCACGTAGCCCGTTATTGCCATCGTGTACAGCCGGCTCCAATTTCTTCGCCTATTGCTGGCCACCTAAGCCGTCCCTATCACGACGAACTACCGTCTATGCCACCGCCGTCTCGCCCAGGTCCATCTCCTCGAAGGTCGCCGTCTCCACGACGTCGTATCCTGTCCCCCATTAGGCCAAGTTCGGCTACTCATGAGCGGGAAAACTAGTCGTCACAGTCCCCGAGGCAAGGACTGCGATGCTATTGCGATGTGAAAGCCCTCAGAGCCGCCCATCTAATGTCATAGACGTACTTGTGGACGGTGTTCATGCATCTGCTCTTATTGACACTGGAGCTGCAGTATCCGTTATGGACGAAAACTTCTGCCGCTTGCTTCGAAAAGTGACGACGCCAATTTATGGGTTGTCCCTTCGTACTGCCGGTTCACATCGTATCCATCCTTCAGCAGAGTGCACAGCTCGCGTTGTCGTTCAGGACGTTCTGTATGTCGGCCAATTCATCATCATTCCTGCATGCTCTCATGACGTCATCCTGGGGTGGAATTTTCTCTCCCGCAACGACACCGTCATCCATTGTGCCGCTGCCGAAATTGAACTCTCACCCTTCTCGCATTTGACACCGGAAGATAGTCCCTCGAAACTGAGTAAGATTCTCGTGAAAGACGATACCATAGTGCCTCCAAGTTCGGCAATGTGTGTATCTGTCTACTGCGCTGGACTCTCCGACACAATTGCACTCGTTTCGCCATCCGACCGTGCTTGCCGAAGGAAAGGGTTGCTAGTACCTTTCGCGACCGTGCAAATCACCCAGAGCAACGCCGCTATTTTTGTGACCAACCCATCCCCGTACACTGTTACCTTGGTTCGAGGGGAATGTCTTGGCAGAGTGGAACCAGTGGATAACGCACAAGTCCTGGACGTACCTGATGACTCGCGTTGTTCCAGTTCGTGTACCGTCAGCGCTGTTTCCACTTATAATTCATCATCTCCTGATGTATTTGGCCCTTACATTGATGACAATCTTACGTCGGTACAGCGTTCCCAGCTTCTGGACCTGCTGCGAGAATATCATTCTTCTTTCGATGTCGGGCGAAGTTCTCTCGGTCGCACGTCCGCTGTTACACATCGTATCGATACTGGTGCCCATCCACCATTACGGCAACGTCCCTACCACGTGTCGCCTGCTGAACGTCGGGAAATTAACGAGAAGGTTGATGATATGCTCAGACGCGACGTTATTCGGCCCTCGGACAGTCCATGGGCGTCTCCTGTTGTTCTTGTCGCGAAGAAAGATGGTTCTGTGCGGTTCTGTGTGGACTGCAGACGGCTCAATAAGATCACTCGCAAGGATGTTTACCCACTGCCGCGCATCGATGACGCAATTGACAGCCTTCACGGAGCCGAATTTTTTTCTTCTCTCGATCTGCGCTCGGGGTACTGGCAAGTACCCATGGCTGATGACGCTCGACCGAAGACTGCGTTCATCACACCCGACGGCTTGTACGAATTCCACGTCATGCCGTTTGGTCTATGTAATGCACCTGCGACCTTTGAGCGCATGATGGACACCGTTCTGCGCAACTTGAAATGGCACACGTGCTTGTGTTGCCTCGATGACGTTGTTGTGTTCGCTCCAGATTTCTCCACGCATCTCCAACGTCTGAAAGAAGTTTTCGCACGTGTGAGCAATGCCGGCTTGCAACTAAATCTGAAGAAGTGCCGCTTTGCAGCACGGCAACTCACCATCCTAGGGTACGTCGTGTCTAAGGATGGTATTCTTCCTGACCCAGCCAAGCTTCGGGCCGTGGCTGAATTCCCCAAACCTGCGTCCGTCAAAGAACTGCGTAGTTCGGTGGGCCTGTGCTCATACTTTCGACGCTTCATACGAAACTTTCCTACAATTATATCACCGCTGACGAAGCTCCTTGGAAGTAACGGGCCCCTCAATTCGTGGTCGTCTGAATGCGACGACGCGTTCGCGAAGCTCCGCCATTTGCTGACGTCTCCTCCCATTCTACGCCACTACGACCCTACGGCCCCGACGGAGGTGCACACAGACGCCAGTGGTGTAGGCCTCGGCGCAGTCCTGGCGCAGCGCAAACCCGGATTCTCTGAATATGTCGTAGCATATGCAAGCCGTACGCTCACGAGAGCCGAGACAAACTACACCGTCACGGAGAAAGAGTGCCTGGCGATTGTCTGGGCCCTTACAAAGTTTCGACCTTATTTGTATGGTCGCCCATTCGATGTCGTCACCGACCATCATGCACTATGCTGGCTTTCATCATTGAAGGATCCCTCAGGCCGCCTCGCCCGTCTGGCTCTTCGCTTACAAGACTACGACATCGGCGTGCTGTACCGCAATGGACGCCAGCATGCTGACGCCGACGCCCTCTCGCGCTCCCCTCTGCCTGAAGATGATGTGCTCTGCTCAGTATCCTCGGCTGCTGTTTCTGCCATTGATGTTGACATCATCGCTACCGAACAGCGAAAGGAGAATTCGATCGGCCCGCTCATCGACTTGCTCTATGATCCATCCGCAACGCCATCCACGCGTGCCTTGCGTCGTCAAGCTCGCCATTTCGCCATCCGTGACGGCCTTCTACACCGACGCAATTACGACGCCGATGGCCGGCAGTGGTTACTCGTGATACCCCGCAGTCTGCGGTCAGAGATATGTGAATCTTTCCATTCTGATCCGCAATGCGTGCACTCTGGGGTATTCAAAACCTACCGTCGCATTCAACAACGCTACTTCTGGCGCGGGATGTACCGCTACGTGCAGCAGTTCGTTCTCTCCTGCCTCGCTTGCCAACGCCGCAAACCGTCAGCACACATGTCGCCAGCCAGTCTGCAACCGTTACCTTGCCCTGAGCGTCCGTTTGGGCGCATAGGTATCGACTTGTATTGACCACTTCCTCTGACGTCGGCTGGTAACTGCTGGGCCATCGTCGCCGTAGATCATTTAACGCGATACGCCGAAACCGCCGCTATCCCTGCGGCTACTGCGCGTGATGTTGCGTCCTTCCTACTGCATCAATTTATACTGCGCCACGGTCCACCTCAGGAGCTTCTCAGCGATCGAGGCCGTGCCTTCTTGTCAGAAGTCGTCGAAGCCATTCTCACGGAGTGCCATTCTGTCCACCGCAAAACAACTGCTTACCACCCGCAGACGAATGGTCTGACCGAACGCTTTAACTGCACCCTCGGTGACATGCTATCGATGTACGTCGCCGCCAACCATACGAATTGGGATACTATACTGCCCTTCCTCACCTACGCCTACAACACCGCCCCTCAGAGCACGACCGGTTTTTCACCTTTCTTCTTGCTGTACGAAAGGCACCCGTCACACACCATCGACACGATACTTCCGTACACGCCGGATCCATCTGAGTGTGCACCTATTTCCGAGACAGCCAGGCTTGCTGAAGAGTGTCGCGAGCTGGCCAAGACATTTACGACGCATGAGCAAGAGCAGCAGAAGAGTATTCATGATGGCTCCGCCACTTCTGAACCCACGTTTCTTCCTGGTTCCCTTGTATGGCTTTCAATCTCGACCTCAGTAGCTGGCCTTTCTTCCAAACTACTCCCGAAATACGAAGGTCCCTACCGTGTGATCGAGCGCACATCTCCAGTCAACTATCTTGTCGAGCCAATTGAACAATCTTCGGACATGCGCCGTCGCGGGCGCGACATAGTCAACGTGGAGCGCCTGAAGGCTTACTATGACCCGCTCGTAGTGACAAGCTGTTAGGTCGCCAGGCGGCTCCCTCTTCGACCCCGGGGTAATTGTAGAGAAGCCGCCGAACACTGAAGTGGGTCAAACTCTCAAGTGTTGTCTAGTGGGTCTACCCAAAGAAGAACGTCGCTCGCGCTGAGAGTCCGTGCTTGGCCGTTACTGTCGCCATTGTGTATACTCGCTGTATGCCTGCTAATAAACGCCATAACACTTGCAATGACTCCAATCCTTGAGGAAGCGCTAAACCACTTAAAACCTTGCGGAGGGGGGCAGGGGAGTATCAATAGACCGAATTAGACGAAAAAATGAAAGCGTGATAACTTTCGCCTTCGAGTCATCTAATTTGCATGCTAAGAGACCCTGTGAGTTGCTTGGTTAAAACTTGATTCTTATTTTTATATAACATCATTCAAAGGATGCTTTCGCCTGCAACAATACGTTTGGTAAAACTGACACCTATGCCGTATATGAATGCCGTCGTTACATCGGACCACATCGACACCCTTTGGCCTTCAATTTAGTCGACGTGTCTGGTAAGCCCATGATCGATCCCGTAGTCGGGGGAGGAAAACATCACGGTGATAGGTTGGTAGGCTAAATTTTATCGCGCCATGGAAACCTTGAAAAGTCGAAAGTTGGGGACGAAGGAAGAAAACTCAGCACTGCGTCTTATGTGTTCTTCCTTCGTCTCCGATGGTGTGGTCACTGTAGCTATTGTTGGGGATGGGAAAGGGAGGGGCCTAGTATCACCCTTCCTCAATGATCTTGCTCCTTCAAATAATTACGCACACCTCCGAATAGGTGCTTTCCTAAAGCAATCAAGGCCTTCAGCAAGTGCTTCCCTAGGGAAAAAAACTTCGCTACATGTCTGCCACCGAGAAGTTCAAAATGCTAAAAATGTACAAAGGTGGCCGAACTCACGAGGTTTGACTTGAATTAATTTTTTTTAAAATGGGTCAGAGGTCAACACTCGCCTACGACTTTGAATGATAGCGATTCCCACAAAGAGATTAACCTTTTCGTTCAACTTTTCTAATCGTGACATATTAGTGCAAAAGCTCACGCAAGTTCTCAGCTTTTGGAAGCAACGTGCATGTCCCCAAAAGTTCACATGCACATGTACTGACGCGCGTCGCAGGTTCGAAATTCCAGTGTCGGCTCCTCAGCCCATCAACGCCCTCAATGGAGCAGTCTATAACTTGGGTACAGAGTTCCAGTTGCTCAGTAGCAAAGAAGACTTCCTCTCCGACCCCAGGGACTTGCGCCAAGGATTCGAAGACGTCGATGAGAGGCGCATCTTCTTCAGAGGTACACGTGTGAACTCGCCGTGAAAAGCTTACAGTATTCGGGAAGTGTTGAAATGTCGAGAGGTTTTTACCGCAGCAGTACAGCATTACAATACTACGTTGCTCGCGTGTATTCATGTGCCGGAGACAATTAAATTTTTATTTATTTCCCAATCATACTGCTACAACATGCTGCGCATAATCATGCGATAATTTGTGAAAGTTAAAAAGGACAGACATTGTACTTAATATCAAGAGCTGAAATGTTGTTCCTCTTGTCATTCCGTCGCTTTGTTTTTGGGAGTGAATGAAGCCTCGTTTGGTTCATTGCGGTGCCTAAACGGTATACATTTGTTATACGAGGAATGAATAGAGCTATGCAGAGCTTTCAAGATAGCCTCAACATAGAAGTATACGTGGAGCTTTCCGAATCCTTCAATGTCATCCGAGGCCCCACCTGATCCTAATACACAAATGCTCCTCTGCTGCATTACATCCACTTCAAGTTGTAAATGCCACTTCGGACGCCTCGAAGACGTGAAAGGTACGTAAGAACGATGTAGTTTGAGAAGTTCTACACTCTAAAAACTGCGGAGACTATCGCAGTAGTAAGTAGGCCAAGTTACTTTTTAGAGTGTTCTTCTACTCTCCAAAACATCAAATAGAGTGAAATTCATTTTTGCTCTCTATGAAACGAGAGAGTGAAACAGCTTTTTGCTCTGCCTCTATTTTAGAGAGTAGAATGCACATATACTTTTCAGGCATGAGAGAATAAAACGCTGTTATACTCCTGCTCTTGATTACTTTTATATGCGTCGGCTCACCGGGAGTGATTAGCACTACTTATTAACTATATATATAAGCAGTAAAACGTACTGCGTTTGTTCTTGGAGGCGTTGGAAATGGTTAACAAAAGGAACTGCATTTTCAGCGCGTGCCAATGAATTTTAGTGCACTGGAAGACACTTTAAACGCTTAATATCAACGTTTTTAGCTTCAGATCTGACTAGTGAAATACGGGAATACTATTTCATTCAATCGGTCACGATCAAAACTCAATGCAAAAGTCTGTGACATTCTCCTGGTATTAATGTTCATGTTTTCCACTACGACCATCGCACACGGGTGATGGTGCCGAAAGCCTAACGCACTGTACGGCTACAGTGAAGTATTGTGGCTTTAGTCATAAAATGGGAAGAAGAATGACCAAAGCTATTCCTAAGGTGGCGAAAAAAACAAAATTGTTTAGTGTACAGTTCAGAAGCGCGATGTTTCGTACACAGAAATGACTAAGCACTTGGCGATTCTGCGCAAATGACGTTCATATAATCGGTTGCGCTCATATTCTCTCCTCTACTGTGAAAGACGTGTCGGATAGAGGTTCTCATCTCATGAAGTACAAAACAAACACAGTGAGCGCGTCAGCTACAATCCAGCTGGTTTCGAGAAGCGCGGAGACACTCAAATCTACGCTTCTAAACAAGAAAATGCAGACATATCACCAACACGACTTGCGACATACTAAAGTAAACGCCCACTTAACGTCATTAAATGTGGTGTGGTGGTTAGCGTGTGTCGCCGGCCACCTTCAGTGCCTCTAGAGATCAAAGGTTCGAGTCCCAGTTAGTAATCATTTTTTTTAAATGCGAAGATTTGCTTAGCGCACTTTGGCGACTTTGAGCGTATTTATCTATCTTGCAACCTACGACTTCTAGCTCTCCTGGCCGTTACGTTAATAGTATCGACACCAAATTTGGTATGGCATAACACGACAGTATAAAGAGCGTAATTGACTAGTCATAACATGACTATTATGAGATCTATGTCATGAATGTAATGACTTGCATTTCATACTCTTGCTGCTCTTCACATGTTTCAAAACTAATATCTAGTGTGACATGACTGCATGGCGAACACAAGTAACACATCCTAACATGAAAATTATGATATGCATGTCATGTAAGTCATGAGTCATGACTACACGTCACGCTAATGGTGAGCTTGCGGTCGTTTCGCTAGCTTCACATATACCATATTTGGTATTACGGGACGTGCATGCATGACGAATGTATATGACTGGTGAAAACATGATATTCATGAGATGCGTGCCATGTTAGAACATTACCACTTGCTACGCTCATAGTGCGCTCATGGCCGTTTCGCTAGTTTCACATGTACAGAATTTGTTATTGGATGACGAAGGCATGTGACTAGTGCAAACATGATAATCATGAGATGCATGTCATGTAACAACTTGACTACGTGCCACGATCATGAATGATGCGCTAGTGGTCGTTTCACTAGCTTCACATATACCGATTTTGGTGTTACGTTACGTCAACGGTTGACGAAGGTCAATGACACGTCCAAACATGATAATCATGACATGCATTTAATGTATACATAACATGACTAAATGCTACACTCATAGTGCACTCGTGGTCCTACACCAATTTTGGTGTTTGGTGACGTCAATGGATGCCGAAGGTACATGACTGGTGCATGATAATGATGACATGCATGTGATGTAAGAACGTGACAACATACCACTCTCACAATGCGCTTGCGGCCGTTTCGCTAGCTTCACATATACCAAATTTCGTATTACGTGACGTGTATAAATGGCGAAGGTAAATAACACGTCCAAAATGATAGTCATGAGTCATGACGTGTGTGTAATCTAACAACATGACTACATGACCCACTCATAATGCTCTCGCGGCCGTTTCGATAGCTTCACATATACCTAATTTGGTATTACGGGATGTGAACCGATAACGAAGGTATGTGACTGGTGCAAACATGATAATCATGAGATGCGTGTCATGTAACAACATGACTACATGCCAAGCTCATGATGTGCTCATGACCGTATCACTGGCTTCACATATACGGTATCAGGTATCACGTGATGCGAATGGACGACGAAGGTAAATGATGCGTCCATACATGATAATCATCATATGGAAGTTATGTACGGCATTATTTACGTCCGCCTTGTAAGGTGTGCTGATCATATATGAACTGCCCTCATTTGTGCTTCGAATATCATCGATTACCACTGTGCGTGGGTTACGCCGATTTTTTCACATTTAAATTTTTTTGTCGTAGTGCTCGAATTTATCAATGCTTACCATCTGCGGGTGCTGAGATCCGTCAAAAACAATTAAAAAGCCGAATTTTGGCTGAAGTTTTGCTGTTTTTTTTTGTAGGGTGTACTATATATTCTTCGGGGGGGGGGGGGGTATACTACTCTGATTTGGGCAGCGTTATGTTATTCTGTTGAGGAGGAGTGCTTTGACCCGTTTTGACCCGCTTTGGGGGAATCACTGTACTCTGCCTCAGCAAGAAGGGATTTACTCTGGAAAAGAGAGTGAAATATGGTACAAGAAAGTACTCTCCCAAAAAGAGTGCCGAGCACTCTCTTACGTTTAAGAGTGTAAAGTGCGTGAACGATGTCGCAGAATACAAGTGATGTTATTGTCTATAGGAATATTGTTATCTCTATGTGTTTTGCTGCTTGCTATAAACAATATGGTTCATTTTTGCTTGAGTGCTTATTTCTCTCTTCTTTTTTGGTGTGTGACGGCAGGGGAAACGTTGTTTGGTCGCGTCTTGTGGAATCCATTAGAAGAACTGAGTGCCAGTCTGCGCATCGACCAAGTGTACCTGTGCACAGGAAAGGCAGGCTTCACACCCAGCTTCCACCCAACGGGCCACGAGCTTGCCCGAACACCCAGTTTTGGCTGCGTGCAGCCCAGTCCGAACCTCGAGCACCGTTTTCTCATTCTAGTAAGTCTGAGTGCAACGAAAAGCCGAAGCGAACGATACTCGCCATGATACAGCTTATACCAGGGGTTTCAAACTCGCCTCAACTAGCGGGCCGTAGTGACCATAAGTTATTCCTCCAAGGGCCGAAATAGTCAAGCAGCAAAGGGGAAGGGGAGGGGGCGGAACCTGGTGTTTTTTGAAAAAAAGTTTCAGCTAACGTTGCCCTTTGACAGGCCCATCACATGCGTCATACGATCGTATATGAGTCATTTCCTAAGAAGACTTGGCGCCGCGATATAAACATATCGATACTGATATCGATCTTGAAAATTACATAAATCTGGACGCAGATTCTTAATTTGTGTCATCGGTAATGTATGAACACATGGCAACTGCAAGACAAACATAGTTACTAGAAATGAAAAGCTTTCGGGCCAAGAGAGTAAGTAGCGGGCCCCAGGCCGCCAGCGAGAGTTCGGCAAGCCGCAAGCGGTCCACGTGTTTAAGACCCCTGCTTTATACAATTACTAAGCTATGTCGTACTGATAGCATGGCCGTTCACCGATACACTCTCACCCATGTCATCTTACCTACTGGGATACCCGTTAAAGGAATTGCATATATATGTACATAGACTCGCACAAGCGTTGTTGGTGGTCCACCTCGACCATCCCGCCTTTTTCCTTGGTGCTTGTTTATATGTATTTGTTTTGGCTACTTCTATTATTAGCACGAACAATTTATATACACCAAACCAAAAAGTTGTCCCAATAGGGAGGAAACGACAAATGGGTTGACATGTAGCGAACGGCTGTTTATTGATGACGATGATGATGTTTCTTATAATTTCAGCACCTACCTACCCACCTACCCAATCAAGAGGGATCGGCCAAGAGTCGATGGCTGTTTTCCTTGTTAAGCTTCCTTACCTTCTCTTGTGGATCGTGCCAACTGTAGGATATTTACCAACAAATGAGCGGTATTTTAAAATGTCATTCCATTTTAAAGCCATGGAGGTTATAAAATGGAAATGTCACGAAATTTCTGAACGAAATTTTGATGCTCATTGCAATGAACTAACTATAAATCTTTTTTATTAGTAATAGATCAGAACATTGAAAAACTTGAGCTCAAAAAATAAAAGTAAATAAATAAGAAACGTTATGTGTCGACACAGGGGGATGATAATATGAATAAATTTGTTAGTCTTTTGGTCTCAGTCAGATAATTCCACACAGCCACGCAAACTTTCGCACTGGCAAACCCAAACATAGAGGCTCCAAAAGACAGAATGCTTGCAGCAACATCAGCCACCAAATTGTTTCTTCTCCAGCTGCCTATACTGCAACTAGCACGTGGCAATATACAAGTGAGCCATTTGCTATTGCGATAACAATGATATATATGCACACTCTATGCACATTTCTGCCATCGCCATGAGATGCCGTGTAAAGTCCCGATCGATAACATCGCCCCGGGCGTCGTATGCTCCATAAGCGAGTGCCTCTACTCCGGGCTACAGTCACAGGGTTGTTTTCCTCACTATTGAGGGAAATATCAATCAACTTAAAAGAATATCTACCTATATAGTCGAGTTTTACTTATCTCAGCAATAAAAATTCATAATTAAATGCATTAGATAAGTTATTTCTAGCTTACATGAGTAGTATACTAAAGAAAATACTGAAAAAGTTGCAGCGAATTCATGAATTGAATGATGCTGAGTGGGGCGAAGCATCCATCCATGCGTTCGTTCGGTCGTCAATCCGTGCGTCAGTCCATGCATCCGTCCCTGCTTCCGTTCATCAGTTTTCCGTTGGTTCGTCCGTCCATCCGTTGATCCTTCGGTTCGTCAGCACGGCCGCGAATCGTCCGTCCATACGTGCATCCATCCGTGCTTCCGTCCATGCGTCCGTCCATTCATCTGACCATCCGTTGGTTCGTCCACCCGTCCGTGCACCAGTCCATCTATGCGTCAATCTGCGTGTCCGTCCATGCTTCCGTGCATACATCCGTCCATTCGTCCGTCCAATCGTCCGTCCATGCGCACATCCTTCCTCTTGCACAAACTTCTATTGAAGTAACGTCATCTAGGAAATTAGACAAGAAATGGTGATGAGATAGCGCCATCATTGTACTGTTTAGAAGATATGGGCGGTCACGCCTGATGCAGGACAAGGTTAGACTAAGAGGAACTTCGTCCCTGAAAATTCACCTATACTACTCGGCGAATCCCCTGCATGAGTATGAGCCATCATAGCAGGACAAGGAGAACCGTGCACGGGAATCAGGAGGGAGGGGGGGGGAGGCGGTTCTGCATCGTCGAGAACTGTGCACCGTGATCGGCCTGGCGTAGTCGTGCGCTCCCTGTCTTGAAATGGATGAGCAGGTGCCTCATCCACTTGCACGTGCTGTTTTCAACGCTTGGTTGGCGATCAGGCAATAGACAGCATGAAGCTTGCTTCACTCAGTGCAGCGGCCACGTTCCTTTAAGCTAAGGTTTCGCCGAGTTACGTCACATCAAATACTGATGTAGTTAGCTGCTATCCTTAATTAACTCGTATAACATTCCATCTTTCTGCATTGCTTCGCCCTTGCAGGGAAACTGGTAATTTTTCAATGGAACAAAAAATTGCTTGGAATACTTCTTCCTAGAATTTTCTTTCCTCTACTAATTTTATTACATATTAAGCCTCGCATTGTGTTGTTCTTTTCGAATGATGCTAAGACAAACGCTATTTTGATGCTACGTATAAATGGTAAGATGCTTATTGAAGTTTAGTAAGCAACAATCGAAATCTAGAAAAACGGCGTCTAGTTTGTGACTAGAACTTTCGGCATTCACTCTAACAAAACAAAACAAAATACTACATGTTACTTTTATTGGTGATTCCTGACCTTCCGCCTACATAGCTCCCATTTAGGATGCTCGTTAACTATTTGTGTCGTTTGTTGGCAGATTCGGAGCACGTCCGGTAATAATTTCTTCTGCTTCATGCGGAGCAAGTCTATTCCATTATCAGATTGGGAGTGCTCCGTGTATGTTCCATTGGCAGATCTGGAGCAGTTCCGTCGCGTGATCCACTCCGTGGAGCAACTTTTTCTACTCTGCGAAAATATGCGGAACCAACCGGAAGTTGCAAGCCCCCCGTGCCTTGAAACGGTGCGAACTTTCGGCGCGCCAACGGACGCTGGTCGCCTCAGTTGCGCCTCGCGTCGGAGCTCACGTTTTTCTAGCGTAGCGTCGCTGTGCCCAGCGTGCCAACTCATGCAAGAAGAGAGACGCGCGCATCTCGCTCCATTCTGACCCTACCATTCGCTCAAGAGGGAGTTCGTGTGTTCCATTGGTAGACATGGAGGAAGGAAAAATATAGGAGAGGCCATGACGTCATATTCGTGAAGCCGCCACATCGCAAAACACCCGCACTACCTCCTAGCGGAAAATTAGATGCACACTTCGCGATTTCCGGCGAGCAGCCGCCGCGGCGGCCTTGGGAGCGGCGCCGGCGGAGTGGTAGGTGTTCCCTGCCAGCAGCGTGTTAATTCAAAAGTACTGCTTCTTTTGCGCGTTTTTAGGAAAGCTGTGTGATTCCCAGCTGTAGTGTATACTGTTATGATCGGCCTGCCTGGCTTGACGCAGCTTTGTTGCATGAGACATGGTACCTCATCCCACCCTGATTTCTTCCGACTCCGCGCTCCTAGAGATGCACCAAGAGCAGCGACAACAGAGAAATAGTTCTTCTAGTTATCCCAGGTCGTCGGCGCCCCTCGTAAATCCCTTTGGACACGCCTGAGCGACTGACGGATTAGGAAGAGTTCTTGGCCGTCGAGGCGGCTTGCTTTGTCGTCAAGATGCCCCGGTCAAAAGGCCCAGCGTCTGACAACCGTCTGCAGATGCATTCCCCACGTTTTCCGTGGTGCCTTGACGCCGCTGTTTCCACAATTTCTGGTCTGCCTGGCGCCGCATAGCCATCATTCCAACAGACTGCGAAATTGACTTCCACGTAAGACTCAACCTCTTCGTGCTGTGCTGTCTCGTGCGCGATGTGCAGTGTTTTCTCCCTCGCCATGGGCTGATCTGGGCTTGCCTCTTCCCCCTTTCGTGGGTTAGGAAGGAGGTGGCGTTTCAACTTCTCCTTTCGGGAGCGAAGGTTAATTTGGCAATTTTCATTGGACTGTTCGGGCCTCCATTGTTTTCTTGCAGGGAATCCTGGGAAGGACAAGACATAAAATGCGAGCGCCAAGGCGCTCCCGACAAACTCTCACAAGCTCGTAGAAGCTCCCATCAAGCTTCCGTCGGGATCTTCCATGATGCTGCTCTCATCATCTAATAACACGCTACCTGCATATAATGTAATAAAAGTTACTGTTCGCAGCTCTCGGCTCCTCTCCTCGACAACTCCCCGAGACTCTGTCTGGCTCTGGTCCTCACGCCAGACACCCGAACGCATCAATACTCGGTGCGAATCGCGTGCACCACCGGATGTACCTGGTGGTACTTTTCACGTATGTTCGCTTCACTGTTGATCAATAATGCATGGTATTTGCATGCGGAGCTCTCAGCGGTACGCTAGGTTGGTTCTTACTATTGTGTCAACTGAGAACACACGCGAGCTTTAGTTTTTATTGTTGTAGGCACGGTGTCGCGTTTGTAGAAGCTGTGTCGTTCATATGGAAGGACAATAAACTTTTTGGACTAAATGTGTATGTATTGTACGGTGTGCTCTCGCCGCGTGTTAGATGTGTGTGCACTGGAATCACGCACTTTACGTGCACGATCGCGTATACAATAGAACCTTCTTACTGACGTGAAGTACGTCAAGCACTAGGCTGGCGTTGCACGAAATAGCTACGAAGCAAGCTCTAAAAATCGTGCATTGCCACTCTGACACTATATACGGGCAAAGAACTGCTCATCGGCACGATGATCGGGAATTCCGGCAAAGAAAAAAAAGGCCTTACGGCGAGCAGTACGCGTAAGTCACTCTTGGGTGTGTTCGAATATGATACTGCAGGGGCTGAATGATTTTGATTACGACACTTCCCGCTGCTTTCTGTGCTGTTGCACAAAAACACTCCACAAAGTACTTCAGCACGCCGCGCTCGGGCCTGCGCTGCACGACCAGTCTCGGAAGGTTGTTCTCGCAACACTTTACAGCGTGCAAACCATAAAATACGCGTTAAGTTAACGCCGGGGCTATAGGTCCGTGCAGAAGCGAATCAGCACTGAAAGCACGTCGCGGAGCGTCTGCTATTTTGTTTGCCTCATACCGGTTTGTTTGCCACATAAACTTGCCGTCACTTCCGCCGCACTTCCTGCAATGCATTGGGATAGAATAGGGCCTCTCCTCAGTTTTTCTTTCCTCCATGTTGGTAGATTCCCTCTCGTCGCCCTCCGCCAGTGTGGAGTCCTCCAGCGCAGAGTTTGTCGTCTACCCCGAATCTGCCAATCGATGACACCATATGTCGTGGAGACCCTTATACTACTCTTTGAGAGTCGTGGGTTTGATGCACTTCATTGACGCGTGCAATGAAAGAAAATATTGTCACGATCAAAACAAGACCTGCAGCCAGGAGTTCACTTGAACCAGAGCAACGAAGATGTTCTCTTCTTCTTTGCGCCCAAAAACGCGTATGAGCCACAGTGGCTCGTTCATCAATGGTGGCATTACCCCCTCTCCCAAGAAGCATCGTCTCGATGCTGTACATAAAGGCAAAAAAGAAAAGAAAATGAGATGAAAATTAGCATGCGAGCAAAATGAATGGCGTAAGGCGGAATAACGTAGTTGGTTGTAGGGACAAAAGTTAGAGAAATAAGAAAAATAGGAAAAATGTAAGGAAAAGACGAAACAAAAAGAAAGACGCGAAGTTACTAATAAAGTCAGTCACTCCCTGGCGATTCACAGCGCGAAAAGTATGGTTTGAGACGCGAAACGTGAATGACTTCAGTTTGCGGGGTGAAACGGGAACGTCTCGAATTGCCTTGTGGGAGAACCTCGTAAGTGACGTTACTGAGACGTCGCACAACCTTGTAAGGGCCGAAGTAGCGGCGAAGAAGCTTTTCGGAACGTCCACGCTGTCGGATAGGGGTCCACACCCAGACTTCATCACCTGGATTAAAAATAACTTCACGGTGGCGAAGATTGTAGCGGCGCGCGCCTGCGGTTTGGTGACGTTGAATGCGGTGACGAGCAAGTTGACGGGCCTCTTCTGCGCACTGCGCGAATTTGGCGGCATCCGTGTGGTATATTCCTAAGTTGTCGGGCAGGAGCATGGCGTCGAGCATCGTCGTGACGTCACGACTGTGGACTAAGCGAAAAGGCGTGAAACCGGTACTTTCTTGAATAGCAGTGTTATACGCAAAAGTTACGTAGGGAAGTATGGTGTCCCAGTTCTTGTGATCGATGTCCACATACATTGACAGCATGTCTGCAATTGTCTTATTGAGTCGTTCAGTCAGCCCATTTGTTTGCGGGTGGTAAGCCGTTGTTTTACGATGTTCCGTGCCACTTAATCGCAAGACTTCCTGCAGCATCTCTGCGGTGAAAGCTGTCCCACGATCAGTTATGACGACAGCTGGAGCACCGTGACGTAAGACGATGCTGTTAACAAAAAAATGGGCGACATCTGCTGCGGTGGCTTTTGGAAGTGCCTTGGTTTCACAGTAGCATGTTAAGTAGTCTGTAGCGACGACAATCCACCAGTTTCCAGACGAAGACGTGGGGAATGACCCCAGCAAGTCCATGCCAATCTGATGAAAGGGCGCCTTTGGTGGGCCAATTGGGTGCAGTAGTCCCGCTGGTCGTAAAGGTGGAATCTTACGTCGCTGACAGTCGCGACTTGTGCGAACGTAGTGCTTCACAGTCTTCGCGAGACGTGGCCAGTAGTAGGAGCGTTGAATCCGTTGCAGCGTGCGCGTATAGCCGAGGTGTCCGGATGATGGCTCATCGTGACACGCACGTAAAATGTCACCACGAAGCGTAGTTGGCACAACAAGCAGATACATAGCTTGTGTAGGATGAAAGTTCTTTTTATAAAGCACTCTATCACGGAAACAAAAGGAAGATAGTGAGCGCGCAAAGCTTCGAGGAAGGTGGGAATTGCGTCCTTCCAGGTAGTCAATGAGCGGGATGAGCTCCGAGTCATGACGCTGTTGCTCCGCTAAGCTGGTCGCTGATACGGCAGAAAGAAAAGTGTCGTCGTCTTCAAGGTCAGTGTTGGCATTTTCGACCGGTGCACGTGAGAGACAGTCGGCGTCGGTGTGTTTCCGCCCAGATTTGTGGATGATGGTGACATCGAAATCTTGTAGCCGAAGGCTCCATCGTGCTAGACGACCTGAGGGATCTTTGAGATTCGCGAGCCAACAAAGGGAATGGTGGTCGCTAACTACCCTGAATGGGCGGCCATACAAGTATGGGCGGAACTTTGTTATGGCCCAGACAACAGCGAGGCATTCCTTTTCGGTTGCAGAATAGTTTTTCTCCGCTGGGGATAACGTTCTGCTCGCATAAGCGATCACGCGCTCTATGCCATTTTGCCACTGAACTAATACCGCTCCTAGTCCAACGTTGCTGGCGTCAGTGTGTAGTTCCGTGTCAGCGCTTTCGTCAAAATGACCTAGTACCGGCGGAGCCTGGAGGAGGTTTCGGAGGGTGTCGAACGCATGGCACTGATCGGGACCCCAAACAAAGGAGACACCGTCTTTTGTAAGCTTGTTGAGGGGTTCAGCAATCTTCGAGAAGTTTTTGACAAAGCGCCTGTAATACGCACAGAGCCCCAGAAATCGGCGTAGGTCGCGCTTATTTGTGGGCACGGGAAAGATGGCAACGGCGCGGGTTTTCTCGGGATCTGGGCGGATGCCAGCATGGCTCACAACGTGACCAAGGAACTTCAGTTCTTCATATCCAAAATGACATTTGTCGGGTTTGAGAGACAACCCCGCTGTTCTAATTGCCTGAAGAACTGCATAAAGGCGTTGGACGTGTTGTTCAAACGTGTCTGCAAAGACCACGACGTCATCAAGGTAAACAAGGCATGATTGCCATTTGAGCCCCGTGAGAACCGTATCCATCATTCTTTGAAAAGTAGCTGGCGCCGAGCATAGACCGAAAGGCAACACTTTAAACTCGTACAGACCGTCGGGAGTAATAAACGCCGTCTTTTCGCGGTCGCGCTCGTCCACTGCGATTTGCCAGTAGCCGCTACGCAAATCCATGGAGGAAAAATATTTAGCGTTGCGTATACGGTCCAACGAGTCATCTATCCGGGGTAGAGGATAAACGTCCTTTTTGGTGACCTTGTTCAGTTTACGGTAATCAACGCAAAAACGCAACGTACCATCCTTCTTCTTTACTAGCACAACTGGCGAAGCCCAGGGACTGGTCGATGGCTGAATGACGTCGTCCTGAAGCATCTGCTGGACTTCGTCACGTATAGCATCTTGCTCTTTTTGCGACACCCTATAGGCATATTGTCGGATGGGTCTCTCAGTAGGTTCCGTGATGATACGATGTTGAGCAAGTGGTGTCTATTTAATCTTTGACGTAGTGGCAAAGCAGTCTTGAAATGAGCCGAGTATACGCAAAAGGCTTTCTCGTTGAGCCGAAGGTAGTTTCTCGTTTACGTCGAGAGTGCTCACGAAGGCCTCGTCAGGGTGGCCATTCGATGAAAATGAAGCTAACGTAGATGGACCATCGGCATCGGCAAGTTCTTCACAATATGCAATGGCAGTGTGTCTCGTTAGGTGGCGATATTCGTCGCTGAAGTTCGTGACCAGCAGGTGAGCATGCCTATTGCTAGGCTGAATGATTCTTCGGGCAACACAGATTTGTTGTGAAATAAAGAGAGACAAATTGGCCTCTGCAATTACCGCGTCAGACAAGTCCTGTCCCAATTCTACTTTGACAAAGAGGCTGCTTCGAGGTGGGAGAGTCAGGGAATCGACGGTAACACGGAGTGCTCTTTTCCGGAATTGCATACTGTCAGTTGCAGCGCAAAAAGGATCCTCGAACGACACAAGTAATTCACGGAGGTCGATGACGGCGCCGTATTCACGAAGGAAGTCCATTCCTAGAATGACTGGTCGAGAGCACACGCGCAATACGAGGAAAGAGCCCGCAAATGTTGACGTACGTATTCGAATGCGTGCCGTGCACATACCAGTAGGCGTCACCAGATGGCCACCTGCCGTGCGCAACTGAGGTCCTTGCCAAGGCGTCGTAACCTTCCTCAGTTCAGATGCCAGTGTTGCGCTCATTACGGAATAGTCGGCACCGGTGTCGACGAGGGCGTTAACAGCCTGATTGTCGACGAAGACGGCAATTTCGGCAGAAACAATCTTTTTGCTGTCGGAGAACACTGCAAAACCGGAATCGCCCTCGTCTGGTCGTTGCGTCGAAGGAGGGTCTTTTACAGTTCGCCGGGCCGCGACTTCACCCCCAGAAGTCGCCGTTCCTAGTTTCCCCTGCGGGGACTTGGTGACCGGCTCCTGAAAGGAGCGGAAGACGATGAGGGCAAACTGGGTGACGTATACCGGCGAGGCGATGGTGATCTCGACTGATGGTGCCGAATAGTCGAAGGAGTACGTTGGCCCGTGAGATAGGCTTCAATTTCGCGGGGGCGCTCACCGTAGCGCGGGCATCGAGCATCAGGGTGGAAGCCGCGGAGACCTAGTTGCCGGTATTGACAGTTCCGGTTTACGTGACCCGCTTCGCCACAGTGATAGCAGAGCGGACGGTTATCCGAGGTGCGCCACGTGCTTGCCTTGCTACCGCTTTGTCTTGAGATGGACGGCGGATAGGTGGGTGGGCTCGAAAACCTTGAGCCGAGAGGTGGGCTTGAAGCAGTGTCGTGAAATGGCTGCATAGCCTGGTACCTTGGTCGCATAGCAGTATCTGTAGCCGGTGGCGCAGGGGATCGCAATGCCGCTGCGTATGTCAGGACTGGGGCCTCGGGAATCGGCGGTGCGATTGGGGCTAGGGGTGTGACGGCCTGCCGGACTTCCTGTCTGATTACATGCGTGAGGGCTGACACGGGTGGATGGGATCCCACTGCCTGCAGCTGTCGCAATTCGTCCCGAACGATACTTCGAATGAAGTCTGCGAGGGTCTGTCTCTCGCTGTCAGAGCCGTTAGAGCATGTGGTGGCCGGGATCTGGTGTTCGTATTGTGACGACCGCTGCTGCAGCGTACGTTCCATCGTAGCTGCCTCACTGATGAACTGGGCGACTGTCGTCGGTGGATTGCGCACGAGCCCAGCGAAAAGCTGTTCTTTTACTTCGCGCATCAAATGGCGCACCTTCTTTTCCTCAGGCATGGCAGGGTCCGCGCGCTTGAAGAGTCGAAGCATGTCCTCGACAAACATGGATACGCGTTCGTTCGGCCGTTGGTTTCTGCTGGATATGGCTTGTTCGGCCCTCTCCTTCCTTTCGGTGTTGCGATAGGCGTCACGGAGCTGTCGGCTAAACTCTTGCCATGTTGCAAAGGAGCCCTCGTGGTTCTCGTACCACGTCTTCGCAGAATCCTCCAAGTAGAAATAAACTCGGCGCAGCTTGCGAACATCGTCCCATTCGTTGATACTGGCAACCAGTTCAAAGTGGTCTGGCCAGTCATCAACATCCTCGAAGATGTCTCCATGGAACGGCTTTGGTGTCTGTGGCACGTGAAAAACATGGGCGAGAAGCGAATCATGGCCATCGCTGGTTTGGACCACCTGGCTTGTCATCGCAGTTGCCATCTTTCTGGGTGTCGATGCCAAGGGACCAAATTCAGGGGGTAACCCACGCAGGCGGCGGCTGATTCTTGCTCTGGGAGATGTAGCTGTCTTCACGATGGCCGACACAGCCGAAGTACACGTACCCAGCGTCTCCACCAGTAATGTCACGAACAAAACAAGACCTGCAGCCAGGAGTTCACTTGAACCAGAGCAACGAAGATGTTCTCTTCTTCTTCGCGCCCAAAAACGCGTATGAGCCACAGTGGCTCGTTCATCAATGGTGGCATTAACGAAGATGTTCTCTTCTTCTTCGCGCCCAAAAACGCGTATGAGCCACAGTAGCTCGTTCATCAATGGTGGCAATATTATATGCGAATTGTCAGGATTCATAAAAATGAATAACAACTATAGTTTTCTGTAACTACAAGTGTGGATTAAACCAAGCACCTACATCTGAAAAACTTAGTGCCGAAAGCATGCATGTTGGTTTGTACATTTCCGCTTAGATGAAGTGCTATAGGTTTTGTTACTTATGATTGAATAAAATATGACGTGCTGATAAGAATAAGCATGCCCACGGGGGGGGGGAGTCCCTTGTTTTAGTTATATATCAAAGGACAGAGAGGTGCGACATGTACCTCATACACACACTGACTCAGTAGTGTGAAGGGAAGCGCTGTGATGACACCCCCCCTCTCTATGCAGCACCCTGCGCACTTGTATGTTGATAAGATCTGGCAGCTGTATTTCCACAGATGTGTGTAGCTGCTTCATTGGAAGAACTGATAACATAATCAGTTATACATTATATTTGAAAGTGAGACAACTATATGGCGTTGTGTCGAGGTAGGTTATCAGAGAAAGCTCTTGCGCTAGAATTTTTAGCACAATGATATACCGCCATCAATACTGATGCCGAATATAATGTCAGCGAAAGAAACCAGCCAGTATATATAAACAGAAACTCACAACGAGGGGTCGAATTCAGCGAAGTTTCCCGTTCGTCTTTTTCGTTGGTCTGTCGCTTTCTGCAATCATGCGTCCACCATCAGGCCCTAATCTTTCTTTCTTGCGATAAATTTTGGGTGGCTAGCACTAGGGAATGTCGGCGCAGAAGTTTTATATGTTGTGTGTGTGTGTGTCTGTGTGTGTGTGTGTGTGTGTGTGTGTGTGTGTGCGCGCGCTAAATTTCTACAATGCACAAACTGGGCACATAGAGAAACTCTGGTTCTAACCGACATTTCTGGATGTGCCTCCGTTTAATAGGACCGCAGCAATCCAGACCACGTGGATGACTCAGTGGCAGGAGTGTCTTTCAAGGCTAAACTTGCCGAAGAGGATTCGCTCACCAGGCGGTTACGAGACTACCCGGGAGTTGACGGATTCTTCATGCTGGTCGACCCTCTCTATGAGGTAAGCCTGCATTTTATCCAAATGCGCGCTAACCTCTGTTTCCAGGTGACTTGCTCGCATCCGATACGTGTTGGCGTCACGGTAACTACATTAGCCCATGTGTTTAGATTTAGAACACCAGGGAAACGAAATTTCAAGAGCCATTCACTATGGCACCTCTCATTATCATATTATATTTCTAGGATGTAAAATCCCAACCATATATTCGCTATTATAGTCTCTTTACACCTCCCAAAATAAAGGCAGACTGCAGGCGCTATGGTACGCACACGCATACTTATACTTTCTCCACGACCTATTAAAAATAAAAGAGCGGGGGAGGGACAGCATCACTGACTTGACGGCGCGAAGGTTGATGAATAAGCATAGCTAGTGGCTTTTGCTTAGCTTTAGGGTCTCTAATAACAATCATTGTTGAGCTAGTTGGTGTATAGCTTCAGAAAAAATTTCAGCCAATAAAATAACGAACACTGGAAACGAAGAAGGAGGCAGGAATGCGGCTATGGTCTTTTTTTACTCAGTGCAAAGCTGTACGTCGTACAGTGATGACAATGCGACGCCAATAAAGCGTACGTCGGCTTCAGCGGTGGCACTCTTTCTTTGCTACGGAAGTTTTCCAGGAACTCGCAAGCTAGGATTGAATTCTGCTCGGTGTTGGGCGATGAAGCAATTTTTCTCCCGATTAGCCTTGTCGTAGCGTTGACGTGACGCAACCTCAGATCGAAACTCGGGATATGCACGTCGTCGTTGGGCCCATGCTCGAGGAGTGTAGCACCGTTTTTCTAGCGGCGCCCCTTCTTCCGAGGCAACTGATCCGCGCCACACTCGTCTTTGATCGTTGCCCGTCGCTGGAGTTACTTTATATGATCAGTTAACATATACGGTAACTGTACCCACCACTATCTCTCCCCGGAAAGCAATGGACCGCCGCCAGCTATCGCTACGAAGTGACTTTGAAACGGGGAAAAGAAAGAAATAAGCGCAGTCTCGTTAGTGCCTCTCTCTAGGAGTGAGGGTAAGGAGGAATCAAAAAGGATAGAGAGAAAGAAAAGAGATATAGATAGAAATATGAACAGGGACAGAGAGACCCACATACGGAAATAAGGAGAATATAGGAAAGATGGACACGGTGCCGTCTCCAAAAGTAACTCTAGTTTCCTTCCTTGGCTCCGCCCAGCTGTCACACGGCGTGCGCGCTCCTCTTCTCGCCTCGCTGCGATCTGACAGAGCCAGTCTACATTAAAGTCCCTAGACTAGAGGATGTACTCAAGACCACGATCTCCTTGTGTAGACGTGCGCTCGCAAGGCGCCTTTACAGACCGTCTGTTGTTATCATCTTTGCCTGGCGCGCGCTTTTCATTGGCTATCCACACCACCTGCACGTCTTCTGCGCGTTTGCTCCTTGCTTCATCTCCACTCTGTCACCCTCCTCACTTGGCAGCACTACGCCTTCTCTCTCCTCTCCCTCTATTAGCCATTGCCTATCTTGGCTCGGCGTCCCTTTCCTCTTCGCTTAGCCTTCACCAAACTGCGCCGAGTTTTTGCGCATAAACGGAACGCTTCAGCGTATACATTTTAAGGACGTGCTGTCTAATAGGCCATTACAATATACAGTGTAGAATGTTGTATAGGACAAAGAGACTTGCATTTCTTAGGGCATGCACGCTCCAGCTACTTGTTAGTTTAAACACTCATATAGTGTATACGGTTCACCAATGCACATTATGGCTGATATAGCCTCTCCGTTTACTTCTACAGCTGATGTTTTCCCATCGTAAGCCTTTAAAAATGCCCCATAGGGGGTATGCGCCTCAGCTACAATGCTGAAAAGATGAAGCTAACCGATCGTGACCGAGCACAACGTGCCTTAGGAATTTTTCGCAGAATGAGCAGCCGTCGATATGGTCTACACACAAACACAATGGTGATTATATATAAAATATATATGTGAGCAATACTAGAATTTGGGTGCGTATTGTTCTCAAGTGGCCTTGCTTACAAAATAAAGCCTCGGGTTATGGTAGAACGAGAAGCCTACGTTACAAACATCCTATGTTAGTGAGAAAGAATGTCGGAAGCATGACTGCCTACATTGCCTTGTCGTACCCGTATCCTAACGGTTCAGGCATTTTTGAAATTTTATAGCTATGCGCTAATACGATCTGATTGTGCCTTCATAAATCATCCAGACACCTTTTTTCTTGCCCATTCTCCACGGCTTCGAACACCTGAGATTACTTTTATCCAGCAACAACTGAATAGAATAAATGTAAAAATTTAAGATGTACAAGCAGCGCAGGTTTCAAATCTTAATATCATGATAGAATTCGATGAGCTTTTCACCTCTAAGCCTTAATTGCCGTCATATAAGGTCTTAAATATCCAGCAGGATGATTATCTTGCACACGCCGAAATATATAGCCACAGATGCTACAGTAATGGATAGACAGGTGTAGGTATATACTCCCAATCGCTTGAGTGGTCTCTTTCATTAAGACTACCGGATTTCACCTCTGTTTTTTAAGCTTAACTGTTGGCAAATGTACTATCGCTGCGGAAACTACGTTTCAACGCCCATAACGCGATCATAATCGGGGATTCCTTGTCAGTATGCACGTCGGTTACGCCATCAACAAAATATGTGGCCTTGAAGATGTTCCTAATGCTAGTCCCTCCTTAGCTGCTGCTACTAAAATAATATGGGTACCTGGCCATTGCGGATTAGAAGCAAATGATACTACTAACTCTCTAACACGAGCGGCATTGAATCGGCCAGTACTATCGGTCCTTCACAAAATAGCCACAATAACTGCGACAAGATACAGTAAACTTTCACTTCGTGCAGACGCTATAGAAGTAGTAACGTCATCGGCAGATTTTACTCACATAAAATTTTCTTCGAAAATTCATTGGTGTCCTAGAAGACAGTTTGAAGACATAATAACCAGATTTTGATGTCGTGTACCCCCATAAAATTTCTATTCACATAAGACTGGTCTGGTGATATCACCGCTATACAACGTTTGTTCAAAATCAGAAACAATAGAGTACTATTTTTTGTCATGTCACCGATACACATTGCTAAAAAAAAACACTTTTAAACATTCATTCACTAGCGTGGGGTTGAAATTCACAATAGAGAATATACTATCCTTCGGTGCTTCGAATCTCAGCTTCATCCACAAGAAAGTTATAATGAAGTTTTACTTACAATAACGAAGCTAAACAAATTAAGCTTTGCATTGCGGGAGCATTATTCCTGCAGGAATAATTCACCATAAACAGGAGTTTCGTTTATCCACGCTAATTTTTGTCCAAGAAAACGAATGCATTGCCGGGTATTAACAAGTGACAAACAATTATTGCACTGATTCCGTTCTACCTAGGATGTCTGTTCTTTTTTTCTGGCGGGGGGAGTATAGACATTGCATAAGAAAAAGCCTCGGTGAATTAAGTAATCAATTTTTGGCTGATCGCCCTTAGTGGGTATGGGCTATGGCTGTGGATTTATCATCATCATCATCATCAACAACAACAACATCATCATCATTATCATCATCATCATCAGCTAGGGCGGCTCCAGGTGAAAAAAAAAATAAACAGAAGTGATGAGAAGAAACGAACAGTAGCAAAAATAAAAGTTGCTATATCCAGTATACTTCAGTGCAGCTCCGGAAGAGAAGACCAGAAAAAGAGTCGCAGGCAGCACCACAATGTTTGACCACTTTTGTGATTGTTATAAATTGTTCAGGATAAGATTACACACAGGACACGAGTAGTAAATCTTGTTCTAGAATTTTGGCGAGCACCAGAGATTACGCTGAAAAATTTGATTACTGATGTATAGGGGATTTAGAGAAACCAACAATGCGTTTTGGGACCTGTTCAATGACGACGCGCACGTGCTCTCTATGCTTCATTAACCGATACATAGACACGTTCCCACAACCGGGCACACTTTAGAAATATTTAGGCCCACAGTATTGCAAGTGGGATTCACTTCACAATATAAGCACGAACTGCACGAGTGACTTTTAATTCACAAGTCGAAAGTGGCTTCTAGAAGGCTAAACTAAAACGCTGGTAAATTGTCCAGCGTGCTTGCATATTATAGCAACGCTTCCTAGAATTCGACAATAGTATACAGTGCATGCACAGTTCCATGCTGCCAAAGACTATCTCTGTTTCTGAGGATAATCATTCTGTCACAATAGTGGCATTTTTTGTTGTAGTTTTCTGTCTGAATTTCTTGGCAGAGTTTAATCTTTTGCTATATACGCTTTGCGTGGCGCCAATGAATCCGATAAGCGCTATGTCTCGCAGTATCTCATTGGACAGAGGCGCGGTTGCTTGTCTAACGGGATAAAAATGTTTGTATCATTGCGATTTGCATTGCAGTGTTGTGTCCATCCCATGCCTATAACTTCTTTTCGATGCGCAAAGAGTCTGATTGCGGTGCACGGCGCCATATACTTTACACCTCCCAACATCAACAGGGTGTTTTAGCTAAAGCCGCCAAGTAATGAAAAAAAAAACCTATACATGAACAATAAACGAGTCCATATATTGCAGTATGCTTCTCAGCCATATAGAGCATGTCAGAATATTTTTTTCTAGTCTGTCAAGCTTGGCAATTCACAAAAATCGCTTAATGAACATTGTATTTGTGACTCTAGAGAAGAGTCTTCAATCCTAAATTTCTAGTGCTAAAACAGAAGCATTAATATTTTCATTTTGTGATAAGACCACTCAACTGCTTAATTTTCGCTAGCCTCGTTTTAAAGTTCTCGAAACATTATCACATCAGTGCCGCCTGACGGGCTGCGTTTTTAGTGGCCGCAGATGTAGGTTCAAGAAACAACAAATACTCTTCAGAATGAAGGTCGCCTAAAAAGGCTATCGGTGGCTAAGATGAACGGTAAGCGCTGGAAGAATGATACCAATATGAAAAAAAGAAAAAGGAAACATCAACGAAAAAGCGGCCTCTGCGTCCGAAGGTGATACAAGACCGTTGGTAGAGTTTGACGCAGCGTCGATATTTGTTTTTTTTCATTCTTTCCAGTGATTAAAGAGCAGCGGAACGTTGGTTACAAACTTGAGGCAAACGAGCAATGCGCGCTTGATCTGTTTTTTAGTTCATGAACCATTATTGGGTTTGGCTCACGCGCACTGTGCGGATGGCAGTCTAGTGAGCATCCAACACTTGGCTCATTAAATCTATGAGCAGAGCACTATTGCGGAAAGCGGTTGTTGGCATTGAATTTTCTTTTTCATTGTTTTCATTCACTAATATGCATAGTGCTGACACAGGTACCTGTTTAGGGTAAGTGAGCAGTAAAGACGGCATGCATGTGGTCATGCCTGAATTTAGCCTCCTGTATAAAGATCACTCTTTGAGCGGCGTGAAGTGGCATTGCGGCCACGAAACTAGTGTGTCAATAGTTAATATTGATGATGATTTGTGTGGTTTAACGTCCCAAAACCACCACATGATTATGAGAGAGGCCGTAGTGGAGGGCTCCGGAAACTGAAAACACGGGCCTACGACATTTCCGCCTCCATCGGAAATGCAGCCGCCGCAGCAGGGATTTGAACCCGCGACCTGCGGGTCAGCAGCCGAGTACCATAGCCACTGGACCACCGCGGCGGGGCAACATTGGTTAATATTCCCGACAAAAATATGCTGATCAGGAGATCGCCGCATTGGAGCAGTGGTTATGGAGGTCAGCTTCTGACCCAGATGTTGTGGGTTTCATCCTGGCTGGGGCCGTCGCATTTCGATGGAGGCGAAACGGTAGCGGGCTGTCAGCTTAAGTGCACGTTAAAGAACACCAGATGATGAAAACTTCCGGAGCCCTCCATACGGAGTCTTTCATAATCGTCTCATGGTTTTGTAACGTAAAACCCCAGATAATAAAAAGGATAATCACTAAAGCAGAGTATTCTAAAAAAAGAATGTGTTCAAAGAGAGTTTTTTGCCTCACAAAAAAGTTCTGAAAAAATGCATGCCTCTCGATTGTATTATCGACACGCTTCCGCCACTTTCACTCAAGAATGGCAAGCTTGTTATCTGTCCGAGACAACTGTTTTTTTTTTTGTTGAATGGAAAAGTGACGAGCGCCGAGAATTCAAGGAATAATACCTAAGCAAGCAGCAAAGCAGCCGATGGAAGATATCTCTGTCCTTGCTGTGGGAGCTACGTGCAGCCACACTTGGTCGCGTTTCCGTGTCTGCTTGCCTACCATTTCGCCGTCTGTTCCATGCCGCCGTCGCCGCTGACCTCCACCTGTTAGTGAGGGAAAGTGGGAGGGTATTAGTAAATATATTTATGCTTATCCGTTCATTTGTATATGTGCGTGTCTACACATAAAAACTTCGAAAATTCGGAAGCAGTGCGAACCCCCCCTTCTCCACATACGCCTGTGCTGGCTAGTGAAGGCCGTTTCACATGACACAAAGGTAGTGTATTTCAGGCTGCGAATTCGCGCGCAGCGAAAAAAAGGGCAGTTCACTCCCGCCGCAGCGATCCACGGCAAGCTTCCAACATGTTGGAAATTTTCGCTCTGATCGCTCCGGCAGGATTGATTTTTGGTCGGGACCCGTCGAAATAGGGCTGGTCCGGTCAAGCCGTCGAAATAGAGTCGACGTGTTTGTTTTGGTAATGGCTGATGCTGTGACAATAGTTATAGCGCGAGAACAAAACGACGACACAGAGACAAGAAGGACGCGAAGGACACCTTCGCGTCATGTCTTTCTTGTCTCTGTGTCGTTGTTGTGTTCTCGTGCTATAACTATTATCATGTCATTCTAACTAGCCCAAGCTGCCACACTCCTACGATGCTGTGCATTTTAAAATGAATTCAGACTGGAAAGTGATCTTAAATGACGAAACAAGCAAGCCCTTCGTTACCGTTCACGTAACTTCATGATATCATAATGCACATATTAGCGAGTTTCAGAATACCGTTTGCAAGCGCTGCGGGCGTTGCGGGCGTAGCGGGCGCCATATGAGTTTTAGAATAGCGTTTGCCCTACTGCGATCCGCAACGCACGATTGCAGCGACACCGTAGCCTCGAAACCAACGCTTGCGGGCCACATGCGGGCCGCCATTACTGCACGCAATTTCAGATTTTTGCGTGCGGTCCGCGAACGCGAACGCCGACTCGCGTTATAGGACGCATGCGCAGTGGCAGCGACCGCACCGCAAGGGCTCGTGATGCGCTATTCTAAAGCTCCTTATTATTACATTACATTCGTGTCTGTCACAATGAGCGCTGGCAAGAACTCACCGCTCCAGTCGCAGAGCGAATATCGCGGAACGTTCGCGGTCCATGTGAAACGAAACCGCCATTAGCGACGTTTGCGAACAGAGCAATTGGAGCGAACGGAAAGATTTTTTTCGCTGCAATCGCGGCATGTAAAACAGCCTTGAGGAGTACATCACTGCTACGCGCCATCTCTGACGCCTCAAAGTGGCAAATCTGACGCCTCAAAACCTCAATGACGCCTCAAAGCGGCGTTACACCGTTACTGCCACAGTTTTCTAACAGTTGAAGTCGCCATAGGTCGCTCGTTTTCGCCATTAATGTAATCATGTGTTTTCTGTCCTACGTTTGGCAAATATAAACTTCTCCTTAGTTTTGCTGTGATTCTACGAAATTTGGCTGTTGAATCTGTTGAACTCTTTTGAATGAAGCGTTCAGTGGCATTCACGATGTCAATAAATAACTCAATCAGAAATATATAAAAAATGTAGAAAGGGCATGATGGAAGCTTGCTATGAACAATCCATAAATAGGGGTTGTGTCGAGACTTGTATTCCTCAAAGCTAGAACAAAACTGATTTCTTTAGCGCTAGCGTGTCTACGCGTCGTACCTTCTCCTCAATACATGATTAACTATATGAAGATAATGCGAAAGACATTGCGTCGACAGACCCTTTTATGAAAAACTGCCCCATTTTTATCATCATGGATGAGTCACTGGAGCTTCGCGAATGGCAGACAGTGACAGTTTTTGCAACCATATGTGACGAGGAGCTTCCTAGGCGCAGGACCGCCATGATATACTAACAAGTGGTTCATGCAGCGCAGCAAAAGATCACTCGGTATGTTCATACACCCCCTTCTTCTGAGCCTGGGAATCACCGATCGAAAAGAGTGCGCTTCCATCAGTTACGACCACCTCGTCGAATACTATTACATTGTTTACAAGTATACATTTGCATATATTACCGCAAGCTTTAGGATTGCGATCCCAACAAAGTCCTCTATTCAAGTAATTCAACTTAATTGTGCTTGTGTTTGTGCGTGCCTCCCTGACAGTTAAAATATACTCCATGTGTTCTGATGTTCTCGTCTTTACATACCACTGAATCTGATTTTGCAGCAAAGTGGGAAAACTGAGAAAGCAGACGCCAATTTTTCACAAAATAGGGTATTAGTAATGTATAAACTGAGATAAAGTGCATATCCCCCCCCCCCCAAAGTAATATTAAACTCCGAAAAGCACCATATTAAGAAATGAAGCACTCCGAACAGCGAAATTTGGGTAGCCCTTATAAGAACTTTTCTCGTTCATGAAAAGCCGTTAGTACATTTGGGGGTGCCTCAATGCCGGGTAGCTCGGAGTTGTAGCCGCTCTCATTAGTTGAAACCTTCACCCAGTTGTAACATTATATATATTTTTTTTGCTTCGCCAGATGTTGAGTATCTGATTTGTTGAGCTCATTGCAAAGACATAGTCGCTGTCTACTATACTGTCAGCAGTCACAAAAGATATGTGGAATTATTTGTTCGTTGTCACACTGGTCAAAGACTGCGGTATCGGCCATCTCAATGCAGAAAGCGTAGAACAGCTGGCTATACTTTCAGGCCTAAATATATGTATATGAGCTTTTCATCAAAAAAGGAAAGACGGAATGGAGCAAATGAAACATAGAAAAAAGTGTAGAAGGAGTCATACAAGTCCACAAAATTTTGCAACGTTATCAACGTGCATGAGCGCAAGCTCCCTTCCTGTTTCGAGCAACCAAAATGACTAAATCGTGGTCGTAAATTAAGTTCTATCGATGACGATTTGCTGTTTCCTCTTACAGCACCAGTCTCTAGAACTTTCTGAAAGCTTTCATCTACATACGTCTTATGACACAGACCTATTCTATGCGGCGCACAGAGCTTTATGAAGGTCAAGAAAGAAGGCATGCTGGTCGTTTTCAGTTCACCCAGCACTTCAGATAGGATACTCATGAAAACATATTTCAGTTTCACCAGAATGGTGATGTAATGAGTGCGCTAGCGACAAATTGGGTAAGGCTTAATTTTTACATCCAGTGTTGTGTAACTCTACAAAACACTGCTGCAACTGAACACAACCGCTTGCGTTAGAAAAGGGGAATCCGTGCAGTCACTTTTCGTTGAGAGCGAATAACGTAGAAGGGTATTTAAGCCATCCGCTGATGTTTGTCAATATAGCATTCACCACCGCGCCTTTATAGTCAACGTTTACAGTCGCTGCTCGAACACTCATCCCCCATCACCTACGCGTTTTTTCATGCGCCATCAAAGCGAATGGGGTGTTTACGCTTTGCTTCAATAGCATTTGAAGACATGCTTTACCTGCGAAATAATCTTATCGCATGCGCCCCTGATCGACGGAGATGGGCCAATACGTTTGATCAGCCGTGTTCTTCCCCGCCGTGCACGCGCTTTTTCCCGCGCGTAGTGCATACCGTAAGCATTGGAATGACGTCGATGGGGACTTCTTACGGAACATGACAGTGGTGGTGACGTCGACGGCGAGTCTATCGATAGTGTCCATATAGTTGATATCGCAATAACACACGGGTGAGATAAAACACGCAATCATAGGTTTACGGGACTGCTATTTTTTTAGCTCCTCCAAAGAAGCCCTACAGTCTGACATACAATCCGATCCCATAAACAGGAAGGACGTTTGGTACATTCAGGTAATTTTATTTGGCGGATCCCACGTAGCATGGAGATCATTGTAATGCAAATCATGCGGAAGGAGTGTGCCATGACCTTTTACTTTTCAATTATTCCAAACATTACGACATCATGCTAAATACATGCACAAATCTCGTCGCTCAGCAAATGTGGAGCAGTCGCGTATGCTTCAAATAAACAGATGTTTATAGTTGTGCAACAAGGTCAACAGGAACATGTGTATTAGCAACACAGAAGAGGTAAGCGGATGTGTAGCGCTTGTGCTTGCGAGGATGGTAACTCTTGTTAGTGGCGCGTAGACCAACTTCAGCGGATGTCGATCAACTGTATATCTGACGCTAAGCCGACGTGAATCCTGTGTCATTGGAGTATATATGGGATGTTTATAAATTTGAATGACCAACAACGCAACCACAATTGCTGTTTCGAAGGCAATACGTTGTTTTTCCAGAGCAGTTTCGAGACCTAACACGGCACTTTGGCACTGTAGTTGATTGCCACGCAGAATGCTTGGTTTCAATTCATAATGGGGCCATAATATTTAACTTTTGCATTCATCGGGTCAACGCTGTCAGTTCCAGTTTTTCTTGGCACTCTCGCACATTCGAATGACGTTGATGGGGACTTCTTACGGAACATGACGGTGATGGCGACGTCAATGGCGATTCTATCGATTGTGTTCATACAGATCCCCCTCTAAGGCCAATAAAATATCAATCGTCTATGTCGTATACCCACATACCGCAATACGGGGTATGTGGGTATATGCCACATCCCACTTATGTGTGAATGAAAAGGATAGACGACGTACGTATGTAACAGGATTTGCAAGTTTATCATGTCATGGCCCGTCGAACCTATTCCACAAGATTTCTTATCCCTAAATACTAATTCTGATGTACACCAAGATAAGGAGCCGATATACGTAGTACATAGTGTGGTTTATGATATACGGTGATATATACTACGCATATCACGACCTAGTAAACAAAAATTAGTATGGAACGGCAATATATAAACTCGTGCTCGGCTAGAGATAGATAGATAGATAGATAGATAGATAGATAGATAGATAGATAGATAGATACTACGCAAAGAAACGCTGCGCATTCAAAAAGCTACGGCAAAACGTATGATATTGCCTTATACTATGCCTTGCTTCTCTACTGCTAGTTCGTGTTCTCTACATCGGTGAATTGTAGGGACCTCACAATAGCATAAGGAAATCATGAAAACGGTAAGTACGTTTACGCCACAATACGCCTACGAAAAAAAAACAAGAGAGCTTTGTTCACCTAACTTTATCGATCCGTTGTTTTCCTTAGCTTGTTTAAAATAATGAAGTAAGAATTACAATTGTGCATCTTAAGACTGTGATATGCATGCGATGCTTGAAAATGCACTAAAAATAATACAAACGAAAGCAAACAAAAGACTTCTCAAGGCAACAGCGAGAATTAGAAACTGAAACAGAAACTTGTTTGTTCAGTTTTGGTGGCGACATCTTGTAGGATTCTCTAGAACTAATTTACGGGCTGAAAATGAGAATATTCTCCGACGAGAGGCACTGAACCTACGACGGCACGTTGCGCCTCACAACTTTGTTATTAACGCACTCGGGCACAAATGCCGCCGAATCGCTTGCGATAATAAAGAGTTTATCAATATACCACAAGCATTTGAAGGACCGCGATGCGAAAAAACGTGTTATGGAACAATGTTATGCCGATTGCGGCACGTTCAGAATGACTTAAATCGAAAGCTCATTGTCAGGACTACATACGGTGCACTGACCATTATTATAGCCTGCTTACTTCTACTGCAGTGACAATTTTTGTCTAAAAAGGAGGCCACTTTTTTTGGCCGTTTCCATAGACTCTCATTGTACGACTTTTCACTGCTCCGGGAACAAAATTGAAGCTTATCCCAACATGATCGCTGCAGCCTTCTGGTACGTTTCGGTTCAGACGCGCTCTACGTCCTCTACGATTCTCTGTCTGTTTGTCAGTCTGTCTGCTGGTTCGTCTGTCCGCATGTCTCTTCGTCAGTCTTTCCGCCCGTTCATCTAGGGAACACTCTAAGTACCGTCATCTCACATCTTTTCATCATATATTTATTATATACAAGTACCATCAACAAGCGGACATTCCAAGGACTAAAACGAGAGGTGACTACTGCATACAGGACAGGAGACGCACGACATACGCCTTAAGGAGCTTCGCCCTTAAAAACGACGGCACAATTGCCAAGTATTCGCGTTGTCTACAGTTTGCTGAAGAATGTCCCGCGTATACAGACATCTATCTCTAGTCTCGTATAGACGGCACTATGACCACCGGCATCAAGCATCGTAGCTTTTGTCTGTACGTCAGACCTGCGCTCCGACTACTCGCAGTTTCGATGGCTAAACTTGACCACTCCTCGACGACCTTCATTCTACCCTATGGCTAGTAGGAAGTCACTGACACGTGAGTCGGTCTGTGCAACGCGCCTGCAAAAGTTTGACTGATGATTGATATATTCTTGACAGCTTCAAGTGGCAGACGAATCTTTGCTACCTGGATGACATTGTGATCTTTTCAGACAACTTTGTGATGCATATTCATACATAAAATTGAAGCTATCGTCCCTTGCTTCGGCTGCAATGGCTTCGGCGAACGAAAATGATTTATTCTGAGCCCTCCCTTCATCCGAAATAGCGCTCTTCTGAAGGCGACGACACTTCGTGCTGTTGCTGCATTTCATAAACTGACAATGAAATGCGTTCGCAGCTTTCTGTGCCTTTGATTTTATTTTACAAGTTTCATTCACTGCTTTCCAACAATTAAAGCACCTTTCACAAATCTCCGCAGCAGCCGCCTTTGAGCGTGGTCACCCCATGTGGCGACGCAACCAGAAACTACGCTGCATTCTTATGTCACCTCCAACCTCACGAAATTTCGATCTGCTCGCCCCAAGTGAGAGACAGGGAACGTGAATTTTATTTTGACAGAAAGGTGGCGAGTGCCGAAAATTAAACAAGTTCTATAGGACACTGGCGGTGTCAGCTTCGACACTGTGCTTGCCCATCGCAAACGTGAGTTTGAAGAGCTAAGCTTATTTCACATGCGAGCGACTTTGCTCCAAGAACAAAGCGGCAGCCGCTGCCAGAGTTCAAAACAGGTTTCTACAGTGATGACTGGTCGCTCTAGTGAAATTTGCCAGAGTTAGAAAAGTTCGCTCACAGCATTAGCAGCAGAGCGACCAGTGACGCGGTTGACATGCGTTGCTGGGGGCGTAGTCGAGAATTGGACGCACGCGCTGCTAGGAACTGACTCCACAAAACAACACGCTCCAACTGAGTAGCAGACGATATCAGTCCATTCCTCGGCTGGCGCTGCCTTCGACGAGGTGGCCACTGCAGAGGCAGTGCAACGTCCTTTATTTTGATATGTCAAGATGAAGGATTTCCGCAACAAGCTTAAGGGCATTCTTTGGGAAGAAATCGCCGAGCTCGTCCTCAAAGAAGTCACACACTTCCAAAAATTAAAAGTCGTCATTGAACTAACGTGTTCACTTGTGAAGTCGAAGTGCCGCTCTTTTCCTTTCGTTGCTCTCGACAAAGTTTCCGCCAAAGAGACAATAGTTGGACGTGCCTTTTTAAATATATTTTATTATTCTTTTTTGTATTTTCATCACATGCTCACTCCCACAAGGAGGAGCCGCATGGCACGCCGTACTTCTCTGTCACAGCAAGTGCTGGTGATTTAACAAAGGACTTTGTGACACGGTGCACAGCTTATAGGGTTAACACGTAGGATAGAGCACGGCTGGATCTATAGAAGTCGCCTTGAGATGTAGCATTCCATACATGCAGGTCACTGAAAAGGAATTTTGTGATTTGACTCCACAAGGAGGGGGCGCGAAGCGTGCTGTCATGGTTCGGGGAAATAAGGCATTCACCAGGGGCCTTCATTTCTGTTCTCTTCCCTTCAACAGCTCCATCTCTCACTAAAGCTCAGGCTCACTTGTCGGAGTCCACTTTGAACAGCCTGAGGGGAAGCTTGTGTTTTCGCGCTGCGCGCCTTGTCACTGCCTCTCCTTGCGCAATTCACTCCCCAACTCCCGAAGTGAGCGGTCGCTCGCGCGCCGTGCTCGTAAGGAGTACGGCTCGCGTACTCGTCCGCGGCCGCACCACAGCGATACATGTGCGTCGGCGTCTGTGTCCGGACTTTGACGCTGTTCCCCCTGCTGTGGATTGCCCCTGAGGTTTCTTTTCCGCACTGCTGGTCGCTGAGTTTATTCTGATACCTCTCGTATTTTTACGCGGTCGACCGGCGTGTGTCGCAGTGCAGGGACGCAATTCTTTGTGGGTACTATAGTAGCGCGGCTACTTCACTTGTGTGAATCAGTGACCGCGCTTACTGTGCTTTCCAAGTGCTGCGAACACTTGCAGTCCCACGATTTCATGCACTTTCTGGATCTTCGCTTCGTTTGTGTGTTGGGTTCAACGGCTTTGTGAACGAATGATCATGAGCACCGGACACTACACCGCCCCAACTGAAGCTATCCAACGAGCGGCCCTCGCCTCTAAGACGATGGGAAGAAACGACTCGTTCCCAGCAACGCTAGAGACCCATGCTCGGCGTTTCACTCGTTACGGGCATCGCCGCAGTGCCAGCACATCGCTGATCCACTTTGTGAGCCCTTCTCCCTACTTTCCACAGCCATCCGTACGCAGGACCTTAATTGAAGTCTGCTGATGACCACGCTAGGCAGTGGCCTACACCTAAATCCGCCATTCCGGGATGGCCACCACACCAGCTTTCTGCGCCAGTCGTCAATATGGCAATGCAAGAAGGCATCTCAAGTGCATTGACGGTCCCTCTCGAAGGTGAAGCTGCAGCAGAGGCCTTGAATGAGGCCTACCCAGCGCTGCCCGAGCCTTCGGACGGGAAGAATGACGCCTTATAATTGTCCCCTACACGAAAACGCCCTTGAGCACAATACAGTAGTGATGACAATACACCACGTAAGCTGGTTGTGGCTTCATGCAACAGGACCCCTCAGCAGATTGCCGAATCCAGTAAGAGTAAAAACAGTGCACCCCCACACGGGAACTCTGAAGCCAACCCTGAGCAGAACCCTAATGGTTGGTGCACACCGGCGACTAGCAGTGGTCGCGCGACCATTTGCGACTGGCGACCAAAAAGTGACTGATGTTCACACCGGCAGAGGCTGCATGCGAGCGACCAGAAGTTGCAAAACCAGAAAGTCACGTCCGGATCTCGTTATCAGCGATACCTTTGGAGACCGGGGCCAATCAGCTGATCGCCGCCAGCTTAATGAGCGGAGTGAACCGAGCGCGCCGCATTTGTTTTTGTCCGTTCTCGCACAGTGTTCCCAGAAGCGCGAAGGAGTTCGATTCAAGCGAAGAACAAGAGATTGCCACAGCGCTGATGTGCTATGCCATGGTTATACCCATGGTGTTAGCGCTGGCAGCACAGATGCCTCCAAAGAAAAAAAAAGCCGGTAGTTTGTGTGACCGTCACTTCGCTCGCGAAAGTTGGCCGGCCATGCAAGCCGCCTACTCCCCGAGCTGCGCACCGTCCTTGCGTCTGATGGCGTTCGAGAATGGCGACTGCGCGCGAGTAACACCGACGAGACGCCAGCCAAGGACGCCGAGCGCAAGCGTCTTCAACGCACCCGCCACTCTGCTTCGTTCATGACCCACCAATGACCCGCCACGTACGGCGACTATCCATGAGGCAGAGAGACACTCGGTCTCTGCGTACCTCGGCACAGCCCGCGCAGAGGCCAATTGGAAGAGTAGCGGTGCAGCACCCTATAGAATATCCTCACTCAACTGCAGTTTGTATGTACTTTTATGAGACAGTGCCGTCAATTATAATGTTTTGCAAATACAGCCTTCTTTTTGTTCTCGTCCCTTCTTGCTCCGGTTACGCGTGACGCATGGCAAACTTAGACTAAGAGGAGCGTCACCCCTAAAATATGCTTCGCATTCGAACTCGCACCGCGACGTAATGACCGAGCTTGAGCTAGCAGCTCGCTCACTCAACAAACTCGGCCATAACAACTCTGGCGCGCGGCTATAAGCAAGGTGTTTTCAAGACACTGTGATTCAAGACGCGAGTCGAAGATGCGACTGTGTTGTAAAAACCTACAATTTCGAACTATTTTTTGTCACGCAGAAACATGATTGTGGGCTCAAGTCAAAGCTTATTATAGTCCTCGTACTGCTCAGATCTCCGAGAAATTGGCAGGATTGTGTCTAGCTTTTTTTCAGAAAGAGCTTTTTTGTCCCGAAAAACAAGGTTCGATTTTCGTACCTTCCGTAGGGTCCCATTAAGTGAAAATCGTGTAAACGGAATCGGAAGCTTCGATGTTTTTGGAGTTTACGCCCCTACGATCTTTTATTGTTGAAAAATGACCTCATCCCATTGAAAACATGAGAATTTCTAGACGTGGCCGCGAGAAGCGCTAATCAGTCAGTGTCCCTGACATAATTTGAGTGCAAGGAAGCTATCAGCAAGATAGAGTTTGAGGAGCGATTGAGAAAATGGGAGAGGAGTGTTGGGCTAGGAAAGTTTACAGCTACTTGTAAATGAAGAATGTTGATACTAAATGCAGGAAGCGAACTCAAAAACTGTCAAGCAAGTATTTAGTTGACAGCAGAATACCAAGCCAAAAAGAAACATCGGTTAAGAAGAAGGTGAAGGTAGAGAGGGACACGTGGAAGATGGGAACGCTTACGAAATCATCTCTGGAGACCTACCCAACTTTTAACAGAAAATTGCAAAAGAAAAGATCTACGATGATTCTCGGGGTAGTTCTCCGCTCTTCGAGGCTTGAACGGGAGCATTGTGGACCAAGACGTATCAAGCAAAATGCGAAGGCGCAGACACGGTACGTAGTGCGTGCGGAGAGGAGGAGTAAACGGCTGAACATTTGATAATGTTCTGTAAAGGGCTTCGCTCTATAGTCCAAGATAACCGCGCCAAATTTTTCAAAGCATTGGGGCTTAGGGGCTGTGAATGCAAAATAGATTTTAAACGGTTAGAAATAACCAGGAGGAGGCTAACTGATTGGTGGCTACAATCGATGTGCGAGTGAAATTCAATCCTTAAACACACAGTGATAGTACTTAACTTTATGGCAAGGTGGCCTGAGCCACAACCTGATCTAAAGGGCACAGCCGGATACAAATATCCATCCATCCATCTATCCCTCAAAGCTTGATATGTGCAGTGGAGAGTAAGCAGGGGCAAGTGGTTCATGTGTGAATCTTTTCACAAGCTTTCGTTGAGAATTAATAACTCGTAATTATAAACAATATTCTAATGGCTGGTGTCAGCAGGCAGTCGTCACCGAAGATGAATACTGCAGAAGACAGATCGTTTTTTTTGCCATGTGCAATGATTGTCGCGGGACTCAATGTAGTCCTATATGCTAACATGGAGTTTCTGTGCCGTGCCCTTTCGCAGACGCCGTCCGGTGGGGAGTGGTACTTGCAGGTGCTGTACTCGGTCGTCCCCCATGGAAGAGGCGGACATCGTCAACGGCGAGTGGTGACGAGGGTTTCGCGGAGCAACGATGCAGAAACTGCGACCAACATGCACTCCTTCCGCATAAGCCACAATTCGCATCGGGCCGGTGGCGCCTTTACAGGCACAGCGCTAGCAGCAGGGAGCTCAGCGTTATTGGTGCTGCTCCTTTCCGGCTGGGCCACATACCGTTACCGCCGAGCCGTCGTTGCATCAACTGCAGCCACAAGTGCTGGCGCGAGAAACGACGGTCACTATGCCGCTCTGCACGACCATCATCACCACTGCCACCATCACAATCCTTCTTCGCCGAGCGTGCGAGGAGTTCGTGTGCTGACATGGCATCCCGTGATAGACACCATGCATTGCGATGCCACCGAAGTGTGACATTGAAACGATCGAATGCGCCGCCTTTCGCCTTCAACAGTTAAGTGGACACTGCCCTCGTTCGGTGCGTCTTCAGACTCCAGCAAGTGGGAACTGTAGTCATCGTTCACGTGTATCACATACGTTTTCAAACAAGACCACGTGATTGTTCGTGTCGGCTGACTGTTGTCATCATATACGTGTGCATGCGTGTTTGTCAAATATGGAGACCAACTGTGTAACACGCATGGCTACGTTGCTTGATATTGAGGAAGATACGGATGGCTATATGCAGTGTGGATTTTCATTCTTTAAAACAAAGATTACTTGGCTCCAAAAAGGACATTCCGTTGGGAGCATTTCTTATGTTTCTAATACAGCATGTAAAAAAATGACATAAAAAAGGGAGAGATGGAAGACTCTTTAATGAAATGTTGATGTTCCTACCAGCGTACACATTAAAGAGGTCCTGCAGCACGTGTTTAGGTAGCCATCGAATCAATTCACAAAAGGAACTTATTGCCTACTCACGAGTTCACCAACGCAAAAAACAATTTCACAATACGTCCAGTACGAGTGGAGTTATAAAGATTTATCGCACGTTGCAATAATATTCTCTCTTCTCTCGTCCCGAAGAAAGCACTGGTAGCAAAGCATTACACGGTACCCATAGAGAAATAGCACGGAGAAAGAAAAAAAATAGTCATGCGCCTCGTGACGTTGAGCACTTCCTCTCTCTGTCTCTCTCTCTCTCTTGTTTTTTTATTACAATACGTGGCTTTTGATTGCGATCGCGCGCGAATATGTGGACAAGTCACAGACTCCCGTGGCTGCCCCATGCGACCGAGCACCCCATGCTCAAATCACCCATTTGCTGTTACAACTAGTAATTTTTGAGATTTTAGCGTCATTTGTCAAGAAAGAGAGAGCAATATTCAGCCGACTTTGAGAACTTATTGTGAATGGCAGGACCCGTGCGACCCTAAAACATTTTTCGCGCATGTTCACAGGAGCCTCGACTATCGATCAGCCGCGTTTTCTGACCATGTTCAAAAAGTGTCGCAGGGCCTCTTCAAGAAAAAAAAAGTCTTTTGACTATTTTTGTTTGAGAAATCTGGCTTGCCACTCATTTCACTCTTTTTACAGAGGCACGTCAACTCTCCTCAGGGGTCAATATAATCTCTTGTGAGAGTTATGTTCGCCATAAAAGAGTTATAACGCGTATTTTTCTAAATATACTCGAATGCGTGGCAAGTCAGTACTACGCGAAAGGAGTCGCCCGTAGTTTTTTCTTTCTTTGAGTGTAGTGTACAATGTTTCCAATATGCTGCTCTGCGTCGGAGGCATAAACTATTCAAGAAGAAGCCGAAAAGACAAAACGATGAACGAGTCGGTTGTGCAAGTGCTTTTCTCTAGTAGGGTAATTTATAGGCTATTGTAAACTGTGTGGTGATAAAATGGAAGCGTATGAGATACAATAACTATTTCAATGTACTCGGATGTTTAGATCTCCTGTTAGGCCTTCTAAAACTTCATCGAGTTCCCGCTGGAGGAACATAGACGGCTATCAGAGTCCCGTCTGTCTTAGGCTGCGTAATTTTCAATGACAGTCATTCAACATTGTGGAAGGAACTATTCACTGTTAAATCTTTTCTTGACAAACAATCTAAACCGTTACCTCGTCTCTTAAGTTGTGGTGTATACAATGGGCCCCCGTCATTCAAACATGACTGTGCCATTATCATGTAAAATGTATTCGAACAAAATAAATATTTCAAGAAAGTCGTTGACCGATACAGCGATCATTCTGAATTTCTCAAAGTATTTTGGAGGCTCCGACTGATGCTAACTATACTGGAAATGTATGCTCACTGTCGACATGAAAAATGTCTTTAGCCTCAGAAAAATTTCGGACAGCGCAAAAGCCAATAGCCGTGGGCGCAATTTTGGTTTTCTTCAGCAAAATCTTTCCGGGTTTCACTATAAGCAATCACAGTCAGTTTTTTTTCTTGCAGGCGTTCTCGCTCGCCAGAACACATTGCGTTCTCCGCCGCGGTTGTCTAGTGGTTAAGGCACTTTACTGATAGCCTGAACGTTCCGGGATCGAATCTCGGCTGCGGCGGCTGCATTTAAGATGGAGGCGAAGATGTTTAGGGCCCGGATGCTTGGATTTAGGGGCACGTTAAAGAACCCCATGTGAATTTCCGGAGCCCTCCACTACGGAATCTCTCATACTCAAATTGTGGTTTGAAGACGTTAAACCTCTGATATTATTATTGTAGAACGCATTGCCGTTCAATCTTGTCATATTATTATGAAAAAACAATTCTCGGAAAACCTGTTTGTTTTGATGCAAACGTCTTTGTTTGTCTTTTTCTCAAACAACAAATCTCTTTCCGTCTCGGAAGAAAAACTTTTAGCACGTGCAAAAGCCGCCAAAACAATACGTATAAGGTAGCGTGCATGCTTATACTAATGCCTTGTAGGCGCGATGCAAAACGAATCTAGAAAAAAAGCACATTTTATAAAGTTTTAATAAATGTTGTACAAAATAAAACAAAAACCTTCTGCAGCACAAAAAGCGAAAGCATCGTAGAGCATTGCTCATACCAGAAAAATAAAAAAAAATGTTCGAGAAATTTTGAAACCAAACACGCGTCGTAGTTCAGCCGCTTCAAGGGCTGTTATATATGCTTTCGAAAGCTAGACGAAATGTCTCCGTGCACAGTCTCATAAAAAATTGCTAGAGATGGCACACAACTTTCTCATACTAGAGCACCTAGTGCTATAAATCGTTAACTACTTTTTCTAAAATCACGTTCCTTATCCGTGGCTCCATAACGGCTCTCAGTGGTCATGTGATGCGACTTGGACATGCACAGACCACATTATTAACGTCGGAGCTCTCGTCATGTTCCTCTGTACGATGCGAGAGCTACATGATATTGTCGCAGCAGTGTAGGAACGTACAGTTATAGCATTGGTCCATTAGGCAAGGGCCGGGGTGAAAGTATGTTCGCTTGACGACATATCTTGTTTGAAAAAACACAGCTACGAATTCTTTACCGGGTGATGTCCCCTTACCTCGAACTGTATGCATGAAATGAGTAAGCGCCGAGAAGCTTACTCGCATTTTTACTTTAAAAAATGGAGCGAAAGCAGATCGAAATATCTCCATCTAGATCCAGCTTGTACTACCGACGTAGTCTAATAATAAGAATATCTGGGGATTTACGTCCCGAAACCAAGATATCATTAGGAGAGACACCGTACCGGGGGGCCTCGGAAATATCGACTATCTGGTGTTCTTTAAAATCACTGACATCGCACAGTACATGGGCCTCAACCATTTCGCCTCCATCTAAAGGCGACCGCAGCGGCTTGGATGGAATGCGCGCTACCTTCGAAGTTAGCAGGCGATGACGTTAACCACTGCTCCATCGCGGCGGACTACTCACGTATTCCGATCGCCACCCCTTCAATAGGTGGAACATCGTTAGCAAGGCGTGCACCATTAGAGCACGAAGAAAAAGAAGTCATACGAACGGCTCATAATAAGTTCGTTCAAACATTCGTAAAAGCTAATGTGTTCATCTCTTATATAGCGTCACCTTCCAACGCTCCAATTGCCTGTAGGAGCCCGGCTCGCACCGGTGGTTTGTTACGGCGCGGCTCACGTTATACGTTACGCTCGCTTTCCCGGTATTTGTCGAAGCCGTGAGAGATGCAGTCCCTCGATGAACGAGCGTGGAGTGGCGCTCGCAGCTGGAGCTGAGCTTCACGTACGTGCTGGCTATGTGGTCCGAACGACTTCTTGGCACGCGAGCCACACCGAAGGCGAATGTTTCAGTGACTAGAGTGTCTCTAGCTCACGATGGAAGGCTCCGCATCGACTCGCTCACCAAAGCGCTCTTCAACGGTAAGTGTCGACACGACCGAGTAAGGTCACTTTTTTTCTTTTTTCAGATTGTTTGTGCCGAATTGCTACCGCTATTTCTGTGTGGTTGCGCGTGTGGCTTCAAATGTTAACTTGCTGTGAGAAACACTTGGCGCTATTTTATCGAAACTTGCAAAATCCATGCACTGTGGGTAGCACAAGCCCATACAAGGACCGATTGGGTTTCGTGAGTTTGACATGCGCTTGCCACTCCTCAGTGTGTTGTGCGAGCATTAAATTTCTTTTGGCAATATTTATGTCCCCGATTGAGGTGAGTTTATTGCAGACGAATGTACAGACAGAGAACGTTTTTCTCCGGAGACAGGGCCCTCCGTAAGCACCCTTCCTCGGGCGGCGGCCATGTTTCGGATCCTGGCGTCGTTTTCGGTCAGCCGCACAGCCCAGAGCTGGCCCTGCGGGCACGCGCTGAGCAGCATAGCCTCACACTGCTCGGCGAGCCTTTCGTAATATCAGTGGTTAACTGTCAAACGACTCACTTATTGGTTAAACTTGGAGCACACTCGCTATGCATATTTGTTTTATTACTGAACTCCCCGCGACTTGGACTCATTTGTTCGTACAGCTGTTTGCAAACAATCGCAAGAAAGATGACACACACGTCATAGAGAAAAGATAGAAAGAGACAAGTGGGTTTGCCTGCTCTATGGTATTTTTTGTTTCATGATCTTTATACCCCTGTCACACGTGGCAACTTAAGTGCACTTTCAGCGATTATACTTAGCCGTGAGTGTCATTTGCGCGCTATCACACCAGCAAGTTTTGTGTCACTCGCTACAAAGTACACACACCGGGAAGTGCGTACCTCCACCTAACTTCGCTCCGACGAAGTACGTAGCCCCAGTACCATGCAGTGGCTTGCACACAATAGGCTGTTGCCTAAAGCGGCACTTGTACCATTCCTTAACTATTGTTTTCTTTATAACTGGTACTAATATGTAATAAAACAAGTCATAAAACAAGAAAAATTATTGCTGCTCTCACCCTCGGCCAGTTTGCGACCACTTCCGCTAGTGGGATGCGGCAGCACACGCTGTGTGACGGCTGCGTCCATCGCGATGTTTACTTCCAGGCACACTTCCACAAGTATAAGCGTCATTCTCTAGTCGTTTACAATGGCATGTGCCATGCACTGGTGCTACTTCAACAAAGACAACGTGGTCCCATGATGGGACACGAGTGCTAAATTAAAAATATATATTACGCTGCAAACAGACAATTGCCACTGCCATCATTTCCAAAGTACACTTCGCTTTGTCGTGTAACAGCGAACTACAAAAATGACACTTTGCGAGGGTAAGTACACTAGCTCAAAGTGCACTTAAGTGTTCACGTGTGACAGGGGTATTATGTAAAGCCGAAGAGAATAATGAACACTAAGCCGGAACGCTGAGATATGACCAAGAGCAAAGTTTTTTTCGCGCACAAGTCACTAACAAGTTACAACCAAAGCGTTCGTTTCATGCATCATTGACAAGATTTGCTACCTGTATTGAGGACCTCTTGCCGTGATACAAGAAGGGAAAAAGTGGCAGCATATCCACGGGGTGAATGATGAAGAGTGGGGCGAAGCATCCGTCCGTCCTTTTATTATTGCTTCCGTCCGTCCATGCGTCTGTCTGTGTGACCGTCCATGCGTCCTACCACCCGTCCGTGTGTGCGTCTGTTCGTGCGTCCGCACGTCCACCTGTGCGTCTGTCCTTGCGTTTATCCATGCATCCGCCCCTGCTTCAGTCCATGCGTCCATCTGTTCATGCAGCCATCCGTGCGTCCGTCCATGCATCTGTCTGTGTGTTCGTTCGTCCATCTATTCAACACTCCAAGTAATACCAGCTCTCATCTTTTCATCATATATTCCCCATATAGAAGCACCGCCATCCAGCGGACATTCCAAGGACTAAACGAGAGGTGGCACTTGCACACTTTCTTACGGCTTGCGCTTCGTGTTTGCTTCCCACCTTTAACCACCTTGAGTTCATGGTATATACTAGTTTACTGTATTCATGGCACTGTGGCCCGACGCTCACTAAGCCTTTCTAAAACAAAGGAGGTTATGCTCAGCGAGTGTAGCGTAGCAACCCTTTCTTGTGGGATAGTGCTCAATGTACATGCCAATGGCTGTAAATGGGGAATGAGAGACAGAATTCAGCTTTTAGTTAACGCGCACGCTGCGAATTTTTTATTGTTACCCAACACACAGGAGAAATCTCCCACCGGCACCACCTTGCAGGTCAAAGCGTAAAACATGTTATGTACTACGACGAGGAACTAACGGGTGCTGCTTTAAGAAGCTTCGCCCCTAAAAGAGTCACAAATATGGCGAATGGGCGGTAAACGTTTCAATTGACAGATAGGAAAGGAAGAACTGGGCATGATGGGTACTGTCATAGGGTTCCTCTTCAGGTGGTGAAGGTTCGTCGCAGCCCCCTCTTCCCTATTATGTCAATGCATATGGGGCTGTCTAGGGGGGGGGACGCCCAAGGGCACTTCTGTTTTCTCAAGTGCAAGCCAGGTGTGCCAAGTCTCTCTGAATAGTGTCGCGTCTTCTTTTGTTGTCGACATGAAAGTCGGAGCAAACATCTATGTGAGTTTTAGAAGCTATGCAGCAATGATGTGCTTTTATCAAAACTGCAAGCGCATATAGAATTTATGGCCCTTAGACAACACTGAACTGGTTTCAACAGCTCGAACTTCCAAAACTAACTACGGGATGCAACAGGGTATCCTTAGGAATTATCATTAAAATGTAGCTACATACGGCAATCAGCAATACACACCTCGCAAAATCAATCTCCTCAATCTCAGTACAGTGTACGAGGCTTGTTGGTAGACTACTTTCCATGGAATGCGCTTTTTGTGCGGTGTGCTTGGGACCAACTATATCAAATGAACGAACGAATGAATACTGCGAGAACGGTGGGGTAGATGTGCATTGCCGTCTTAGGGAACGAAGTGTGAAATTTCTTCTGGATTTCAGGTTGCATGGTATATTAGTAAGTAGTTCGAAAAATGTTTGTACCTTTTTTTCTTCACAACGTTAGCCCTTTACTTTTCTACGCAGGAAAAACCAGTCAGAGAGACTTCCAGTGCGTGCCCCCCTTGTTTCTTTACTTTTAATTGTCAAAGATGAAGTGGGGTATAGGCAATGATTCGTTAAGTGCGATCATTTAGATGACTTCATGCTCGAAATATTCATCTAAAAATAAATTTTATTTATTTATTTATTAACTTATCCATACTGTAGGGCAATATGCTGGCCCGTGAGGAGGGCAATACAATGACAAAGTATTGACAAGGGACTGACAATGCGAAAAGAAAACCGAACTCTACATAAAAAGGACAAAACCTAAGCGATAAGCCATCACAGAACTAAAAGCTTGCTTTGCACAGTATTTTTCTTTATTGCAACTCAAACGCTGGGAAGATGTATACGCTGCAGCGCAAAGACTTGCAAGACAGTATGGTCCCGAAAATACCTCTTGGTTTTGGCTTCTCCATCAGTCCTGTGCAGCCATGTTGGCGCTGAAGAACTCGATGAAGAAGCCTGTGCGGTTCCGCTTCTAGAGAAGTCGTCCGGAGACTCGGGCCGCTACTCGCTCACTTGTTGTGGGCGGAGCCATCGTTTAACGCACCGTCCCAGCTCTGGAACGCCGTGTCTGAGCTAAGTTTCAAGGTATTTGTCCTATTGAACAACCTATAAAGCATCATCATCACCAGTCTAATTACGCCCACTGCAGAACAAAGGCCTCTCTCATGTTCCGCCAGTCAACTCGGTTATGTGCTTGCTGCTGCCACTTTATACCCGCAGACTCCATAATCTCATCTGGCCTCCTAACTTTCTGTCTCCCCCCTCACGCATTTGTCTTCTATTGGAATCAATTGCGTCATCCTTAATGACCGTAAATTATATTTAGTTGTAATAACACTCTGCACCGTTGAATGCTGCAAAGCCTTGTCAACCAATCCCATCATAATCAAACATAGGTTCTGATATAGTAAATATCTTGGAGTAAAGAAAACATTAGAAATTAATGAACCAAAGGAACAAGCAGGATTTTGAACAGGCTACTCAACAATCGACCACATTCATACTATCAATCAGGTAATAGAGAAATGCTCAGAATATAACTGACCACTGTACATAGCCTTCATAGATTACGAGAAGGCGTTTGATTAGGTAGAAATATCACCCGTCATGCAGACACGGCGAAATCAGGGCGTCGATGAACTATATATAATATCCTGCAAAAAATCTGCAGGGGATCACTGCTATAATAGTGCTCATAAAAAAAGCAATAGAATACCAATCCAGAAGGGTGTAAGGCAGGGGGACACAATCTCCCCAATGCTGTTTACTGCGTGCTTACAGGAAGTTTTCAGAAGCCTAGAATGAGAACAGTTAGGAATAAGATTTAATGGAGAGTACCTTAGTAACCCTGCACTTCGCCGATGACATTGCATCGCTAAGTAACTCAGGGGACGAATTGCAACTCTGTGATGTGTGGTGCGCGTTTTAAAGTGCGCGCCTTCGAAAGTGCGCGTCACGAAAAAAAAGAAAAAAAAAAGGAGAAATACCAGAGTGCACGTGCGGTGCTGCTTAAACAAGAATGACGACGTTAAAGAGCGTCAAGCACGAGGATGCGTGGCAGGACGTGAAGTAAACAAAAGGTAAACATCCAATGGGCAGCGAACACGGAGATTTCCAAGGCCCAATGGCTTGACACCACGAAACAGCAGTATCTCCAATGAGAACGAGACAAGTGGGCCAGAGCTGAAGCAGTGAGCCTGAGCAGACCAGAGCAAGGGGAGTTCGAGGCAGGCAGTGCAAGCGGAAGGTCGTCACCGGACCGGGCGCTGAAGATGAGCCGTTGGGTTCCGGACCCGAGCTACAGGACTTCAACCGGCCGGGGCCTCCTGCTGTCGGGTTCCCGTTCAAAGGACCGTGGCCATCCGGTCCTGAACTCCTTTCCAGGGCCTGCGGACTTTGGTTCCGGCAGGGCGAGCTACAGCCGTCGGGCTCCGGGCCCGAGCTGTGCGCCCAGCTGCTTGACTAGGTCGACCCTAGTTCCCTGACGCGTCGCCACCAGCCTGCGTTCTCCCGTCTCCGACGTGTACACGCTCCTCAAGCCGAAACATCACGATTTGGTAGGGCTTTCCGACGTGTCGCCCAGCAGCCAGCGTTCCCTCGTCCTCGTCCAGCCCACGCACTGACGCCGGAGTCACGGCGTTCCGGTTTCTCATCACCGCCGAAACCCAACT